>JAAAWK010001059.1:0-582127 GCA_022496015.1 Hordeum marinum
AGCCGCCGAGTCGTTGCGCGCTCCCTCTGCTTCCACGCAACCCGCCATGCTGCGCCTCGCTGGCTCCATCGCGCAAGCCGCCTACACCGCGCCTCGCTCTGCCGACGCGCATCTGAGCCGGCCAGCCTCCGCCTGCACCACGCCTCGCTCCGCCGATGTGCATCTGAGCCGACCAGCCTCCGCCTGCACCGTGCCTTGCTCCGCCAACGCGCATCTAAGCCGGCCAGCCTCCGTCTGTACCGTGCCTCACTCCGCCGACGCGAATCTGAGCCGGCCAGCCTCCGCCTGCACCGCGCGTACGAGCTGGTCCGTACGCACCTGCGCCCAGCCGGCTCCGCCCTCTTCAACCCGCCTAGCGCTCGCTCCGCCTCTTGCCAGTTCGGTTCACCCGCGTGCCTCCTGCGCCCGCCTGCGTGAGCTGCCAGCACCGCCGAGACCGGCCTTCGCCGCCTCAGGCCGCCCCCGTGCGAGCTTCGTATGAGCCGCTGCCGCTTTCCCGCCTCGGCCTCGCCACGCCCGCCGTGCCGTAGCAATTCTCTGCCTCGCCGAGTGGCCCGGTTCCACCTGCATGGTCCGATTTGAGATGGCTGTTGGCTGCTGTTGCCGTTGTACTTCGCCTCATCTCTTGCAGTGCGGTTGCTGGGAGAATAAGGATAAGGGAAGAGTTGGGGGCTGGTGGATATAAAAAAAAAGGTGAAAAAGGTTGCCACGTCAGGAGGTCACGGTCGACCTCGATGTTACCATGGTATGATCCGATGAGCTGGCTGCCGGGTCAGGAGGACTCAATTGACCTTGACGTTGCTACGTACAATTTGGATTGGACGCAGCCATCACATATTCAGCCTTAACGACGTCATCCTGTGGAGTTTGTACCAGCATCAGTGACGTGACGGCTTGTCCGACGACCATACAAGCGGTCCGCCGGCCGACGTTTTGGGCAACCTCAAAATGTGGGTCAATATACAAATACTAGAGCGAGTCTTATCAATTGGACATTTCGATGGAAATTCCACATAGATCATCTGTTATCCAGACAAATCAGATGATATTCATCCTATCTATTCTTTCAGTATATATCATGTTCTGTGAGAACAATTACTCCGGCTCTTGTCATATATCTTATGGAGGAGAATTATTCATGTGGCGTTATACCGCGAAGATGGAGAACAGTGTCATATATCTTATGGAGGAGAATTATTCGCACCATTGAACTATGTACCTACTCCAGGTCACAGTGCTCAACGGACGCTTATGAGACGCCGCCCTACGGCCCAATCTACATCAGCGTGATGCGGTTGACCTGCTTGACTGTGCCGACTTAACAACGCCACGGCGACTCACCATCCATGTCAGCTTACAATACCAAGGCCGACTCGCCGTCCCCATAGACTGGTCAACACCAACAATGTCGTTGCCCTCTCTCGTGACCGCGTCGGCTTACAACGCCGTGGCCGCCTCTTACGGTCGCACCGGCTTACAACGCCGTGGCCGTCTCTCACCGTCGCGCCACGGTGCAGGTGAAGGCTGGCCGGCTCAGATGCGCGTCGGCTTATGAGACGCCGCCTTACGGCCCAATCTACATCAGCGCGATGTGGTTGACCTGCCCGACTATGCTGACTTAACAACGCCACGGGCGACTCACCAGCCGTGTCGGCTTACAATACCACGGCCGACTCACCGCCCCCACGGACTGATCCACACCAACAATGTTGTTGGCGTCTCTGGTGACCACGTCGGGTTACAACGCCGTGGCCACTTCTGACGGTCGCACCGGCTTACAACGCCGTGGCCATCTCTCACCGTCGCGCCGGCTCACAACGTCGTGGCGTCATTGACAACAGCGTCGGCTTACAGCTCCGTTGCCGTCTCTCGCCGCCGCGTCGGCTTAAAACGCTGTCGCCGTCTCTCCCCGCCGTGCCGGCTTACATTTTTTTGAAATTATTTGGACTCCATACTTTTTGTGTGTTCAAAATGAACCATTCAAAGACACATCATGAATGTTCAACCCTTTCTGACTTCATTGAGTATTTTTCATGCATTTACTAGTTTTTTGAGCTAAATGACCCTGAAATTGAAAAGCACAACAAATGAACTCTGAGAAGTTTGAAAGTTGGCATGGTATCGTAATTTCACCCACATAGCATGTGCTAAAAAGTTTATAGGGTTACGGCAAAAACTGGATGCACTTCATGTGCAAAATGGACAATCTCTTTCGAAGTACCAGGGTTTCGGACAAAAACTCAACTGTTACAAAGGGTTTATTTTTTTTGAACTTATTTCGACTCTTGACTTTTTTTGGGTTCAAAATGAACCATTCAAAGCCACATCATCAATTTTCAACCCTTTCTGACTTCATTTGGTGTTTTTCAAGCAATTACAGATTTTTTTGAGCTAACTGACCCTAAAATTGAAAAGCACTACAAATGAACTCTGAAAAGTTTTAAAGTTGACAAGGTATCATCATTTCACCCTAATAGCATGTGCTAAAAAGTTGACAGGGTTACCGCAAAAATTGGATGCACTTCATGTGCGAAATGGACAATCTCTTTCGAAGTATCAGGATTTCGGACGAAAAGTCATCTGTTACAAAGGGATTTCATTTTTTGAACTTATTTGAACACCTGACTTTTTGTGTGTTCAAAATGAACCATTCAAAGCCACAGCGTCAATTTTCAACCCTTTCTGACTTCTTTTGGTATTTATCATGCATTTACTTATTTTTTTTGAGCAAAATGACCTGAAATTGAAAAGCAGTACAAATGAACTCTGAAAAGGTTGAAAGTTGTCATGGTATTATCATTTCACCTACATAGAAGGTGCTAAAAAGTTGAGAGGGTTTGGGAAGAAACTGGATGCACTTCGTGTGCAAAATGGACAATCTCTTTCGTAGTATTAGCATTTCGGAAGTAATTTCATCTGTTACAAAGGGATTTCATTTTTTTGAACTTATTTGGAATCCAAACATTTTTTGTGGTCAAAATTAACTATTGAAAGCCACATCATCAATTTTCAACCCTTTCTGACTTCATTTGGTATTTTTCATGCATTTACTGATTTTTTTGAGCTAAATGACCCTGAAATTGAAAAGCACTACAAATGAACTCTGAAAAGGTTGACAGTTGGCATGGTATCATAATTTCACCCACATACCATGTGCTAAAAAGTTGAGACGGTTACGACAAAAAACTGATGCACTTCGTGTGCAAAATGGACAATCTCTGTCGAAGTATGAGGGTTTCGGATGAAAACTCATCTATTACAAAGGGATTTAATTTTTTAAAAGTTATTTGGAATCCAGACTTTTTGTGTGGTCAAAATAACCATTCAAAGCCACATCATCAATTTTCAACCATTTCTGACTTCATTTTGTATTTTTCATGCATTTACTGATTTTTTGAGCTAAATGACCATGAAGTTGAAAAACACTACAAATGAACTCTGGAAAGGTTGAAAGTTGGCATGGTATCATCATTTCACCCACATAGCATGTGTAAAAAGTTGAGATGCTTACGGAAAAAAATGCATGCACTTCGTGTGCAAAATGGCCAATCTCTTTCGAAGTATCAGAATTTCGGACGAAAACTCAACTCTTACAAAGGGATATCATTTTTTTGAACTTATTTGGACTCTTGATTTTTTTGTGTTCAAAATGAACCATTTAAAGCCACATCATCAATTTTCATCCCTTTCTGACTTCATATGGTATTTTTCAAGCATTTACTGATTTTTTTGAGCTAAATGACCATGAAATTTAAAAGCACTAGAAATAAACTCTGAAAAGGTTGAAAGTTGGCATGGTATCATCATTTCACCCACATAGCATGTGCTAAAAAGTTGAGAGGGTTACCGCAAAAATTGGATGCACTTCATGTGCAAAATGGACAATCTGTTTCGAAGTATCAGGATTTCAGACGAAAAGTCATCTGTTACAAAGGGATTTCAATTTTTGAACTTATTTGAACTCCTGACTTTTTTTGTGGTCAAAATTAACCATTCAAAGCCACATCATCAATTTTCAACCCTTTGAGACTTCATTTGGTATTTTTCATGCATTTATTGATTTTTTTGAGCTAAATGACCATGAAATTGAAAAGCTCTACAAATGAACTCTGAAAAGGTTGAAAGTTGACAAGGTATCGTAATTTCACCCAAATAGCATGTGCTAAAAAGTTGAGAGGGTTACGGCAAAAACTGGATGCACTTCATGTGCAAAATGGACAATCTCTTTTGAAGTATTAGGGTTTCGGACGAAAACTCAACTGTTACAAAGGGATTTCATTTTTTTTGAACTTATTTGGACTCTTGACTTTTTTTTGTTCAAAATGAACCATTCGAAACCACATCATCAATTATCACCCCTTTCTGACTTCGTTTGGTGTTTTTCAAGCATTTACTGATTTTTTGAGCTAAATGACCATGAAATTGAAAAGCACTACAAATTAACTGTGAAAAAGTTGAAAGTTGGCATGGTATTATCATTTCACCCACATAGCATGTGTAAAAAGTTGAGATGTTTACGGAAAAAAATGCATGCACTTCGTGTGCAAAATGGCCAATCTCTTTCGAAGTATCAGAATTTCGGACGAAAACTCAACTCTTACAAAGGGATATCATTTTTTTGAACTTATTTGGACTCTTGATTTTTTTGTGTTCAAAATGAACCATTTAAAGCCACATCATCAATTTTCATCCCTTTCTGACTTCATATGGTATTTTTCAAGCATTTACTGATTTTTTTGAGCTAAATGACCATGAAATTTAAAAGCACTAGAAATAAACTCTGAAAAGGTTGAAAGTTGGCATGGTATCATCATTTCACCCACATAGCATGTGCTAAAAAGTTGAGAGGGTTACCGCAAAAATTGGATGCACTTCATGTGCAAAATGGACAATCTGTTTCGAAGTATCAGGATTTCAGACGAAAAGTCATCTGTTACAAAGGGATTTCAATTTTTGAACTTATTTGAACTCCTGACTTTTTTTGTGGTCAAAATTAACCATTCAAAGCCACATCATCAATTTTCAACCCTTTGAGACTTCATTTGGTATTTTTCATGCATTTATTGATTTTTTTGAGCTAAATGACCATGAAATTGAAAAGCTCTACAAATGAACTCTGAAAAGGTTGAAAGTTGACAAGGTATCGTAATTTCACCCAAATAGCATGTGCTAAAAAGTTGAGAGGGTTACGGCAAAAACTGGATGCACTTCATGTGCAAAATGGACAATCTCTTTCGAAGTATTAGGGTTTCGGACGAAAACTCAACTGTTACAAAGGGATTTCATTTTTTTTGAACTTATTTGGACTCTTGACTTTTTTTGTTCAAAATGAACCATTCGAAGCCACATCATCAATTATCACCCCTTTCTGACTTCGTTTGGTGTTTTTCAAGCATTTACTGATTTTTTGAGCTAAATGACCATGAAATTGAAAAGCACTACAAATTAACTGTGAAAAAGTTGAAAGTTGTCATGGTATTATCATTTCACCCACATAGCATGTGTAAAAAGTTGAGAGGGTTACGGCAAAAACTGCATGCACTTCGTGTGAGAAATGGACAATCTCTTTCAAAGTATTAGGGTTTCAGACGAAAACTCATATGTTACGAAAGGGATTTCATTTTTTTAACTTATTTGGACTCCATAATTTTTGTGTGTTCAAAATGAACCATTCAAAGACACATCCTGAATGTTCAACGCTTTCTGCCTTCATTCGGTATTTTTCATGCATTTACTGATTTTTTTGAGCTCAAGACCCTGAAATTAAAAAGCACTACAAATGAACTCTGAAAAGGTTGAAAGTTGGCATGGTATCGTCATTTCTCCCACATACCACGGGCTAAAAACCTGAGAGGGTTACGACAAAATTTTGATGCACTTCGTGTGCAAAATGGACAATCTCTTTCGAAGTATGAGGGTTTCAGACGAAAACTCATCTATTATAAAGGGATTTTTAAGCTATTTCGAATCCAGACTTTTTGTGTGGTCAAAATGAACCATTCAAAGCCACATCATCAATTTTCAACCCCTTTCTGACTTCATTTTGTATTTTTCATGCATTTACGGATTTTTTGAGCTAAATTGCGATGTAAATTGGAAAACACTACAAATGAACTCTGAAAAGGTTGAAAGTTGGCATGGTATCATCATTTCACACACATAGCATGTGTAAAAAGTTGAGAGGGTTACGGCAAAAACTGCATGCACTTCGTGTGCAAAATGGAGAATCTCTTTCGAAGCATCAGGGTTTCAGACGAAAACTCATATGTTACGGAAGGGATTTCATTTTTTTGAACTTTTTTGGACTCCATACTTTTTGTGTGTTCAAACTGAACCATTCAAAGACACATCATGAATATTCAACCCTTTCTGACTTCATTTGGTATTTTTCATGCACTTACTCGGTTTTTTTGAGCTAAATAACCTTGAAATTGAAAAGCACAACAACTGAACTTTGAAAAGGATGAAAGTTGGCATGGTATCGTAATTTCGCCCACAGAGCATGTGCTCGAAAGCTGAGAGGGTTACGGCCAAACCTGGATGCACTTCATGTACGCAATGGACAATCTCTTTCGAAGTATCAGGGTTTCAGACGAAAACTCAACTATTACAAAGGGATTTCATTTTCTTGAACTTACTTCGATTCTTGACTTTTTTGTGTTCAAAATGAACCATTCAAAGCAACATCATCAATTTTCAACCCTTTCTGACTTCATTTGGTGTTTTTCAAGCATTTACAGATTTTTTTGAGCTAAATGACCCTAAAATTGAAAAGCACTACAATTGAACTCTCAAAAGGTTGAAAGTTGAGCAGGTATCATCATTTCACCCAAATAGCATGTGCTATAAAGTTGAGAGGGTTACTGCAAAAATTGGATGCACTTCATGTGCGAAATGGACAATCTATTTCGAAGTATCAGGATTTCGGACGAAAAGTCATCTGTTACAAAGGGATTTCATTTGTTGAACTTATTTGAACTCCTGACTCTTTGTGTGTTCAAAATGAACCATTCAAAGCCACAGCGTCAATTTTCAACCCTTTCTGACTTCTTTTGGTATTTTCATGCATTTACTTATTTTTTTGAGCTAAATGACCTGAAATTGAAAATCACTACAAATGAACTCTGAAAAGGTTGAAAGTTGTCATGGTATTATCATTTCACCTACATAGAATGTTCTACAAAGTTGAGAGGGATTCGGAAGAAACTGGATGCATTTCGTGTGCAAAATGGACAATCTCTTTCGAAGTATCAGCATTTCGGACGAAAACTCATCTGTTACCAAGCCATTTCATTGTTTTAACTTATTTGGACTCTATATTTTTTGTGTGTTCAAAATGAACCATTCAAAGCCACATCATCAATTTTCAACCCTTTCTGACTTTATTTGGTATTTTTCATGCATTTACTGATTTTCGGAACTAAATGACCCTGAAATTCGAAAGCACTACAAATGAACTCTGAAAAGGTTGAAAGTTGGCATGGTATCGTAATTTCAGCCACATACAATGTGCTAAAAAGTTGAGAGGGTTACTACAAAAAGTTGATGCACTTCGTGTGCAAAATGGACAATCTCTTTCGAAGTATGAGGGTTTCAGACGAAAACTCATCTGTTACAAAGGGACTTGATTTTTTTATGTTATTTGGAATCCAGACTTTTTGTGTGGTCAAAAATCACCATTCAAAGACACATCATCAATTTTCAACCCTTTCTGACTTCATTATATATTTTTCATGCATTTACTGATTTTTGAGAGCTAAATGACCATGAAATTTAAAAGCACTACAAATGAACTCTGAAATGGTTGAAAGTTGGCATGGTATCATCATTTCACCCACATAGCATGTGCTAAAAAGTTGAGAGGGTTACCGCAAAAATTGGATGTACTTGATGTGCAAAATGGACAATCTCTTTCGAAGTATCAGGATTTCGGAAGAAAAGTCATCTGTTACAAAGGGATTTCAATTTTTGAACTTATTTGAACTCCTGACTTTTTTTCTGTTCAAAATGAACCATTCAAAGCCACATCATCAATTTTCAACGCTTTCTGACTTCATTTTGTGTTTTTCAAGCATTTACTGATTTTTTTGAGCTAAATGACCATGAAATTGAAAAGCACTACAAATGAACTCTGAAAAGCTTGAAAGTTGGCATGGTATTATCATTTCACCCACATACCATGTGTAAAAATTTGAGAGGGTTACGACAAAAACTGCATGCACTTCGTGTGCAAAATGGACAATCTCTTTCGAAGTATTAGGGTTTCAGACGAAAACTCATATGTTACGAAAGGGATTTCATTTTTTGAACTTATTTGGACTCCATAATTTTTGTGTGTTCAAAATTAACCATTCACAAACACATCATGAATGTTCAACCCTTTCTGACGTCATTTCGTATTTTTCATGCATTTACTGATTTTTTTGAGGTAAAGACCCTGAAATTGAAAAGAAGTACAAATGAACTCTGAAAAGGTTGAAAGTGGGCATGGTATCGTCATTTCACCCACATACCATGTGCTCAAAACATCACAGGGTTACGACAAAAATTTGATGCACTTCGTGTGCAAAATGGACAATCTCTTTCGAAGTATTAGGATTTCGGACGAAAACTCATATGTTAAGAAAGGGACTTCATTTTTTTGAACTTATTTGGACTCCATAATTTTTGTGTGTTCAAAATGAACCTTTCAAGGACACACCATGAATGTTCAACCCTTTCTGACTTCATTTGATATTTTTCTTGCATTTACTGAATTTTTTGAGTTAAATGACCCTGAAATTGAAAAGCACTACAAATGAACTCTGAAAAGGTTGAAAGTTGGCATGGTATCGTAATTTTACCCACATAGCATGTGTAAAAAGTTGAGAGGGTTACAGCAAAAACTGCATGCACTTCGTGTGCTAATTGGACAATCTCTTTCGAAGTATCAGAGTTTCAGACCAAAACTCATATGTTACGAAAGGGATTTAACTTTTTTGAACTCCATACTTTTTGTGTGTTCAAAATGAACCATTCAAAGACACACCATGAATGTTCAACCCTTTCTGACTTCATTTGGTATTTTTCATGCATTTACTGATTTTTTGAGCTAAATGACCCTCAAATTGAAAAGCACTACAAATGAACAATGAAAAGGTAGAAAGTTGGCATGTTATCGTAATTTCACCCACATAGCATGTGAAAAAATTTGAGAGGGTTACAAAAAAAACTGGATGCACTTCATGTGCAAAATGGACAATCTCTTTTGAAGTATCAGGATTTCGGACGAATAGTCATGTGTTACAAAGGGATTTCATTTTTGAACTTATTTGAACTCCTAGCTTTTTGTGTGTTCAAAATGAACCATTCAAAGCCACAACGTCAATTTTCAACCCTTTCTGACTTCTTTTGGTATTTTTCGTGCATTTACTTATTTTTTTGAGCTAAATGACTTGAAATTGAAAAGCACTACAAATGAACTCTAAAAAGGTTGAAAGTTGTCATGGTATTATCATTTAATCTACATAGAATGTTCTAAAAACTTGAGAGGGTTCGGGAGTAAACTGGATGAACTTCGTGTGAAAAATGAACAATCTCTTTCATAGTATCAGCATTTCTGAAGAAAAATCATCTGTTACAAAGGGAATTCATTTTTTTGTGTGTTGAAAACGAACCATTAAAGACACATCATCAATTTTAAACCATTTCTGACTTTATTTGGTATTTTTCATGCATTTACTGGTTTTTTGAGCTAAATGACCCTGAAATTGAAAAGCACTACAAATGAACTCTCAAAAGGTTGAAAGTTGGCATGGTATCGTAATTTCACCAACGTACCATGTGCTAAAAAGTTGAGAGGGTTAAGACAAAAAATTAATGCACTTCGTGTGCAAAATGGACAATCTCTTTCGAAGTATTAGGGTTTCGGACGAAAACTCATCCAAACTTTTTCTGTGGTCAAAATGAACCATTCAAAGCCACATCATCAATTTTCAACCCTTTCTGACTTCATTTGGTATTTTTCATGCATTTATTGATTTTTTGAGCTAAATGACCATGAAATTGAAAAGCAGTACAAATGAACTCAGAAAAGGTTGAAAGTTGTCATGGTATCATCATTTCACCCACATAGAATGTGTAAAATGTTGATAGGGTTATGGGAAAATCTGCATGCACTTCGTGTGCAAAATGGACAATCTCTTTCTAAGTATGAGGATTGGACGAAAAGTCATCTGTTAGAAAGGGATTTCATTTTTTAACGCCATACTTTTTGTGTGTTCTAAATGAATCATTCAAAGACACACCATGAATGTTCAACCCTTTCTGACTTCATTTGGTATTTTTCATGCATTTACTGATATTTTTTAGCTAAATGACCCTCAAATTGAAAAGCACTACAAATGAACTCTGAAAAGGTTGAAAGTTGACAAGGTATCATCATTTCACACAAATAGCATGTGATAAAAAGTTGACAGGGTTACCGCAAAAATTTGATGCAATTCATGTGCAAAATGGACAATCTCTTTCGAAGTATCAGGATTTCGGACGAAAGGTCATCTGTTACAAAGGGATTTCATTTTTTGAAATTATTTGAACTCCTCACTTGTTTTGTGTTCAATATAAACCATTCAAAGCCACAACGTCAATTTTCAACCCTTTCTGACTTCTTTTGGTATTTTTCGTGCATTTACTTATTTTTTGAGCTAAATGACCTGAAATTGAAAAGCACTACAAATGAACTCTGAAAAGGTTGAAAGTTGTCATGGTATTATCATTTCACCTACATAGAACGTGCTAAAAAGTTGAGAGGGTTTGGGAAGAAATTGGATGCACTTCGTGTGCAAAATGGACAATCTCTTTCGAAGTATCAACATTTCGGAAGAAACTCATCTGTTATAAAGGGATTTCATTTTTTTTGAACTTATTTGGACTCAAGATTTTTTCTGTGTACAAAATGAACCATTCAAAGCCACATCATCAATTTTCAACCCTTTCTGACTTCATTTGGTATTTTTCAAGCATTTACTGATTTTTTTTCAACTAAATGACCATGAAATTGAAAAGCACTAGAAATGAACTCTGAAAAGGTTGAAAGTTGGCATGGTATCGTAATTTCACCCACATACCATGTGCTAAAAATTTGAGAGGGTTGCGACAAAAATTTGATGCACTTCGTGAGCAAAATGGACAATCTCTTTCGAAGTATCAGGGTTTCGGACGAAAACTCATCTGTTACAAAGGGATTTTATTTTTTTAAGTTATTTGGAATACAGAATTTTTGTGTGGTCAAAATTAACCATTGAAAGCGACATCATCAATTTACAACCCTTTCTGATTTCATTTGGTATTTTCCATGCATTTACTGATTTTTTCGAGCTAAATGACCATGAAATTTAAAAGCACTACCAATGAACTCTGAAAAGGTTGAAAGTTGGGATGGTATCATCATTTCACCCACATAGCATGTGCTAAAAAGTTGAGAGGGTTACCGCCAAAATTGGATGCACTTCATGTGCAAAATGGACAATCTCTTTGGAAGTATCAGGATTGGGGACGAAAAATCATCTGTTACAAAGGGATTTCATTTTTTGAATTTATTTGAAATCTGACTTTTTTTGTGGTCAAAATTAACTATTCAAAGCCACATCATCAATTTTCAACCCTTTTTGACTTCATTTGGTATTTTTCATGCATTTACTGATTTTCTTGGGCTAAATGACCATGAAATTGAAAAGCACTACAAATGAAATCTAAAAAGGTTGAAAGTTGGCATGGTATCGTAATTTCACACAAATAGCATGTGCTAGAAAGTTGAGAGGGTTACGGAAAAAACTGGACGCACTTCGTGCGCAAAATGGACAATCTCTATCGAAGTATCAGTGTTTCGGACGAAAACTCGACTGTTACAAAGGGATTTCTTTTTTTCGAACTTATTTGGACTCTTGACTTGTTTTGTGTTCAAAATAAACCATTCAAATCCACATCATCAATTTTCAAGCCTTTCTGACTTCATTTTGTGTTTTTCAAGCATTTACTAATTTTGTTGAGCTAATTGACCATGAAATTGAAAAGCACTACACATGAACTCTGAAAAGGTTCAAAGTTGGCATGATATTATCATTTCACGCACATAGCATGTGTAAAAAGTTGAGAGGGTTACGGCAAAAACTGCATGCACTTTGTGTTCAAAATGGATAATCTCTTTCGAAGTATTAGCGTTTTAGACGAAAACTCATATGTTACGAATGGGATTTCATTTTTTTGAACTTATTTGGACTCCATACTTTTTGTGTGTTCAAAATGAACCATTCAAAGACACATCATGAATGTTAAACCCTTTCTTAATTCATTTGGTATTTTCATACATTTACTGATTTTTTAAGCTAAATGACCTGAAATTCAAAAGCACTACAAATGAATTCTGAAAAGGTTTAAAGTTGGTATGGTATGATCATTTTCACCCACATAGCATGTGCTAAAAAGTTGAGAGGGTTACTATCGGGGATATACCCCGCGGTATGAACCGGTTGTGACTCCCCGAATGACTCTCTGGTGAGTCCCGGATAACTCTGCACCGCGCCTCTTCAGCCCGCCTAGCGCCCGCTCCGCCTCTTGCCAGTTCTGTTCACCCGCACGCCGCCTGCGCCCGCCTGCATGAGCCGCCAGCACCGCCGAGATCGGCCTTCGCTGCCTCAGGCCGCCCCCGTGCGAGCTTCGTATGAGCCGCTGCCGCTTTCCCGCCTCGGCCTCGCCACGCCCGCCGTGTCGTAGCAATTCTGTGCCTCGCCAAGTGGCCCGCTTCCACCTGCATGGTCCGATTTGAGATGGCTGTTGGCTGCTGTTGTCGTTGTACGTCGCCTCATCTCTTGGAGTGCGGTTGCTGGGAGAATAAGGATAAGGGAAGAGTTGGGGGCTGGTGGATATCAAAAAAAAGGTGAGAAAGGTGAAAAAGGTTGTCACGTCAGGAGGTCACGGTCGACCTCGATGTTACCACGGTATGATCCGACGAGCTGGCTGCCGGGTCAGGAGGACTCGGTTGACCTTGATGTTGCTACGTACAATTTGGATTGGACGCGGCCATCACATATTCAGCCTTAACGACGTCATCCTGTGGAGTTTGTACCAGCATCAGTGACGTGACGGCTTGTCCGACGACCATACAAGCGGTCCGCCGGCCGACGTTTTGGGCAACCTCAAAATGTGGGTCAATATACAAATACTAGAGCGAGTCTTATCAATTGGACATTCCGATGGAAATTCCACATAGATCATCTGTTGTCCAGACAAATCAGATGATATTCATCCTATCTATTCTTTCAGTATATATCATGTTCTGTGAGAACAATTACTCCGGCTCTTGTCATATATCTTATGGAGGAGAATTATTCATGTGGTGTTATACCGCGAAGATGGAGCGTGCACCATTGAACTATGTACCTCCTCCTGGTCACAGTGCTCTACGGCCCAACCTACATCAGCGTGATGTGGTTGACCTGCCCGACTATGCCGACTTAACAACACCACGGCGACTGACCATCCGTGTCAGCTTACAATACCAAGGCCAACTCGCCGTATCCACAGACTGGTCAACACCAACAATGTCGTTGCCCTTTCTCGTGACCGCGTCGGCTTACAATGTCGTGGCCGCCTCTTACGGTCACACCGGCTTACAACGTCGTGGCCGTCTCTCACCGCCGCGCCACAGTGCAGGCGGAGGCTAGCCGGCTCGGATGCGCGTTGGCGGAGCGAGGCGTGGTGCGGGCGGAGGCGCGGTGCAACGCTCAATGGACGCTTATGAGACGCCGCCTTACGGCCCAATCTACATCAGCGCGATGCGGTTGACCTGCCCGACTGTGCTGACTTAACAACGCCACGGGCGACTCACCATCCGTGTCGGCTTATAATACCACGACCGACTCGCCGTCCCCACGGACTGATCCACACCAACAATGTCGTTGGCGTCTCTCGTGACCGCGTCGGCTTACAACACCGTGGCCACTTCTTACGGTCGCACCGGCTTACAACCCCGTGGCCGTCTCTCACCGCCGCGCCGGCTTACAACGTCATGGCGTCATTGACAACAGCGTCGGCTTACAGCGCCGTTGCCGTCTCTCACCGCCACGCCGGCTTACAACGTTGTGGCCGTCTCTCCCCGCCGCGCCGGCTTACAACGCCGTGGCCATCTCTCGTCGCCGTCCCAGCTTACAACACCACAGCCGATTCTCGCCATTCGTACCAGCTTACAGCACCGTTGCCGTCTCTTGCCGCCGCACCGGCTTACAACGCCGCGACTGACTTCTACGTCTATATCAACACGCCGGGGGCACTTACAGTTGGAAAAGCCACCCAATGGATATGCTCAGGTTGCTTCCCCTACGATCCAGTCTAATTCTGCCTCAATATATCGATGCAGTGCTCGCTCGTGTGAGTCGCCCAACGGATGCGCGCAAGACGCCACCCACAATTTGATCTAGATAAACATATCGGTGCAGTGCTCGTAGACATGAGCCGCCCAAACGGACAAGTGCGCAAGTCGCTGCCGCTATAGTTTGGTTAACTTCAAACAACCAGCTGGGACGAACCATCAGCCGGATCATTGAAATAATTCATACGGGATCATCGATAACCCGCCACGGCCAAGCTCAATTATCAGTGGAGATTCTCAAGCCGCCTTTTTAAGTCAACTTAAGACTCGAGGGCTACAGACATGGCAAGACACATTTGATCATTTTCAACGAGAAACCCCGGGCCATGGCAAAGTTAAACCCAGTCATGGGGGCTATTACATTATTGGCGTAAGATTAAAAGTTGCCCAAGAGGACGAACCGTCATGATGCACCATTCAAACATGGGTGCCCGGATCCATTGGATCATCATAAAGCCACTTGGAGCCTCCGCTGTTCTTTCATACAAGATGGCGTTTTACAAGATGGTGGCTTACAAGATTGTGCAAAAGTTGACTCTATCAAAAAAGGTCATTTGAGGCTTCCAACCCACCGGGTTTAGCTTACATACCCATTGGGAAGACAAAAGATACACCGGAGGCATGCGAAGAACAGCAACGTGTGCATGAAAAAGACGGCATGCATCCAGAACAGTATGAAGGTCCTGCCAGCTACGCTCTTACCAAAGAAGAGAAGGAAATCTTCTTTGTATGCCTGCTCAGTATGTAGGTCCCATCTGGCTTCTCGTCGAATATAAAGGGAATAATAAATATGGTAGAGAAAAAGTTCGAGAACCTAAAGTCTCATGACTGCCACGTGATTATGATGCAACTACTTTCGGTTGCATTGAGGGGGCTTCTACCAGAAAACGTTCGGTTAGCCATTGTGAAGCTATGTGCATTCCTCAATGCAATCTCTCAGAAGGTGACCGATCCACAAATCCTGCCAAGGTTAAGGAGTGATTTGGTGCAATGTCTTGTTAGTTTTGAGCTGGTGTTCCCACCGTCCTTCGTCAATATCATGACGCACGTCCTAGTTCATCTAGTCGACGAGATTTTCATTCTGGGCCCTATATTTCTACACAATATGTTCCCCTTTGAGAGGTTCATGGCAGTCTCAAATAAATATGTTCATAACCGCGCTAGGCCAGAAGGAAGCATCTCCATGGGCCATCAAACAGAGGATGTCATTGGGTTTTGTGTTGACTTCATTCCTGACATTAAGAAGATTGGTCTCCCTAAAACGTGGTATGAGGGGAGACTGACTGGAAAAGGCACGCTAGGAGCGGACTCAATAATATGTATGGACGGGCATTCTTGGTCTCAAGCACACTACAGAGTTCTATAGAATTCTACCTTGGCCACCCCGTATGTCGATGAATACAGTAATATTCTGCGCTCCAAACACCCAGAGCAGTGTGATGACAGGATTACATGTGAACACATTAGGACTTTCGGCAGTTGGTTGCAAACACGTCTCATGCATGACAACACTGTTTCTGATGAGTTGTACTCGTTGGCCAGAGGACCATCTTCGACTGTAATGATATATAAAGGATACGAGATAAATGGGAATACATTTTACACGATCGCCCAGGATCAAAAGAGCACCAGCCAAAACAGCGGTGTCCGCTTTGATGCTGCAACCAAGAGGGGAAAGGACACTTATTATGGTTACATATTGGACATATGTGAACTTGACTATGGGCATGATTTCAAGGTCCGTTTGTTTCAGTGCAAATTGGTCAATTTGTCAAGAGGCGGGGTACAGGAAGATCCACAGTACGGAATGACAACAGTGGATCTCAACAATCTTGGGTAAACAAACGAACCATTCGTCATGGTTAAGTAATGTAATTGATGAGTTATGTGTGCGCATCTTCCACTATATTCTGCTATCCATTAACCTTGATGGGGCATTAGTAACTGCCTTAGACTCGCTCTGTAAAGATCCCAAGTATTATGTGGACATGACTGCAATGCTCCAGAAGTAAGATTGATCAATACCGGGACCATATCGGCAACTTCCATTCATTTCCTGATATGAAGTAATCATTTTCTTTGCCTCCGTGGTTTGGAAAACGTTCACCGCTATGGTTCCAGGTTTGAAGAAGGAGCTGCGATTTACACACCCCAAATTAAGTAGTATTAACTAGTTCCGCGTATCTCTCATTGATTATAGTTTCATCAATACTATTATCATGCTTGCTTATCAGTTTGATTGAACGCTATTCTCGTAAAGTGCTTGTTGCAGGCACCCAACACTCATTTATGTGGATACTACGTATGCGAGTTCCTTCGCTATTATACCTCTGAACGGGCCTCCTCTGACAAATAATTTGAAGTAGGTAACCAATATTCACAATTTTATTTTATATTACCATCAATTGTGTTGAGTTTCATTCCTATATATGTATTGACCCCCTTCTTTAAATTATATCTGGAAGATGCGGGATGAACTCCTACCACATGATCGCATATGAGCAATTCAAGAGGAATTGGCGGGATTCTTTATTGACCACGGCATACCTAAACACGGAAAATACCATGTGAAATTGCAAATTAAATTAATCTTAGATAGATGACATTAGGCATTGTAGGAGATGTTATATTGTATATATGTAGTTGCGCCGGATTGATATACGAAAACTTGTTGTTCGACCAAGCATGGAGAAAGAGATGTCACTTCTCTCTATATATGTTCATGACGATCTTGTGTAATTAATAGTTTCCTTCATTTGCTTACTAGCTAGCGTCGTGTTCCCTCTATATGTATAGTAGCTAGCGTCGACCAAGCATGGAGAAAGAGAGGTCACTTCTCTCTATTAGCTAGCTAACACAATATGAAACCCCTAAATTGACCCTCCAAAACCCCTAAACCCCCCTTTCAAAAATAATCCAGCGCCTGCGAGCTGCTGACGCGTGGCCGTCTTTTGGTCCCGGTTGGTGTTATCAACCGGGACTAAAGGTCCTCCTGCCTGGGCTCCCGCAGCGGCTATGTGGAGCCCCTTTGGTCCTGGTTTGTAAGCAAACCGGGACTAAAGATTTTGGGCTTTGGCCCGACCCTTTCGTCCCGGTTCCAGAACCGGGACAAATGGGCCTCTGGAACCGGAACAAATGGGTCGTTTTCTGCTAGTGCCTTATTGAAAGGCAAACCCACTCGTCATGTCCATCCTTCAACTAAACAGTTAGCAAATAGTTGCTTACCATGTTTAGTTTCATTGGATAGTGGTAGAATAAAACAATACAACAAAACAACATTTAGCACATCAATGACGGTTGCTTAGCTATCCTCAATGTATGAGAATTGTCTGGGAAAGCATTGAGATAAACATCTGCTTCCATCATCCCACGAATGACTTAGATACCTTTAGAAACTTACCAGTAGAAACTCTTGGCGTGGCAACTTTGCAATACTCCAGGAATAATTTAAACATGTCTCTCCACCAGAATGATCCACGAAGGGTTGTTGCATGTGGAGCAGATTCATGGTAGTAGGAGTCCAAAATAATACTTAACCAAGGTGTATGATGATGGCTGCAACATTTTGCAGGAATTTCATCAACAAAACCTCATTTTGTATCCTAAGGTTTAGGACCCCAAGCACTCCTTTTTTTGAGTAAGCACACACGGTTTCATGCAGCAAGGGACTTCCTCGGGGTGTCAGAGTTGACCTTCCATAAACAATGTCCCTGAATGCTCTCAGTTTGATTCAAAATGCCAGCAGGAATGGACAGAGTATATAATGCAGTTGTTCCAACCACTCCCCTGGCTGAGGAAGCATGAAGTGGCAGACAATATCCTTTGAATTCTATGCAGTAAAGGCATAAGGTCTTGTCTTTTTGGTCTAGTTGTTCCCATTGCATAAGGTCCTGTATTCTATCCCACATAAGTAAAACCATTAAACCAATATGGCAACCAAGGATGGTCGCCAATCTAGAAGCTTCCTCGGTTGAAACATTCAAGGGTACCATTAGAGACTTAGCAAAGTTAACTGAGAGAACAGTAGAAACAACAAAGGTGTCCAGCATGGCATTAAGATCTAGGTTCGGATGATCCACAGTAGGAAGCAATATAAGTGTGTCATGTACATACTGGACAATGGGATAATCTTGAAATTGTGTTGGAATTGGCATGGACTAAATACCATTACAACAGAAGTAACTGACTAGAACAATCAGTACCCAAGACAAAGGACGAGACATGAGGGGACCATCCTGTCTAACTCTTTTTTATTAAGTAGAATCTCGCTTACTCCTAATTCTATATTAACCAATTTTCTAGGGTTCTTCGATTCAATGGCCCGGTTTATTCATTGGTTTTCTAGAAAACCGGCTAGTTTTACCAGTCTTCTACGATCAATTTTTCTATTATTTATTACCCTGGTTCGGCCACGATTCTTTAACTTTGGTTGGACCAGACATGAACACGGAGTTTTAGACATGAACATCAGCCTCCATTTGCATTTTCCGGCCGAATCCCAACTGACATGTGAATTGCAGCAGACGCTTAACTGCTAGAGTGCATTTTGCTTATCCCAAAACGAACGTGCTATGGAAATTGGACAAGTGGGCTGCATAAGTCGACTGTATTTCATTATGGGGAAAAGCGAACTTAAAAAAAATGTGTAAACGGTAACATTTTTCTTCCAAAAAGAGCGATGACCTTTGGCCTCTACGTCACGGTGATGCATGCATTTATTTTATTATTTATTCATCAAGACCTTACACTAGTAGAAAACAGACCTTTCGTCCGCATCATTAGTCCCGGTCCGGTTTTAAGCCGACACTAATGTTCGTGACGGGCATCATTAGTGCCGGTTCGTTCCAGACCGTTAGTCCCGGTTCGTGACACGAACTGGCACTAGTGGTGCGGTGGCAAGCTGACGTCAGCCTTGGGCCCCATAGAAACCTTTAATCCCGGTTGGTGGCTCCAACCGGGACTCTAGGCTTACCATTAGTCGCGGTTGGAGCCACAAATCGGGACTAAAGGTCCCCTATATGAACCCTTCGGCCAGCTCGAGCACACTCCTCTCTCTTATTTCCCTTTCCTCTCCTAGCCTCTCTGTTCTTCCTCTCTTCCCCAAGCCCATCCTCTATTTTTGCCAAAATTTGTCAAGATTTGGAGGCACCCCTTCCAGACAAGTGTTCACAAAAGGTTAGCAACTTTGTCCTTTCATCTCTCATTTTTAAATTAGCTCTTGCAATGCTCTATAAGAATAGTAATTTGTAGATTTTAGTTTGTATGTGGTAGTTTCACTAGTAGAAAACAGGGCTTTGGTTCAGGCCTTGCCAGCCCATTAGTCCCGGTTCAGTCACGAACCGGGACCAATGGAGGCATACGTCCCGGTTCGTGCGCCCAGGGGGGCGGCCGGGCCTCGTGGGGCATTGGTCCCGGTTCGTTTGGACCCATTAGTCCCGGTTCCAGACACGAACCGGGACCAATGCGCCTCGCTCATGGCCCACAACCATTGGTCCCAATTCGTGGAAGGAACCGGGACCAAAGGGGGTAACCGTTCGCCTCGTGCATGCCCCTTTAGTCCCGGTTGGTGGCTCAAACTGGGACTAAAGGTTCGAACGTCTCACATCCCATGACGTTTCGTGCTCCGAGAAACAGGAGGATAAAGCAACTGTTCCTCGGCGAGGGCTACAGTAACTTCGCCCATTTCTCTTCTTCTCCTCTCTTCTTCTCCATTCTCATCTCGTCTTCCCCATATCTTCTACCATGAATCCAATCACTCGCTACGGGGAGGTGCTCGCACATGGCACGATCAATCTCGATGTCGTCTACACGAACGACAGTGGCATGGTGCCGCGTTTTCTTTCCCTTTTGCAGAAATGGCTTCAAGTGGCGGATGAGAAAGACAAGTTCATAGGGCTTGATCTCGAGTACACGTCCAAGCAAGAAGATGTTGCCGTCATTCAGCTATGTTTCAAGAAAAATGTCATGATCTTCCAATGGGCAAGGTGAGTTTTGAGGGTTTTCTTTGATATATTAATAATTTATAGATTATTATGAAGACTGCATAGGATAGAAATATGTTCCATTTTGAATCCTATGGGAAAGATCAATATTTCTTTTAAGTTTATAGTGAAACAATTTTCCTTGTTGCAAAATGTGGGAGAACATATATGTCATATAGTTAATTTAGGGTTTCTTCATCAATTCATAGGATATGAAAATTGCATATATATATATATATATATATATAGGATATAGCAATATATATGTTCTATTTTGAATCCTATGGCAAAGATCAACTTCTCTTAAGTTGTAGTGAAATAATTTTCGATTTTTTTATGATATTACTATTCATCGGGCTCAAATGAGCCCGGGAGCAAAAACTCTACGTCTTCCTCTTTTGTTGCAGCGACATAATTTTCCTTTATATAGTTGCATATTATAATTCTGCCGAAATACACTTGTTGCAGCAGTATTTAACATTTGTTCCGTTTTAATTTATTGATGTTGCAGTAGTGACAAGCACTGCCCAGCACTTATGGACTTTCTACGCAGGGGCATACATTTTGCTAGCGTTGATTTAAGGAATAACAAGCTGAAGATGAGCCGCAGCTTCAGTATTGAGATACCAGTTGGCTGCCTTATTGATATCCAAGACATATTCAGGCTTGAGTATGAGAGGACTTCGATGGCTTCTATGGCAGCCGCCTTGATCGACGACTATTACAGAGATTTGAAGACCAAATTCCCCCGGGCACAGCACAAAGAGTGGGAGAGGACCCCATTTCAACCTATCAACATTGAGTATGCAGCAAAAGATGCATACGTTGCATATGAGTTGTACCGCAAGATTCGAACCGTGAACTATGGGCAGCATCACATCGCACCACCAGCAACATGTGAATATACTTCTGATTCAGACTAGCTAGTAGTGTTCGCTTGGACGAGTATTTTCTGTAATGGATATCTGAACTATTATATATTACATATCTCTCTAGCTATTATATATTTGTAGTGTTTTTCAATTCAAGGTTTTCTTAAATTCCGATTGTGGTTGAGAACAAAATGCAACAAAAAAGTGGGTTGTCATAGTTGGCAAGCACGCACACCATGCGAACTTTCAACCTTTTTAGAGTTCATTTGTAGTGCTTTTCAATTTCAAAGTCATTTAGCTCAAATAAATCATTAAATGCATGAAAAATACCAATGAAGTCAGAAAGGGTTGAAAATTAATGATGTTTCTTTGAATGGTACACTTTTAACACAAGAAAAGCCTAGAGTTCAAATAAGTTCAACAAAATGAAACGCCTTTTGTAACCGATGAGTTTCCGTTCGAAACCCCGATACTTCGAAAGAGACTGTCCGTCTTGTACACGAAGTGCATACAGCTTTTGCCGTAACCCTCTCAACTTTTTAACACATGCTATGTGGGTGAAATGTTGATACCATGCCAACTTTCAACCTTTTCAGAGTTCATTTGTAGTGCTTTTTAATTTCAGGGTCATTTAGCTCAAACAAATCAGTAAATGCATGAAAAATATCAAATGAAGTCAGAAAGGGTTGAAAAATGGTGATGTGGCTTTCAATGGTGCATTTTTAACACACAAAAAGTCTAGAGTTCAAATAAGTTCAAGAAAATGAAATCCCTTTGTAACAGACGGGTTCTCGTCCGAAACCGTGATACTTCGAAAGAGACTATCCGTTTTGTACACGAAGTGCATCCAGCTTTTTCCGTAACCCTCTCAACTTTTTAGCACATGCTATGTGGGTGAAATGTTGATACCATGCCAACTTTCAACCTTTTCAGAGTTCATTTGTAGTGCTTATCAATTTTAGGGTCATTTAGCTCAAAATAAATCATTAAATGCATGAAAAATAGCAAATTAAGTCAGAAAGGGTTGAAATTTTAGTATGTGGCTTTGAATGGTGCATATTGAATGCACAAAAAAATTTGAGTTCAAATAAGTTTAGAAAAATTAAATGCCTTTGTAACAGACGAGTTTTCGTCGGAAACCTACTTTGAAAGATATGGTCTAGTTTGTACACGAAATGCATCCAGTTTTTGCTGTAATCCTCTCAACTTTTGCACACATGTTATGTGGGTCAAATGATGATACCATGCCAAGTTTGAACCTATTCTGAGTTCATTTGTAGTGCTTTCCAATTCAGGGTCATTTAGCTCAAAATAAATCATTAAATGCATGAAAAATAGCAAATTAAGTCAGAAAGGGTTGGAATTTTAGTATGTGGCTTTGAATGGTGCATATTGAATGCACAAAAATTCTTGAGTTCAAATAAGTTTAGAAAAATGAAATGCCTTTATAACAGACGAGTTTTTCGTCGGAAACCTACTTCGGAAGAGATGGTCTAGTTTGTACACAAAGTGCATCCAGTTTTTGCTGTAATCCTCTGAACTTTTGCACACATGTTATGTGGGTCAAATGATGATACCATGCCAAGTTTCAACCTATTCTGAGTTCATTTGTAGTGCTTTCCAATTTCATGGTCATTTAGCTCAAAATAAATCATTAAATGCATGAAAAATAGCATATTAAGTCAGAAAGGGTTGAAATTTTAGTATGTGGCTTTGAATGGTGCAAATTAAGTCAGCAAGACCAACATTTTTTTCACC
Organism: Hordeum marinum; assembly: GCA_022496015.1. Taxonomy (NCBI): domain Eukaryota; kingdom Viridiplantae; phylum Streptophyta; class Magnoliopsida; order Poales; family Poaceae; genus Hordeum; species Hordeum marinum. The sequence goes on from JAAAWK010001059.1 coordinate 23,019, forward strand.
ATTCATACAAGCTTGTTAAAATGAAATCACGAAGGTTTGAAAGTTATTTTTGTTAAAAAAAATAATAGCAAACAGTGAAAATAGAGGCACTTACATTGAAATTCAAGCTAAAATTAAAAGTCAACCACTTTGAACTAGTTGAACTTCCAATTTTAGCTTGAAATTCCAGTATAAGGTGCGGTCTCCCCTCGACTAGCGAGGTGGGACTAAACATAAAGCAAAAAACAAAACAAAACACTGAATTTTAAAAAAATATGCCACCTACTCGGCCACTACGGCCAGAATATGACTAGAAACCCAACCAGCTTGTTGGGCCAGGATTCAGGCCCGTAGAAAGCCCAATAGGCCCAGAGGCAGTGACACATTAGGCCCAGAAGCCTATAGTTGAGAGGAGCTCGAGAGGGTGTGCGCATCAGCGCTTATAAACCACCCTCGAGCTCTCTCGGCTAGCGAGGTGGGACTAAAAATTTGGCTCCGGGCAGCACCACCCTTTAGTCCCGGTTGGTGCCACCAACCGAGACCAAAGGTATGCTTCCCGCCCTTTGGGCTGACGAAAAGGGACCGTTGGTCCCGGTTGGTGGCACCAACTGGGACCAATACCCACCATTGGGCTGGCGAAAAGAGACCTTTGGTCCCGGTTTTTGGCTCCAACCGGGACTAAAGGGGGGCATTGGTCCCGGTTGGTGTCACCAACCGGAACCAATGCTCTATGTATATAAGCGGCAGTTCTGATTTTTTCAGAGTTCATCTTACCCCCGACGACGCCGAGCACATCGACGCCGCCAGGCTGCCCGAGCTCGCCGTCCTCATCGCCTCCCCGTCGCCGGGCCCGTCCTCGTCGTCGGCACCGTCGCCTCCCCGAACCGCCATCCCCGTCGCCGGCGTCCTCGTTGCCTCCCCGTCGCTGCCGTCCTCATCCCCGTCGCAGCCGTTGCCTCCCTGCCGTCTCCCCGTCCCCGTCGTCGCCGTCGCCTCCCTGCCCCTGTCGTCGCCTCCTCATCACCGTCGTCGTTGCCATCATCACCTCCCCATCGTTGTCTCCTCCCCGTCGCTGTCACCATCGTCGCCTCCCCGTCCCCATGGCCTCCACATCGCCGTTGTCGCCTCCCCGTCGTCGTCGCCGTTGCCTCCCCGTCGTCACGTCGCTGCTGTCGCCTCCCCGAGCCCGCCGTACTCGTCGTCATCGCCTGTCCGGGCGCCTTCCGTCCTCGTCCCCGTCACCGCGTGCTTCCCCGAGCCCGCCGGCCTCCAGCCATCTCTTCTTTCTTCTTTTCTAGCCCTCCGTATCCGGATCGAGCCAAACTTCGGTAACGAGACGAGGCCCGAAGAAAAAGTTGCGCCCGGATGAAAGGTTCACGATCACCAGCATCAATAGAGATGGCCAACCGATTGAACCCAGCCGGACCAAGGATGCATTTTCTTCTCAGTGCGGGGTTCCTGTTAGGGACATGATCCTGATCACCATCCACCAATGGAATAAGCCGAAGGCCGGAGACCCTGAAGTGTCTTTTGTCACCGATAGACAGAAAGATGATCTTTGGACCGAGGTGAAGGCAAATTTCATCCTACCGGAAGAGGAGCATCCGGAAAAGCCAGTTATACAGTAAAAGATCAAGACTCATGCTCTTAAGAAGATGGCAGAGCTATTCAGGAGGTGGAAGAATGAGTTAAAAAAAAGTTTGTCGACAAAAAGAAGACTCCAATATTCGAGGGCCGATTTGAGAAGATAAGAGAACAGTGGCCCGCATTTGTGGCCCACAAGACATCGGAGAAGAGTAAGAAGATGTCAGCAATAAACAAACTAAATGCTACAAAGAAGAAGCATCACCATCGCACGGGGTCAGGAGGCTACCAGAAAGCCCGACCGTTGTGGGACAAGGCTGAAAGGAATTGTACCAAAGGGATCGTACCAGCGACAATGAATTGGCCAGAGCGTGGAAGGAATTGGTTCTTCGGGGTTGGGGGAACCTTGGACCCTGAAACAGGGAAGTGTCGTTGGACGAACGAACAACTGACAGTACCGATCACCAATCTTCAGGAGTTAATCACCGAAACGGAGAAAGGGACGTTCGTTCCCGACAGAGAGAACGACGAGCTCACAATGGCCCTCGGGAATCCTGAGCACCCAGCACGAACACGAGGAACGGCAGGCTCCGTTCCGTGGAAGCATGGGTTTCCCGACGCAGGCGGTTACAAAAGCAGGGAGAGGACGAGGAAACAGGAGCAAAGAGAAATACAGAACCTGAATGCAAGAGTAGAAGCGCTAGAGGAGAGGCATCGAGCTGACGAAGCTACCCTAGAAGCTACCCCGCCATCTCAGCGGAGAAGCAACATGGCTTCCACCGAGGTCATTGCGCAGCCTGATTTGACGGCTCCCAGGTACCCCGTGGATGAAATCACGGAGTCTCAATATTGCCACCTTAAGAATCAATTACTGATGAACCTCAAACCCACGGTGACTATCGTCCATGTTGCACCTCCTCGACCCAACGGAACTTTTCACTGTCGTTCGATTCCAGAAGGCTATGTTGTTGTGATGGTCGACGAAATAGTGGAGGGATATGAGGATCTTGAACTTGACTACCCTACAGGCGAAGGGGAAACTCTCCTGGAGAATGCTCTAAGGACTTCATGTCTATGGTCGAAGGAATTCATCAAGCTTCCGAACTGGACGGCGCCTCCTCCTTCGGCGAGTAAGGGCCCGCATCCTCCTCCGCCTCCTCCTCCGGCAAGTAAGGGCCCGCCTCCTCCTCCGCCTCCTCCTTTGGCGAGTGATCAGGGCACGCCTCCTTCTCCGACTCCTCCTCCGGCGAGTGATCGATGCACGCCTCCTCCTACGCCTCCTTCTAAACCTGCGTCGGCGCATCCGAGCAGCCCGTCTCCTCCTCCGCCTCATCAGCAAGAGCAAAACAGAGCCGCTGCTGCCGCTCCGGCTGCTCCGACACCTCTTAAGCAACAAAGGAAAATAGCAGCCGTCGCTTCGGCGTCTAGCACTACAACAAGTGGCGTGAGGCGATACCAATACGGTCCATCATCTCTATAGCCTCTTGAGCCATTATGATATGAGAGGAGCAATGAGGAAAACGCGAAGATCTCCAAAGGCGAAGTGGATGCCCATTTTAAAAAGAAAAATCCACCTCCGGAGGAGAAGATAGATGAGGTGAAATTGAAGCGCACTTTGGATGCCCTGAAGCGACCAGCACCGGCTCCGCTGGATGACTTCCATGTCTGCGCTCTTAAAAAGAAAGTGCAAGAAGCACGCCGGTCCGGAACCACTGCAACTGACAAAAGGAGAGGAAAAAAAATTCCCCAGCTCGGCGAACCGGCAAAACAATCGTGCCCCCCGCTGCAGGTGTCTAGCGATATCGTCGTCGCAAATCTGCCGGCCGGGATGGTGTCCGGTACCAATGCTGCTGATTACCTACCCGACGATATACGTTTTGATGCGCTGGAGGTGGACGAACACAAATTCTGGCATGGGTATCCTCTCGTCAGACGTAACCAATAGCTACCAACGATGATGCGAAAATTCCATCAGTGGTACATGGACACCTGCAAGAACTCTGGGTTGGATAATTTGATGATTATGGTTAAAGACAAGCACGACCTCGTTGGAATTGACGTGTTGTGTGTTCCATTTGAGGAGTTATTCCAGCTTTTCAATCAAAAGGCCATCGATAAAGTAATCGTCACTTGCTACTGTCTATAAGTACTACTTATTTAATTGAGTCTCTATATATAGCTCAGCTCTTTGATTGCATGTACATATAATTCACTATGTCATGCAGATTGAAGATCGTCGAATGCAAGCAAAGAGAAATCTATAATATTGGGTTCATTAACCTAAATCTCTTTGATGAATGGGATATGAAAAAGAATCCCAAACAAGCCGAGGCCAAGTTGCTACAATCGTTGCTTCAACATAAAAACAAACAAAAAATAATCTTTCCTTACAACTTCGAGTGAGTTATGCATGCGTGCACAGCTTCCACTATATTCGGTTTTCCTTTATTTACTCGAGGTTATAGTAATGTAATTGATGATTTATGCATGCGTGCACAGCTTCCACTATATTCTCCTAGAGATTATGCTTGAGGAGGGACGAGTAACCGTCTTAGACTCAAGACGAAAAGATCCCAAGACGTAAGCGATCATCACTGAAATGCTTAAGAAGTAAGTTCAATCGATCATTATCGCACCATTTCGGCAACTTTTTCATTTCCTGATATCAGTTAATAATTATTTTCTATGTCTGGCAGGGTTTGGATACCATTCACCACACAATCTCTGGGACTGCCGAAGGAGTTGAAATTTACACACCCGAAAGTAAGTACTACTAGCTAGTTCTGCACATCTGCCATTATATTGATTCTAGCTAGTTTCATCAATACCATTTATATAATGCTTGATTATCAGTTTGATTGACCTCTATTTCTCATAAAGTGGTTGTGGCAGGAACCAGGGACTAATCTTTGTGGATACTACGTATGCGAGTGCATCTACAACGCGACGATCTCTAAGTAGGGCGGCTACTCTAAAAAAGATTTTGATGTGCGTAAGCAATAATATTCACAATTTTATTTTATTACCATCATTTGTGTTGAGTTTCATTCATATATATGTAGTGACCCCCTTATTCGAATTAGCTTTGGGAGCTGCAGGAACAACTCCTACCACAAGATCGCATAATAGCTATTCAAGAGGAATTGGCGGGATTCTTTCTTGAACACGTCATCAGGAAAGTGGGAGAATACCATATGGAACTTGATTTCAGATGTTAATTAGGGTATTGTAAGAGATCTTATATTGTATATATGGAGCCAGTAGCGTCGGATAGATATACGAAAACTTGTTGTTCGAATAATCTCACTTCTCTCTGTATATGTTCATGACGATCTTCTATACTTAATGGTTTAATTCCTTCATTTGCTTACTAGCTAGCATGTCGAGTCCTCTCTATACGTATAGTACATAGCGTCGACCTAGCACGGAGATAAGAGAGGACACCTCTCTCTATTAGCTAGCTACCACAATATATTAAACCCCAAAATTAATCCTACAAAACACCTATCCCCCCCTCCCAAAAAAAATACCCAGGTCCGGATCTGCTGACGCGTGGATGCACTTTGGTCCCGGTTGGTGCTACCAACCGGGACAAAAGGCCCTCCTGCCCGGGCAAACCGCAGAGGCCACATGGAGGCCCATCTGTCCCGGTTCGTGGGCAAAGCGGGACTAAAGGTCTTAGGCATTAGTAACGACCCTTTAGTCCCGGTTCTGAAACCGGGACAAATGGCCCGCTAGACCCGGGACAAATGGGCGTTTTTCTACTAGTGTTTATTTGATTTATGAAATCTGAGCTCAAATTAACTTCTTACTTTGCATTTGTAGGTGTGGTTTACTTATTACCTTCCCGTCCCCGTCCTAACCACCGTCGATCGGCCGCACCGTCCCATCGCTGGCACCACCTTGGTGAGCCTCTTGTTCTTATCCTTTTTATAAAAAAGCATGTTTGTAAGATGTAGTTAGTTACTTGTATAGTTTTCTTACCTATATGGTTGTTTGTTATACATAGTGGCATGGTTTTGAAATCAATCCCCGTCGGCCCTCGTCCGGTTTATGATTCGGATGTGGTATATACTCTCTTGTATAACTCTTTGTTGCATTTCGTGTTTATGACAATTATGCCCACCAGGTTGATATAGACATTTTTATCTAAAAAGTATGTGAACCGGAGATTCCAACCGACATAGATATTCTTGTCAAGAAGTTAAATTAAGTTGGAAAAAACGAGTATTTGAAAGAAAAATTGAAAAGAGTTGAAGAAGAGAATAGGAAACTGGACTTGTATGTTGCCGATGTCGTCGATGATCACAAGATCAAGATGGGTGCAATGTGCTTGAAGATTAGAAAATTTAAAAGATATGCCATTGATAGTGAGGCTTGGTATCACTATGATGTTGGATCAATTGTTACCTTAGTTGCGATGTTGATCGCATTTGTTGTTGCATTTAAATACTTTAGCTAGAGAGTTTGTATGTTGTTTTGTGAGAACAAGTTTGTATGAACTTTATGTACAAACTTGTATTAATTTGGTCTTTTCAGTGTTGTGTAATGAAGATGAGCGGGCAATGGATGTACAACGACCGATGCTCTCCCCAGTCCATTAATGGCATGGATACTTTTCTGGTTGCGGCTGAGGCAAACAAGCGGCCGGATGGTTTTATGTATTGTCCATGTGCTGGCTGTAAGAATGATCGAAATTACTCTAACTCAAGAACTATTCACGTCCACCTGTTTGAGTCCGGTTTCATGTCCAGATATAACTGTTGGACCAAGCACGAAGAAAGAGGGGTCCTAATGGAAGAGAGTGAAGAAGAAGAGGATTACGACAGCTATCCTAGCCATGGGTTCCATGAATACAACGGTACAACAATGGGGGAAGAAGCTGAGCCGGCAATGCGGGAAGGAGCTGAAGAAGAGGCATCAGATGAGACCCCTGATGATCTTGGTCGGTCCATTGCCAATGCAAAGAGAAACTGCACAAGTGAAAAGGAGAAGCTGAAGTTGCACCGCATGTTAGAGGATCACAAAAAAGGGTTGTACCCAAATTGCGAAGATGACAAAAAAAAGCTGGGTACCACACTGGAATTGCTACAATGGAAGGCAGAGAATGGTGTATCTGACAAGGCATTTCAAAAGTTGCTTATAATGTGAAAGAAGAAGCTATCAAAGGACAACGAATTGCCAGAAAGTACGTACGAAGCAAAGAAGGTTATCTGCCCTCTCGGATTAGAGGTGGAGAAGATACATGCATGCCCTAATGACTACATCCTGTACCGCGGTGAGTACGAGGATTTGAATGCATGCCCGGTATGTTGTGCATTGCGCTATAAGATCGGCCATGATGACCCTGGTCATATTAAGGGGGAGCGCCCCAGGAAGAAGATTCCTGCGAAGGTGATGTGGTATGCTCCTATAATACCATTGTTGAAACGTTTGTTCCAAAACAGAGAGCATGCCAAGTTGATGCGATGGCACAACGAAGACCGTAAGGAAGACGGGAAGTTGAGAGTGCCCAATGACGGATCGCAGTGGAGAATAATCGAGAGAGAGTGGAAGGACTTTGCAAAGGACGCAAGGAACGTATGGTTTGGTTTAAGTGCAGATGGCATTAATCCATTTCAGGAGCAAAACATCAACCATAGCACATAACATGTGACTCTATGTATTTATAACCTTCCTTCTTGGTTGTGCATGAAGCAGAAGTTCATTATGATGCCAGTGCTCATACAAGGCTCCAAACAACCCGGCAACGATATTTATGCGTACCTAAGGCCATTGGTTGAACAAATTTTACACCTGTGGAATGGAAAAGGTGTACATGCGTGGGATGCGAAAGATCAGCAGGAATTTGACCTACATGCGTTGTTGGTTGTAACCATCAATGATAGGCCTGCTCTTAGTAACCTTTCAGGACAGACAAATAAGGGATACCACGCATGCACACATTGTTTAGATGATACCGACAATATATATTTGGATAAATCTAAAAAGAATGTGTATCTGGGGCATCGTCGATTTCTTCAGAGCAGGCATCCCGTGAGAAAGAAAGGCAAGCATTTCAAAGGTGAGTCAGATCATCTGAAGAAGCCTCGCTACCATATGGGTGATGTTATACTTGATATGGTCAAGGATTTAAAAGTAATCTTTGGCAAGGGTCCTAGCGCACAATCTGTTCCGAATGACGCTGACAAAGCGCACCCATGTGGAAGAAGAAATCTACATTTTGGGACCTACCCTATTGGAAAGACCTCGAGGTCCGTTGTGCAATCGATGTGATGCACGTGACAAAGAATCTTTGCGTGAACCTGCTAGGCTTCTTGGGCATGTATGGCAAGAAAAAAGATACATCGGAGGCATGGGAGGACCATCAATATATGCATGGAGAAGACGACATGGATCCAAAGCACTTTCAGGGACATGCCAGCTATGCTCTTACAAAAGAAGGGAAGGAAATCTTCTCTGAATGCCTGCTCAGTATGAAGGCCCCGTCTGGCTTCTCGTCAAATATAAACGAAATAGTAAACATGACAGAGAAAAAGTTCCAGAATCTAAAGTCTCATGACTGTCACGTGATTATGACGCAACTGCTTCCAGTTGCATTGAGGGGGCTTCTACCGGAAAAATGTTCGATTAGCCATTGTGAAGCTATGTGCATTCCTGAATGCAATCTCTCAAAAGGTAATCGATCCAGAAATCCTACCAAGGTTAGAGAATGATTTGGTGCAATGTCTTGTCAGTTTTGAGTAGGTGTTCCCACCACCCTTCTTCAATATCATGACGCACGTCCTAGTCCACCTAGTTGAGGAGATTTCCATTCTGGGTCCTATATTTCTATACAATATGTTCCCCTTTGAGAGGTTCATGAGAGTCTTAAATAAATATGTTCATAATCATGCTAGGTCAGAAGGAAGCATCTCCAACGGCCATGAAACAGAGGAGGTCATTGAGTTTTGTGTTGACTTTATTCCTGACGTTAAGCCGATTGGTGTTCCTGAGTCGCGGCATGAGGGAAGACTGGGTGGAAGAGGCACACTAGGAAAGAATTCACTAATATGCCGGGATGGGCATTATTTGGCGCAAGCACACTATACAGTTCTACCGAGTTCCGCCTTTGTGGCTCCATATATTGCTCAACACAAGAATATTCTACGCTCCAAACACCCGGAGAAGTCTGACGACTGGATTACACATGAACAAACAATGACTTTTGCCGGTTGGTTGCAGACACGTCTCATGCATGACGACACTGCTGAAGATGACATGTACTTGTTCTCCAAGTTACTATCTTCGACTATATTGACTTTCAAAGGGTACAAAATAAATGGGAATACATTTTACACGATCGCCCAAGATACAAAGAGCGCCAACCAAAACAGTGGTGTCCGCTTTGATGCAGCAAAAAACAACAGGCCAAAGGACACATACTATGGTTACATAGATGGGATGTGGAACTTGACTATGGACTTGGTTTGAAGGTCCCTTTGTTTAGGTGCAAATGGCTCAATCTGACAGGAGGCGGGGTAAAGGAAGACCCGCAGTACAGAATGACAATAGTTGATCTCAACAATCACGGGTATGCAGACGAACCATTCGTCCTAGCTGATGATGTGGCACAGGTTTTCTATGTGAAGGACATATCTACCAAGCCGAGAAAAAGAAAATATAAGGAAGCGAATATATGAGACGATCAGCCAAAGCGCCACATAGTTCTTTCAGGGAAAAGAAACATCGTGGGAGTGGATGACAAGACAGACATGTTAGAAGATTATGAAAAGTATCATGAAATTGCTCCCTTCATAGTGAATGGTGACCCGAGAATCAAGTTAAACGATAAAGAATGTCCATGGGTACGACACAATGGAACACACGCGAAGAAAACATTTTATACCCAAAGATCCCACTCTGGGATGTGACCTGCTTCTCTAGTTACTTTTCGGACTTATATATCTGGAAAGTCCCACTTCGGACAAATCGAAGGGAATCTTTGTAATAGTAGTGTACTTATGTGTTTTGTGCGTTCAGTATGCACCATTCGAAGGCAAGCCATCAATTTTCAACCCTGAAACTGATAAGCACTACAAATAAACTCTCAAAAGATTGATAGTTGGCAGGGTATCATCCTTTTACCCACATAGCATGTGCTAAAAAGTTGAGAGGGTTACGAAAAAAATTGGACGCACTTCGTGTACAAAATGGGCAATCTCTTTCGAAGTATCAGGGTTTCAAACGAAAACTCGTGTGTTACAAAGACATTTTGATTTTTTAAATAACCTAAGAGTTACCAGATTGGATATAATGATAAACCACACTAATATCAAACAACAGAAAAAATAATCACTGAAAAATCTATTTTTGAATTAAAGTTATTCATAAACTAGTGATTCACACAAATTTCAAATAATTCAAATTTAAACTACTCAAATTGGAAAACTAATAGCACTAATAGAAAGTTTATAATTTTTTTACCAAAAGAAAAAAGATTCACAAAGAAACTCTAAATAAAGCAAAACACAACTCAGAAACAAAAGAAAATAAATAAAGTAGAAAACAAAAAACAAAAAATATATTAAAAAAGCCCACCTACTGGGCCGTCACGGCCTGCATAGGACTAGAAACCCAACCTCTAGTTGGGCCAGGACACACGCCCGTACGGCCCAACAGGCCCCACAGGACGGCAAAGGTGCGGTAGGCCCAGAAGGCCTGCTTTAGAGAGGAGCTCGACACGTTAGCCGCGGCGGGGCTTATAAACAGGTGCGAGCTCCTCTCGACTAGAGAGGTGGGCCTAAACATCCACCCCGCCACTCGCCTAGCACCCCCCCCTTTAGTCGCGGTTGATGGCTCCAACCGCGACTAAAGACCCCCTTTAGTCCCGGTTGGAGCCACCAACCGCGACTAAAGGTTTTCGCTTTCCGCCGCTTTGGCTGGTGAAATTCACCTTTAGTCCTGGTTGGTGGCTCCAACCGGGACTAAAGGGGTTATCTAGTCACAGTTGGAGCCACCAACCGCGACTAAAGGCCTCCTTATATATATACAACACTTCAAAAAAAATCAGTTCCTCTGCTTTCTTCGACCTCTTCAACATCGTCGCGCCGACGTCGTCTCGCCTCCCTAACGCCGGAGCTCGTCGCCGCCCCCGACGCCGGCCACCCGCGCCTCCTTGTGCCGATGTCCGACGCCCCCCGCGCCTGCTCCTCCCCGAGCCAGGCCTGACGCCGCCCGGGAGGCTGCCCGCGCCCGCTCCTCCGGCGCCGAGCTCCTCGTCGTCGCCGCCCCCGACTAGCCTTGCCTCCCCGTCGCCCCATCGCCCCTCTATGAGCTCCCCCCTCTCCCCCTCTCCCTCTCCCCTTGTGCCGCCATGGCGGCTGCCGGCCCCTCACCGAGCCCCCCCCCCCCCACACGTATATGCATGAACACACACACTAGATGGTTAGATGATTAGATGTATAGATGATTAGATGATTAGATACAAGAATTTTGATGTATAGAAAAATGTTAAGGAATTTTGACATAGATGCAAGAATGTCGACATTTTTTTCACCAGATGATTAATTAGATGTATAGAAAAAAGTGAAAGAATTTTGACATTTGAGGAATTTTTACATTTTGATCCAATATGTGTAGAAATTAGTATGTATATATATATATGAATACAATGTATAGAAAAAAGTTGATGAATTTTGACATTTGAACCAATGTATAGCAATTAGTATTTGCAAAAGTTGCATATCTTAATGTTGTATTTAAAAAAATTTGTTATCTATTAATTTGCAATTAGTATTTGCTATGTATTTGCAAAAGTCACGGGTCGTAAGGTTAAGAGAATCGGTTAGGATTCTGAAGGTTCCTCGTATATAAGAAATCACAGTCAAGCATGTAAAAATGTTAAATTTGCATAAAATTTCTTCTCAGAGCCAACGACGTCTGGCCCCCATCCTCGTCGTTGACTCGTTCGCGAAGACGTCGTGATTCAGAGGCGCCATGTCTGGGACTTGGCTCCGCCGGGCTGGCATTGGGAGGTGCTACCTTCAGGGGCGTGCAGCTTGGTGAGGAACCCGGGTCCCGTCGTCGACCCGGATCTTCTTTGGTGGCGTTCGCGTGTGCCACTTTCGATGCGGAGGCAGCCGGCCCCGCCGGAGGTGGTACGTCGCCGTGTCATGGAGGAGCACACGTCCGACGCTACATGGATGCGTTGGACGTCAGGTTCTCTAATACCTGGCAGGTTCTTCAGGTAGCTCACCCAAGCTATGATCCTATCATAGTTCCTTCTCTTTGGGTTTCCACCACCTGCCGCATCAGACGTCAACTGGATCTGTAGTAATGATATTATATAATTCATAATATTCGAGATGTATTAGTGATAATATTCGAGATGTATTCGATATTATATTCGATAATATTAGACACGATTTATTCGAGATTATATTCGATGATGCATATTATGTACTATGATTCAGTTTTCCTTATTGTTTGCATGCATTCTAATTTGAATATCAAATTGTTTTATCTTTCTTCTATTGGAAATTTGCCCTAGAGGCAATATATAAAGTGTTTATTATTATATTTCCTTGTTCATGATAATCGTTTATTATCCATGCTATAATTGTAGTGATCAGAAACACATTGCATGTGTGGATAAATAGACAAACACTATGTCCCTAGTATGCCTCTAGTGAACTAGCTCGTTGATCAAAGATGGTAAGGGTTTCCTAGCCATTGACATGTGATGTCATTTGATAACGGGATCACATCATTAGGAGACTGATGTGATGGACAAGACCCAAACTACAAACGTAGCATATGATCGTGTCAGTTTATTGCTACTGTTTTCTACATGTCAAAGTATATGTTCCTATGACCATGAGATCATGAACCTCACGGATATCGAAAGAGTGCCTTGTGTGTATCAAGCGTCGCAACGTAACTGGGTGACTATAAAGGTGCTCTACAGGTATCTCCGATGGTGTCTGTTGAGTTGGCATGGATCGAGACTGGGATTTGTTACTCCGTGTGACGGAGAGGTATCTCGGGGCCCACTCGGTAATGCAACATTACAATAAGCCTTGCAAGCAATGTGACTAATTTTTAGTTGCGATATCTTGCATTACGGAACGAGTAAAGAGACTTGCCGGTAACGAGATTGAACTAGGTATAGAGATACCAACGATCGAATCTCGGGCAAGTAACATGCCGACGAACAAAGGGAACGTTATACAGGATTAACTGAATCCTTGACATAGAGGTTCAACCGATAAGATCTTCGTAGAATATGTAGGAACCAATGTGGACATCCAGGTCCCGCCATTGGTTATTGTCCGTAGAGGTGTCTCGGTCATGTCTACATAGTTCTTGAACCCGCAGGGTCTGCACACTTAAGGTTCGGTGACGTTTCGGTAGTATAGAGTTATGTATGGTGGTGACCCAAGGTTGTTCGGAGTCCCGGATGAGATACTGGACGTCACGAGGAGCTCCGGTATGGTCCGGAGGTAAAGATTCATATATAGGATGTCCCAGTTTGGTCGCCGAAAATGTTTCGGGCTCATCGGTAGTGTACCGGGAGTATCGTTAGTGTACCGGGAGTGCCGGTAGTGTACCGGGGGACCTCCGGGAGGGGTATTTCGACCCCAAGAGGTCCATGGGCTGTGGGAGAATAATAACCAGCCCTTAGTGGGCTGGGAAAACAGCCACAAAGGCCCATGGCGCAGCAGAGAAAGTGCTAAAGCAAAAAGTGGAAAATCAGCCAATAGGAGGCAATCCTACTCCAACTAGGAGTGGAGGTGAAGTAGGATTGCTCCCACCTCCTATTTCGGCCGACCCAAAGGCCTTGGCTGCCTCTCCTCTCCTCTCCTCCTATATATACTAGTGGATTGGGTGGTTTTTGGACAGAATTTCCGGCCACGTGCTACCCATTCCACCGGTGCATAGTTTCTCCTCTAGATCGTAGTTCCGCAGTGCTTAGGCGAAGCCCTGCCGGAATTGCTCCACCACCATCACCAGAGCGCCGTCACGCTGCCGGTGAACTCTCTCTCCTCTCCACCCCTCTTGCTGGATGAAGACGGTGGAGATCGTCATCAAGCTGCACGTGTGCTGAACGCGGAGGTGCCGTCCGTTCGGTACTAGATCGAAAGGATCGTGATCATGGCCACAAGACGTTCGTGATTGGATCGTGGGATGGATCGTGACAAGATCGTGGGACGGTTCGTGATTGGTTCGCGGGACGGTTCGTGATTGGATCGCAGGACGCTCGGCGATTTGGATCGCGAAGAAGTTCGACTACACCAACCGCGTTTCTTAACGCTTCCCGCTTAGCGATCTACAAGGGTACGTAGATCCACTCTCCCTCTCGTAGATGCTCATCACCATGGATAGGTTTGCGTGTGCGTAGGAAAATTTTTGTTTCCCATGCGACGTTCCCCAACAGTGGTATCCGAGCTAGGTTGATGGTTCGATGAGATCTCGAGTAGAACACAAAAGGTTTGTGGGCGTTGATGCTTAGATTGCTTCCTCCCTTGGTTGGATTTTGGTTCAGCGGGATTGTGAGATGAAGCGGCCCGGACCAACATTACTCGTACGCTTACGAGAGACCGGTTCCCTCGACGCAACTTGTTGCTTAGATGGCTTGCAGGTGACAGTTTCTCTCACTTTAGTTGGATCGGATCCGACAAAGGCGGTCCTTGAGAAGGTTGAAAAGCAATCTATGTATCACCATTGTGGTTTATACGTAGGTGAGAATCGTTCTTGCTAGATACCCGTAGCAGCCACGTAAAACATGCAACAACAATTAGAGGACGTCTAACTTGTTTTTGCAGGGTATGTTGTGATATGATATGGCCAATTACATGATGAGATATATGTGATGTATGAGATGATCATGTGATGTATAGATTATCACGACTTGCATGTCGGTGATTACGGCAACCGGCAGGAGCCATAGGGTTGTCTTTAATTATTGTATGACCTGCGTGTCAATCATTAAGCGCTATGTAATGCTTTACTTTATCGCTACGGTAGCAATAGTAGTAGAAGCATGCAGGGCGTGACAACCCCGATGGCGACACGTTGATGGAGATCAAGATGATGGAGATCATGGTGTCATGCCGGTGACGATGGAGATCATGCCGGTGTTTCGAAGATGGAGATCCTAAACACAAGTTGATAGCCATATCATGTCACTTATGAATTGCATGAGATGTTAATCCTTTTATGCACCTTGTTTTGCTTAGTACGACGGTAGCATTATAAGGTGATCCCTCACTTAAATTTCAAGATGAACTGTGTTCTCCCCGAGTGTGCAGCTTTGCGAAAGTTCGTCGTGTCGAGACACCACGTGATGATCGGGTGTGATAGACTCTACGTTCACATACAACGGGTGCAAGCCAGATTTGCACGTGCAGAACACTCGGGTTAAACTTGACGAGCCTAGCATGTACAGACATGGCCTCGGAACACAAGAGACCGAAAGGTCGAACATGAGTCATATAGTAGATATGATCAACATAATGATGTTCACCATTGAAGCCACCTTAACTCACGTGATGATCGGACTTGAGTTGGTGAATTTGGATCATGTGACACTCAGATGACCTGAGGGATGTCAATTTGAGTGGGAGGTTTAGTAATTTGATTAACCAAACTCATTATCTTGAACAATAGTCTAAGTAACCTTTGCATATTTATGTTGTAGATCAATGGCTCGTGCAGTAGCACCCCTGAATTTTAATGCGTTCCTAGAGAAAGCTAAATTGAAAGATGATGGAAGTAACTTTGTTGGCTGGGCCCGTAATCTGAGGATTATCCTCACGGCTTCCCAGAAGTCATATGTCCTTGATGCACCGCTTGGTGACCAGCCAGAAGACATGACCTCCGAAGACGTTAAGAACGCTTGGGAGGCTCGTGCTGGAGACTACTCAATAGTTCAGTGTGCAATATTGTATGGATTAGAACCGGGACTTCAAAGACGTTTTGAATGTCATGGAGCATATGAGATGTTCCAGGAGTTGAAGTTTATCTTTCAGAAGAATGCCCGGATCGAGAGGTATGAGACCTCCAATAAATTCTATGCTTGCAAGATGGAGGAGAACGGGTCTATTAGTGAGCACATACTCAGAATGTCTGGGTACTCAAATCGTCTAGTGGAGTTGGGAATTACCCTTCCGCCGGAGGCGATCACTGATAGAGTTCTTCAATCGCTGCCACCTAGTTACAAGAGCTTTGTGATGAACTATAACATGCACGGGATGAACAAGTCAGTCGCCGAGCTGTTTGCGATGCTGAAAGTCGCTGAGTCTGAAATCCAGAAAGAACATCAAGTGTTGATGGTCAATAAAACCACTAGTTTCAAGAAAAACGGCAAAGGCAAAGGTAAGAAGGGTAAAACCAAGAAGGATGGCAAAGCAGTTGCTACTCCTACAAAGAAGCCTAAGCATGGACCTAAGCCAGAAACTGAGTGCTTTCATTGCAAAAGAACTGGTCACTCGAAGCGAAACTGCCCCAAGTACCTGGCTGGCAAGAAGGCGGCCAACGACAAACAAGGTATATATGATATACATGTTATTGATGTGTACCTTACTAGTTCTCGTAGTAGTGCCTGGGTATTTGATACCGGTTCGGTTGCTCACATTTGCAACTCAAAACAGGAACTACGGAATAAACGAAGACTAGCAAAGGACGAAGTGACGATGCGCGTGGGAAATGGTTCCAAGGTTGATGTGATCGCCGTCGGCACGCTCTCTCTTCGATTACCATCAGGATTAGTGATGAACCTAAATAATTGTTATTTAGTGCCTGCGTTAAGCATGAACATTATATCTGGATCTTGATTATTGCGAGATGGTTACTCATTTAAATCAGAGAATAAAGGTTGTTCTATTTATATGAGTAATATCTTTTATGGTCATGCACCCAATGTTAGGGGTTTATTCATATTGAATCTTGATAGTGATGACACACATGTTCATAACATTGATGCCAAAAGATGTAGAGTAGTTAATGATAGTACCACTTTCTTGTGGCACGGCCGTTTAGGTCATATTGGTGTAAAACGCATGAGGAAGCTCCATGCTGATGGACTTTTGGAGTCACTTGATTTTGAATCAGTTGACACATGTGAACCATGCCTTATGGGCAAGATGACCAAAACGCCGTTCTCTGGAACAATGGAATGGGCGAGTGACTTATTGGAAATCATACATACTGATGTGTGCGGTCCAATGAATGTCGAAGCGCCCGGTGGTTATCGTTATTTTCTCACCTTCACTGATGACTTGAGTAGATATGGGTATATTTACTTGATGAAGCACAAGTCTGAAACATTTGAAAAGTTCAAGCAATTTTAGAGTGAAGTTGAGAATCATCGTAACAAGAAGATTAAATTTCTTCGATCTGATCGAGGAGGTGAATATCTGAGTTATGAGTTTGGCAATCACTTAAGACAGTGTGGAATTGTTTCACAGTTGACACCGCCCGGAACACCACAGCGTAATGGTGTGTCTGAACGTCGTAATCGGACCTTATTGGATATGGTGCGTTCTATGATGTCTCTTGCCGATTTGCCACTATCGTTTTGGGGTTATGCATTAGAGACAGCTGGATTCACTTTAAATAGGGCACCATCAAAATCCGTTGAGACGACGCCATATGAACTGTGGTTTGGCAAAAAGCAGAAGTTGTCGTTTCTTAAAGTTTGGGGATGTGATGCTTATGTCAAAAAGCTTCAGCCTGAAAAGCTAGAACCCAAAGCGGAAAAGTGCGTCTTCATAGGATACCCGAAAGAGACAGTCGGGTATACCTTCTATCTCAGATCCGAGGGCAAAGTGTTTGTCGCTAAGAACGGAACATTTCTTAAGAAAGAGTTTCTCTCGAAAGAATTGAGTGGGAGGAAAATAGAGCTTGATGAGGTTATTGAACCTTTACTTCAACCAGAGAGTAGCGCAGCACAGAAAGATGTTTTTATGGAACCTACAACGGTAGAAGAGGAAGTTAATGATGATGATCATGAAGCTCTGGATCAAGCTGCTATTGAACCTCGTAGGTCGACAAGGACGCGTACTACTCCCGAGTGGTACGGCAACCCTGTCTTAGAGGTCATGTTGTTGGACAACAATGAACCTACGAGCTATGGAGGAGCAGTGATGGGCCCGGATTCCGAGAAATGGTTAGAGGCCATGCAATCTGAGATGGGATCCATGTATGAAAATGAAGTATGGACTTTGGAAGTACTACCTGAAGGGCGAAAGGCCATCCAGAACAAATGGATCTATAAGAAGAAGACGGACGCGGACGGTAATGTCACCGTCTATAAAGCTCGACTTGTGGCAAAGGGTTTTTCACAAGTTCAAGGAGTTGACTACGATGAGACTTTCTCACCCGTAGCGATGCTTAAGTCTGCCAGAATCATGTTGGCAATAGCTGCTTATTTCGACTATGAAATTTGGCAGATGGACGTCAAAACGGCGTTCCTCAACGGTTTCCTTGAGGAAGAGTTATATATGATGCAACCCGAAGGTTTTGTCGATCCAGAGAATGCTGACAAAGTTTGCAAACTCCGGCGATCCATTTATGGACTGGTGCAAGCATCTCGGAGTTGGAATAAACGCTTTGATGAGGTGATCAAAGCGTTTGGGTTTATACAAGTTTATGGAGAAGCTTGTATTTACAAGAAAGTGAGTGGGAGCTCTGTAGCGTTTCTAGTGTTATATGTGGATGACATATTGCTGATCGGAAACGATATAGAAATGCTGGAAAGCGTGAAGGAATATTTGAATAGGAGTTGTTCAATGAAGGACCTAGGAGAAGCTACTTTCATATTAGGCATTAAGATCTATAGAGATAGGTCGAGACGCTTAATAGCACTTTCACAGAGCACATACCTTGATAAAGTTTTGAAGAAGTTCAAAATGGAACAGGCCAAGAAGGAGTTCTTGCCTGTGTTGCAAGGTGTGAAGTTGAGTAAGACTCAATGCCCAGTGACTGCAGAAGATAAAGAAAAGATGAGCGTCATCCCCTATGCTTCAGCCATAGGCTCTATCATGTATGCAATGCTGTGCACAAGACCCGATGTCAGCCTTGCCATAAGTGATCCTGGAATGGAGCACTGGCAAGCGGTCAAGAATATCCTGAAGTACCTTAACAGGACTAAGGACATGTTTCTCGTTTATGGAGGTGATGAAGAGCTCGTCGTAAAGGGTTACGTCGATGCAAGCTTTGACACTGATCCGGACGATTCTAAATCGCAAACCGGATACGTATTTATTCTTAACGTGGGAGCGGTAAGCTGGTGCAGTTCCAAGCAAAGCGTGGTAGCTGATTCTACGTGCGAAGCGGAGTACATCGCAGCCACGGAGGCAGCGAAGGAAGGTGTCTGGATGAAGCAGTTCATGACAAATCTTGGAGTAGTGCCTAGTGCACTGAATCCAATAAATCTGTTCTGTGATAACACTGGTGCCATTTGCTCTAGCCAAGGAACCAAGGTTTCACAAGAGGACCAGACACATAAAGCGACGCTTCAACTCCATATGGTTCTACATCGAGGAGTAGGACATAAATATTTGCAAAGTGCACACGGATCTGAATGTTGCAGACCCGTTGACTAAACCTCTTCCAAGGGCTAAACATGATGAACACCAGAACTGTATGGGTGTTCGATTCATTACCATGTAAATCACATAGTGATGTGAACTAGATTATTGACTCTAGTGCGAGTGGGAGACTGTTGGAAATATGCCCTAGAGGCAATATATAAAGCGTTTATTATTATATTTCCTTGTTCATGATAATCGTTTATTATCCATGCTATAACTGTAGTGATCGGAAACACATTGCATGTGTGGATGAATAGACAAACACTATGTCCCTAGTATGCCTCTAGTGAACTAGCTTGTTGATCAAAGATGGTCAGGGTTTCCTAGCCATTGACATGTGATGTCACTTGAGAACGGGATCACATCATTAGGAGACTGATGTGATGGACAAGACCCAAACTACAAACGTAGCATATGATCGTGTCAGTTTATTGCTACTGTTTTCTGCATGTCAAAGTATATGTTCCTATGACCATGAGACCATGCAACTCACGGATATCGAAGGAGTGCCTTGTGTGTATCAAACGTCGCAACGTAACTGGGTGACTATAAAGGTTCTCTACAGGTATCTCCGATGGTGTCTGTTGAGTTGGCATGGATCGATACTGGGATTTGTTACTCTGTGTGACGGAGAGGTATCTCGGGGCCCACTCGGTAATGCAACATCACAATAAGCCTTGCAAGCAATGTGACTGATTATTAGTTGCGGGATCTTGCATTACGGAACGAGTAAAGAGACTTGCCGGTAACGAGATTGAACTAGGTATAGAGATACCGACGATCGAATCTCGGGCAAGTAACATGCCGAAGTACAAAGGGAACGTTATACGGGATTAACTGAATCCTTGACATAGAGGTTCAACCGATAAGATCTTCGTAGAATATGTAGGAACCAATGTGCACATCCAGGTCCCACCATTGGTTATTGGCCATAGAGGTGTCTCGGTCATGTCTACATAGTTCTCGAACCCGCAGGGTCTGCACACTTAAGGTTCGGTGACGTTTCGGTAGTATAGAGTTATGTATGGTGGTGACCGAAGGTTGTTCGGAGTCCCGGATGAGATCCCGGACATCACGAGGAGCTCCGGAATGGACCGGAGGTAAAGATTCATATATAGGATGTCCCAGTTTGGTCGCCGGAAAAGTTTCGGGCTCATCGGTAGTGTACCGGGAGTATCGGTAGTGTACCGGGAGTGCCGGTAGTGTACCGGGGGACCTCCGGGAGGGGTATTTCGACCCCAAGAGGTCCATGGGCTGTGGGAGAATAATAACCAGCCCTTAGTGGGCTGGGAAAACAGCCACAAAGGCCCATGGCGCAGGAGAGAAAGTGCTAAAGTAAAAAGTGGAAAATCAGCCAATAGGAGGCAATCCTACTCCAACTAGGATTGGAGGTGAAGTAGGATTGCTCCCACCTCCTATTTCAGCCGACCCAAAGGCCTTGGCTGCCTCTCCTCTCCTCTCCTACTATATATACTAGTGGATTGGGTGGTTTTTGGACAGAATTTCCGGCCACGTGCTACCCGTTCCACCGGTGCATAGTTTCTCCTCTAGATCGTAGTTCCGCAGTGCTTAGGCGAAGCCCTGCCGGAATTGCTCCACCACCATCACCGGAGCGCCGTCACGCTGCCGGTGAACTCTCTCTCCTCTCCACCCCTCTTGCTGGATCAAGACGGTGGAGATCGTCATCAAGCTGCACGTGTGCTGAACGCGGAGGTGCCGTCCGTTCGGTACTAGATCGGAAGGATCGTGATCAAGGCCATGAGACGTTCGTGATTGGATTGTGGGACGGATCATGACGAGATCGTGGGACGGTTCGTGATTGGTTCGCGGGACGGTTCGTGATTGGATCGCGGGACGCTCGGAGATTTGGATCGCGAAGAAGTTCGACTACACCAACCGCGTTTCTTAACGCTTCCCGCTTAGCGATCTACAAGGGTACGTAGATCCACTCTTCCTCTCGTAGATGCTCATCACCATGGATAGGTTTGCGTGTGCGTAGGAAATTTTTTGTTTCCCATGCGACGTTCCCCAACATGTTCTGGGTTAGTTAAATAAAAGCTATGGACAATACTGGCAGAGAAGGAGAAGAGGCTCTGTCCGACATCATACGTTCCACGAGCCGAGAGCATGAACCTGAAGATGATGACGGCTCGCAATATCTGAACAATTCCGGTGAAGGTTGTATGTCTGATGAAGAAAATGTTCTTCAAATAAGAGATGTTGACGAAGAAAATGTTCTTCAAATAACAAAGACCGGCGAGGTATATTTATTATATAAGCCATCCGATGATCATTACATGGATTAATTGAGTTGTATATGTATTAACGAATCGATCTTTCTTCTTTTAGGCCTCCGGATCAAGCAAATCTTCTACAAGCAACAGGGTAGTTCGAGGCCCATCTAGAAATTTGATCCCTGGCGTAAAGTTCAACATCGATTCCATCCATACATCAACTGACAAACCGCTTGAACCTAAGAAAAATGCGACCAAGTTCAAGAAACAATGCGGAGTTATTGTCAGCGACCAAATCCAAATCTTCACACAAAAATGAAAAAAGCCAACAAAGGAAGATCGAGAAGGAGTTACTTTTGTCAATGAAAAAGGAAAAGATGTGCTTTGGATCGAGATGATGTCGCATTTCACACTACCATATAACTTGACAGATGCAGATCTGAAGAAAGTCAGAAACTATGCTCTTAGAAAGACGGTGATCACATTCAACACCTTCAAGAAAAATGCATGGGCTGCGTACGTCAAAGAAAACAAGACGACTCTAAAATTTGATGGAGGACTGGTGAAGGGAAAAGATCGCTGGGACGATTTCATGAAGTTCAAGGAATTGAGACTAGCTAAGGAATGGTCGAGAAAGCACAAGATTAATGCTGCCAAAAAGAAGTGGCACCATACTCTGGGGCCAGGTGGCTACCAGACGGCCCCACCTAAGTGGGATCAATCTGAAAAAGAGATGATTAGTGTAGGGGTCACTCCAGTTACTGTGACCTGGCCCCCGAGGTGCATGCCATGGTTTTATGCGCATGTGGGAAAGTTGGACCCAAAGACAGGGGCTATTATGGTGATGGGAAGTCTGAAAGCAGTGATGGACGAAATTCTGATGAAAATAGAAGAAGCTCGAACAGTGGTGTTCACGCCCAACAGTGAGGACGACGAGCTTACGCGTGCCCTGAAGAATCCTGAACACCCAGGAAGAACACGAAGGAAAGGCGTAGTTCCATGGTTTGAGGGGTTTGCGGGTTGTAACGACGACTACAGAAGCCGTGCGAGAAAGAAGATGCACGAGGAGCGGAACAAGGAGGAAGTACTCTGCCTTGAAGGCCTAGAATCAAAGCACCTCGAGTTGGAATCCAGAATCATGCGACCGCAGGAGCAGATCGACTCACTCAGCCAGGAAAAGGCATCTCAGCGGCAGCATGAGAAGATCTTCTAGCATTGGATACCACCGTCCCGTCTATGCCGAGAAGCAACATGGGTTCCGCCCTGGCCGATATTTATGACGATGCACTGCTAGCTAGCTACCCTGTGGATGATATCAAAGACATGACTAACTGTGAGCTACACATGAAAGTGAAGAACTTATCCATGAAGGTGGCAGACGGCTATGCTTTAGCAATTCCACCAGAAGCAACCTTCCATTGCAATCCCATTCCAGCTGGCTATGCTCTTGTAGGTGTTGATGAAGTGATGTTAGGATATCACGAGCTACAACTTGACATTCCTGGAGGTGAAGAGGAGAGAACACTGGGAGAGGCCATACATCGTATCATTCTAAGGAAAAAGGATTGTATCATCTATCGAAGGCCACCGACTCCTCCAAGTCCACCGCCGCGTCAGTCAACTCTCCTCCTCCAAGTATGGCACCGCGTCAGCCTCCTCCTCCTCCTCCAAGTCCGACACTGCGTCAGCCGACTCCTCCTCCAAGTCCGGCACGGCGTCAACATGCTCCGTCGACTCAGCGTGCTCCGTCACCTAAGCAACAGCAGAAGAGAGAGGCCACAGCTATGACGACTAGTGGTACAACAGGCAAGAAATTCAAATATGGTCCAAGCCTCAAGCCTCTTCCGAAGTTGCCTTACCACCTGACTGACGAAGAACTCGAGAGCACAGTGGATGCCAAAGTGAAGGCACATTTTGGACTGAAACAGCCCCAGCCGCCAAAGGAGAAAGTACCTGAGCATGTCTCACAACACTTTATTGATATGGTTCGACCGGTATCAATCATAAGGACAGTGACTATGTGCGGTCTATCAAGAAGTCATATCTGGCAGGACAAAAGGAGTTGAGCTTGAGCTCGAGCCAAGGAGTTGGCAAAAAAAGCGGGAAAACTGTCCCCCAGCTGGGAGAACAGACAGTGCAATCGATCCCCCAGCTCATTGTGCAAACACCTGTGAGTACCGCCGGTCGGCTAGGAGTAACCAACGATCATATAAGGAAGGCTAAAGAGGCCGGTGTCACTGTTGAACAACTCCTATGCCTTGAGGAAATCCCCGAGCTTAAAGTGGAGGAAGTAAAATATCAATATGCCCACGGAAAACCTCTGGTCAAGCCTGAAGATGTCAAGCTTCTACCAACGAGATTGTACAATTTGCATACGTGGTACATGCAAGAAATAACAAATACCAATACAGAGTCCCTCATGGTGAGAGTCAAGAAGAGGCATTACAACAACAACAACAACAACAACAAAGCCTTTAGTCCCAAACAAGTTGGGGTAGGCTAGAGGTGAAACCCATAAGATCTCGCGACCAACTCATGGTTCTGGCACATGGATAGCAAGCTTCCACGCACCCCTGTCCATGGCTAGTTCTTTGGTGATGCTCCAGTCCTTCAGATCTCTCTTTACGGACTCTTCCCATGTCAAGTTCGGTCTACCCCGGCCTCTTTTGACATTATCAGCATGCTTAAGCCGGCCGCTGTGCACTGGGGCTTCTGGAGGTCTGCGCTGAATATGCCCAAACCATCTCAGACGATGTTGAACAAGCTTCTCTTCAATTGGCGCTACCCCAACTTTATCTCGTATATCATCATTCCGGATGCGGTCCTTCCTTGTGTGGCCACACATCCATCTCAACATGCGCATCTCCGCCACACCTAACTGTTGCACATGTCGCCTTTTAGTCGGCCAACACTCAGCGCCATACAACATTGCGGGTCGAACTGCCGTCCTATAGAACTTGCCTTTTAGCTTTTGTGGCACCCTCTTGTCACAAAGAATGCCAGAAGCTTGGCGCCACTTCATCCATCCGGCTTTAATTCGATGGTTCACATCTTCATCGATATCCCCATCCTTCTGCAACATTGACCCCAAATATCGAAAGGTGTCCTTCTGAGGCACCACTTGCCCATCAAGGCTAACATCCTCCCCCTCCTCGTTCCTAGTAGTACTGAAAGCGCACCTCATGTACTCGGTTTTAGTCCTACTAAGTCTAAAACCTTTTGATTCCAAGGTTTGCCTCCACAACTCCAACTTCCTGTTAACCCCCGTCCGGCTCTCATCGACTAGCACCACATCGTCCGCAAAGAGCATACACCATGGGATATCTCCTTGTATATCCCTTGTGACCTCATCCATCACCAAGGCAAAAAGGGGCATTACTTCCATAAAAAAGATTTGTGGATTCACTATTCAAAGTTGTTTCAGTTATTCAATCAAGACACACTCGACAAATCTTTAGTAAGTTGCTATTGTCTGTAAGTGATTTCTCTCTGTAATTTAAGACTTTAGCTAGTTGTGCTCTCGTTCATTGACTGTAATTATCCTCACTATATTCGTTTCTGTGGTATTATGCAGAATAAAGATGTATAAAATGAAACAAGTTGGACGCTATGGCATTGGGTTCATTGACCCAAATACGGTTAATCAGGCAATATGGGAAAATCAATATTCGAGAAAAGACATAGAGAAATTCGTGCTAGAGTTTTAGAAGAATCTAAACACCCAACCGGAAATACTACTTCCGTACCACTTCGGGTGAGTGTTACTATATATCTTGTACTCCAAATTCTATTTTTTGCTGACTAGATATTAATAAGTGTTGTTGATGAGTTATGCACACATGCCCGCTTAATTATACAAAACGTGTGCGCATGCAATTACTATTGGATCTTGTTAATCATTGAAGTTGACAAGGGAAAGGTTGAAGTACTCGACGCACTATATAAGGATCCATCCGAATACGCAATCTTGAGGGGGATGGTTGTCAGGTAATTTCAATCATTATTGCACTATATATGTCGGACTGTTTAATTACTTCATTTCCTGATATCAACTAGTTAATAACTCCTTTATTCATTTTCTTTGCTGGCGGGCAAGGCTTGGGCCAATTTCATCAAACAGGTCCCAGGCGAGTGGGCACAACAGTTGAAATGGGTGCGACCCAAGGTAATTAAGTACTACTAGCTATCTATGTCCATGCATCTCTTTAATTCTAGTTTCAATACCATTATCATGCTTGATTAATTATTAACTGATTGAATTTTATTCTCATAAAGTGCATGAGGCAGGAACAGGGGACTAGTTTATGCGCATATTACGTTTGCGAGAACATTGGCATGATGACGTCTGAAAGGAGCAGAGATGAAAGAAACCTTGGGTACGTTTGCCAGAACACTATCCATAATTTTTTATCATGATCTAGCTAATATATATCTACACAACTAATATATTCATCTTGATTTCCATCTTGTAGATCACAGAGATGCGGGACCAGCTCCTACCAGAGGCTCGGGTACGAGCAATTAAGAGGAAATAGCTGGATTTCTGGTCGACCAGGTCATAGATCCCACAGGAGAATACTATTACAAGATCAAGAACAAGTAATGCCGGCATATATATGTAATGATCCTCAAATTGTAGTTGAATTTGTATATATATATATGTATGTGAATGGTCGTCGTACGAGCAATTAGATAATAGTATTCTCTGTATATATACATATATGATCGGTTCTATGAGAAATTCTATTTATATATATGCATAATGTGTGTATAGTACATAGTACCGTAATATATGTTTGAAATGAAAATTAATTAAATAAAAAACACATAATTAAAAGGAAAATTAAACAATAATTAATTCATAAACCCCTAAAGAATTAAAAAGGAAAAATAAATAAATAAATAAATAAATAAGTACTTTTAGTCCCGGTTGTTGTTACCAACCGGGACCAAAGGTCCCCCGCCCCACGGCGCCAGCGGATGCCACGTGGAGGGCCTTTGGTGTCGGGCCGTGTTGAACCGGAACTAAAGGGGGTAGGATTTAGTCCCCACCTTTTAGTGCCAGTTCGAGAACCGGCACTAAAGGCCCTTACCAACCGCGACAATAGGACGATTCTGCACTAGTGTTAGGAAGTAATACATAATTTGTTGGAGCCGCATAATAAGACCTCACACCAAACCCCAACGTCTAAAGCCTGAGACCCCAACCGAGGCCACATTGCTCGGTCTGGGGAAGAGAACGGTCCGACGAATTCCCAGTAGTCACTGCTCGAGTACGTGGCATAGGCCACCGCCACCGTCTTCCACATATCCATCTTCATAGTAGGTACTGATGCATTGACATTGCTAGTGCCAACTACCAAAGACGCCACTAAGGAGCAAGACGGTGCCATCATCTTGCGCTAGTCCAACAACACGTGTCCACCGCAGAGGCTCCGCTTCTCCATGCCGTCGATTCTCACCGATGTCGATGTGCAAGATGCCACACCGTTCCTTCTTCGCAAACACGAATTGCAACCATTGATTCCATCCCCTCCAATTACTTCCTCTGAGCGTAGCACCCGAACGACCTACGCAGCGCCTCCAACAAGGGTACGACACAAGTACTGCAATCGCCGCCCAATCTAAGGAGATTTTGCGCCTTCATCCGAGCATGGAGTTAGGATGTAACGGGAAGGACATCTAGGGCACATGCAAGGAGGAGAATGGCGACCTTGGTCGTCACCTCTGTCTGGATGAGCGAGCCATCCAGAGTTTTCAGTCAACGAGCCAAGGCCGATGGCCGAGACCGCAAGCCACCAAGTGCAGCCAGAGGGTGAAGCGTAACATATTTTCTAGTCTTTTCAGATTCTTTTTCATAAGATAACTACACTGTACAAGACAATAGCAGTGACCTGAAAAGCTTTTCCTTTCTTGTTGTTACGGAGTGAAGGACCGAACTTATTACAACAAACTGCATTTTTTTTATTATAATTACAAAGAACTACCTGTTTTTTCACTAAACAACCCTCACCCACACGCGCAAAAGCAATGTGGTCAATGAATAAAGGGGAAAACAGCCTCAATATCTAAAGTATAATTAGGCTGCTTCCAATGTAAATGTGCTTAGATGTGGTGCTAAGAGCATTAAAGAGCTTAGCAAATCAACTCCCAAATGCATAGGTGCTTAACTTGTTGTTGCGAAGTTCACTATTATTTAGCACATAAACTCTTCCATACATTGGTCATCTTCTTTAATTTAAGTGATTTGGCTAGATTCACCTGTATGCTTGGTTATTCCTGGGTCATCAAAATGCTCTTTTTCCTTCTTAATTGGTATGTCATATGTCATTTTTTCGCTTATGTGATATGCTTAGCATCCTTCCACCATCAAGCACTTGGAAGGGATCCTTAGTAGAGACGACTAGTCGTGGATACCTAAAAGCAAAGACGCCCAAACAGCGGTGGGTCATCCACATGCAATTAAATCTTGATCTAGATTGGGCTATATTCTAAACGAGGGTCGTACCAGGCGGGTTGCCACCAAAGACGTACCGGTGGTCTGCTTTGTTCGTAGTGTCGAAAAGATTCTCCGTGTCCCACAACACCAGGCACTAGCTACCTCCTCCAAGAGTCAACCACGGCTGGCATGCTTAGTGCTTAAGGCAAATCAAGCCATAATTAGTCTAAAATTATTGGCATGAAACAAAAATGCTTGCAACTTGTTTACTGCCGCCCATAGATCTGGCATATTAGTTAGTCGACCCGAAGCCCCACCTTCTCTCAGTTCCTGCCACCATGGATATTGGTTCCGCCTCAGCGTCACCAAACGCGCGCGCCTCCACCAGCATCCACCGGAGGTTGTTGTTCTCCGTTGCCACCGGGGGACTCTGGGCGGTGTTCCTCCTCGCCGCCTATCGAATCAAATTTTCTGATGCCTCCCTCTTCCTCTCGAGCAATTCTCTTGCCACCCAGCCCCCGCGCTTCGCCTACCTCGTGTCCGGTTCGGCCGGCGACGCACACAAGCTTCGCCGCTGCCTCCTCGCCCTCTACCACCCGAGAAATCACTACATCCTCCATCTGGACGCGGAGGCGCCCGACTCGGAGCGCGCGGATCTGGCGGCATTCGTCGCGGGGCACCGGATCCTCGCTGCCGCGCGCAATGTGCTTGTGGTGGAGAAGGCGAACCTGGTCACCTACCGGGGCATCACCATGGTGACCACCACGCTGCACGCCGCCGCCGCATTCCTGCACGGCACCGGCGCCAACTGGGATTGGTTCATCAACCTGTCCGCCTCCGACTACCCGCTCGTCAGCCAGGACGGTCGGTTCCCTTTACATTGTACAATTACTTTGTTGTTGATTTACATTAGATGCAAAAGTGATGACGATTTACAACAGATTTAATGGACGTGTTCTCACGGCTACCGCGTGATCTAAACTTCATCGAGCACACCAGCGACCTGGGTTGGAAAGCGTACGTCTTTGTCGACTTGTATTGACAGTTTGAGATTAGAGGCCAACGTCTTTGTCTTGTTGTTGCCAGGTTTGCAAGGGCGATGCCGGTGATCGTTGACCCGGGCCTCTACATGAAGAACAAGAGCGATCTGATATGGATGAATGAGAACGAGAACCGGGAGCTGCCCACCGCCTTCACCCTCTTCACCGGTATGTATATATGCTTTCCTACTGCGAAACACGTATCATTAAGTGTAGTTTAGTTCTTCTTCGGTCAGCTAGCTAGTCATTTCGATGCAGAGGCCGGAGATAACACTCCTTCTTTTTTTTAAAAAGCTAGTCATTTAGATCTCGCTTCAAAAAAAAAAGCTCCGAATACGAGCTGCCGATCAGATCTAAAAAAAAGAACCGGGAGCTGCCCACCGCCTTCACCCTCTTCACGGGTATGTATATATGCTTTCCTACTGCGAAACTCGTAGCATTTAGTGTAGTTTAGTTCTTCTTCAGGTAGCTAGCTAGTCATTTAGATCTCGCTTCAGAAAAAATAGTTCCGAACACGAGCTGCCGATCAGATCTACTTCCTCTTTACCTAACTAATTGTAGTTGAGGAGAACTAGACTAGTTCTTTCCAACTACAAATATTTAGGTACAGAGGGAGTATTCAACGCGACTAATCCAACATATACTAATTATGGGAATGCCAAAATCACTAGTTGAGGGATACAATATTCTTAGATTACTTCCACCTTCTCAGGATGCGACAAATGATACGTTTCACTTGCGCGAATTGTCGCAATCTGTGAGTTTTCACTTTTCTCGTAGATCTGTTTATTCAAAATATTTTATCTCATAAAGTGTACGTCCAAATGTCAAACGATCTTCACCTTTGAATTCCTCGTCTCGACATTTCTAAAACTAGATACCATGGTGATAGGTTCTGCCGAATTCTCTTTCACAAAATAAACCTGACGGAAAACCATGCCTCTTTTTTTCGTTTCCGAGAGGCACGACTGTCCCTCTCACGGAAGACAATCCTTGCGTTTCGCGGAAGTAAAACCGTGGTTCTCGAGGAAGGAAAAAATGTGTTTTGTTTTTTCGTTTTCAAGATGCACTCCCATGCCTCTCAGGGAAATCCTTGCCTCTTGTGGGAACAAAAACCGTGCCTCTCAAAGAAGGAAAAAGGACACGTTTTTTTTCATTTCTGAAAGGCATGGCCGTGCTTCTCGTGGAAGCAAAATCGTCCCACTCATAGAAGGAAAAAAAATAAAACGCATGTTTTCCGTTTCGAAAAGGCACGGTTCACCGAAGCAAATGCGTGCCACTCAACGAAGGTGAAAAATGAAAGCCTTTTTGTTAGTTTTTGGGAGAAACCGTTGTGCCTCTCGCAGAAGCAACACCGTGCCTCTCGAGGAAGGAAAAAGAAATGAAAATGTGTTTTGTTTTCGTTTCCGTGAAGCCCGGTCATGCCACCGGTGAAAGCAAATCCATGCCTCTTAAAGATGGGGAAAAAATGAAAACAAGTTTTCTCACGCAAAATATAAATTTGATTTTTTTACGCCTAAACGCTCGGAAAGACCGATACAAAACCGAAAAGCTAAAACATGTTCGAAAAAAAATTCCGGAGGAAATGACCAAAGCGTGACAAGCGGTGGCGGCAAAGAGTGAGCTAAGTGATGACTGTTGAGGGTGACCCTTGGCAGGTTCCGAAGGAGCCCTCGTTAGTTAGTTGCTCCTGGTGCTATGTTACTGCTTATGGATCATAAAAGAAATTGTTCATAGGCCTCATAGCCGAACACAATCCCCTTACGCCTACAAATTTTAAAAAGACAAGAGCAGTTCCAAGCAATATGAGAAGTATGCGGTCGAGATAGGTCATGAAGATGGTTAATGCCGATGTCACCTTGCATGAGGCGGTGGTGTTGGTAATCTCCTCCATGGAAATTCCCCCACTAGGTTTCCTCGGGTGGCTAATGGTATATTTACTGGATGGGTTCCTGGGGTCTGTCATCCCTTCTAGATCCAATTGCACATGATGGCCCTCTATGACTGGGGAGGCGGCGGCAACTGGTATGACTGGTGGTACCAGCACAAGCGCTTGTCCCAAATGACCTGGGACGCCCTTATGCCTATTCTTTTAGATAAATTGTTTATTGCATTTATTGACGTGATTTATTTTCCGTTCCTTGGCACTTTTTCCATCAAATGTGGATTGTATCCAAAACCAACATCCTTAGGGAAATAACAAAAGAGGTGTGCAAATGCGATAAAAGATAACAAAGCCTACCGTGTAGCCAATAAATAGATGATAAAATATTCACATATTTTGGACACATCATCCACCGGTGCCATCTTCACTTCAAAACCTTGTCGCAAGATCTCACCACTATGACGCCACTTGAGCTCACCCACAAAACATGCACCTAGCGATTGTGTCCCCGGTTGCAACAGGCACTATTAGCATAATACAATACCAAGGCCAGCCTACGATGTTTCACGGGAGGGAAGACATAGGTGGGTTTCCAGCTTAGAAACAGAGACTTCAATGGACCGTGTTGGCTTGTAAGGGGTAAATAATCGCAAGCAATGCACCTATCTCACCTCCACCACTTCCGAAGAGAAGTAGAGGCCACCTGTGTGCATGCCAAGGATGAAGCCGCCCATGCCCATGCTAAGGAGGAGGCTCTTGCCGCAGTAGGGACGCGGCGATTCGGTGCTAAGGCTCATTTGCATCCCGGTGATGAACATTAAAATAAAACTTAATACCTGCAAAACAAAAATATAGATTTAACTCTCACCAAATATGCTTGAATACATGATGTGGGTGCATTTTAAACACACGAGGAGGAATTGGTGAAATGAAGAGCCATTGCTATGAAAAAACGTTGAAAGAGTATACCATCTGGGGGTCCAATTTATATTTATTGCCACGACCTCCTGGAATGTCCAAACACAACAAACTTTTGCACGCTCCATACTCACCTGATCATAACTAATATCAAAGAACTTAAGGATGTTTTGAATTTGTTGACAATTGATTTTGAATTTACGGTTCATGATGAGCTCAAGCTAACGCTTTGATTGCCGTATCCCTAGTTAAGTACTCCATCCGTCGTCAAATACTTGTCGGAGAAATATATGTAAATTGGCATATTTTAGTTATAGATACATTCGTTTTATCCATCTTTGATACAAGTAATTCAGGACGGATAGAGTAGTAATTAAGTATTAGGGGTAATTTCTGAAACAACATTCTGTAATTCGTAATGCCTGTGTATAAACTAAGTGTATATTTACATCATTTTGCCTCCACCCATTTATTTTTATATCATTTCCCCAATTTTATGTGATAGTATCAATTTATATGAAATTCAAATAAATGACGAATTTTTTTTATACATTGCGAATTAATTTCTGAACTACATTGCAATTTACAACATCAAACTATCTTGACTCATCAAGTCGAAATCCAAAACATGAAATAAAACTAGTTATGATTGTGCCTCAATGAAAAAAAAAACCTAAGAGAACACCTAAAAGATACACAACAAGGCACAATGCATGCAAGCCCCAATTCTGATTCGGTGGCATATTTTTAAAATATCTTAAACGAAAGCTCGTGTTATAGTTGGAGATTCAGCCAGCTAACATAATTCATGCTTACAAGTTAACTTATAAGCATGAATTATGTTAGCTGGCTGAATATCCAACTGCGTCTTTCACTCCTCAGCATTGTTCTTCTCACTTAGTACCTTCTTAGAACAATTCAAAACATTCAGTTGTTGGAATGGGATAGTTTATTATCTATTTTGCCTTTCTCATACAACCTCAAAGCCGCAATAATGCTTTCTGCAGTGGACAGGTACATTCATCACCAACAATTTTTTATAACTACAAATTATTTATTTCTTCCTCAAGGTTGAAAACATATGATCAGAATGAGAATGAACCTAGTAATTAAAGGAAAATGCACATCGAGTTCATCATATATACATCTAGAGATATGGAAAGCATTCTACTTTATATTCTGAAGGTAAGACAGCAGCTACATCACGCTGTTGTGACAAAAAAAATGTATTTCTAGGATCCTTGTCTTTTCCATAGTAATTGACACTTTCAAGATTTACACTAGAAAATTTCATCAAAAAACTACGGATTGACAGCAAATGCACATGAAGTATAAGAAGTGCAAACCGTAATACTTGGACTCGCCAAAGTGCAAAGCAAATGTCGCTCTAGGTGATGAAGAAATGTCATTGTAGGATACAATGGTAGTGGCTTAGATCGACCGGAATGGCTTGCACTGGCTCAGACATTGGGCAGGAAATTGGTGATCGAGGGGGAAGTGGAATTGTGATTTAATACTTGTTCATTTGCAATTTGACCACACCTAGGAACAAATACACGCTTGACATAATTTATTATTAGCGAAAGAGATGAAGTGAGGGAAGTTGTGATTGAGAAGTAGAAATGGAAGCACGAATTCACAACAGTTGCTAGGAATAAAAGTGACTTAAAGAGAGTGGCATGTATGGAAAGCGTAGGCATTGGGCTAGATAATTGAAGTTGCATGGATGGAATAGAATATGTAATAGCCTTAACACAAGGTGATAACAAACTTGACCCAAATAAAAATTTGTATTTAGGCAAGTATTTCCAAGCGTAGCTATACATGCTTGCAATTATAAAATGCTCAAATATTTTGTCCTACACGCCCATTTAATCGGG
The DNA here is from genome assembly GCA_022496015.1 of Hordeum marinum. NCBI lineage: Eukaryota > Viridiplantae > Streptophyta > Magnoliopsida > Poales > Poaceae > Hordeum > Hordeum marinum. The sequence continues at coordinate 56,554 of JAAAWK010001059.1, forward strand.
ATCCTAGTGGAAATTACAGGTAATTAAGGCATAAAAAATAATAACTAACAATCTAATAATACATGTAATCCTAAAATCACAACCATCCCCATTGCTACAAAGATTATTGTGACTTCGAGGTCTGGGATTCACAACCATAACACCAGCATATAACTTGCAGGTCCAACACATGCACGCACACACATTCACAAAATCATAAAAAGTTCATATTTGAGGCACCCCAGACTTCGTATCAATCATTAAGAATTGCAGTGTCATAGAAACATCAATCTCTGTATGTCGAGGGCACTTGACATCAGACCATAATAAATATGGATATCAACTACAAAGAAGTTGTCATCCGATTCCATACAGACAATGTGCCTAATGAGAGATTACTCACACATGGAAGAGTAGATAATGATGGTGCTGATGTAAAATAAGATGGTGATGACGATATGAGTGACTGTTCCCTTTTCGGAGGCCCATTCAGCGTCCATATTAACTTTCCAGAGAAAAACGAAGGCGGCAGTTGTATCCGGAAAATTCTAAAAAAGCCACGTTAGTTTTAGGAAAATAGGAATTTTATAGGACAAATGAGAGCGGAAGACAAGTCCTATGGCCACCACACGGCAGGCCCACGCCCCCTTGGGCGCATGGTGAGTGTCGATGGCTCACTGGTAGATCACCTTTGCGTGTCCTTTTTCGTCTAGGGCTCCTCTATCATAAAAAAATCATGAAAATGTTTAGGCAACTCTTAAAATTTGATTTTCTGCAGAAAAATATCATAGACGTTAGTTCTACTGAAAAGAACGTCGGTGAAGGTTAATTTTATCTGTATTATGCAATTAGTGGGAAAAAACATAGCAAAACTGCTCGGAAATGTATATCTTTGAGACGTATCACATGACCATGCTAATCAAACCACAAAGGTAAGTGGAAAAATAAGTACGGGATAATTGTGGATTTCTTACCTCCAATGGAATAACTGCCAGTTTCACCAGTCTCTAGACGCCGTTGTGCATTGACCTGGTCACGACTAGGTCTAACGGGATACTGTTGGAAATTAGCGCGCTGTTACCACTCGAAATATCAAGTTACCGCGGGGTTACCTTGTTGACCCCCTCCACCACACCCTCCAGAAATGCTCATACCGAGAAAAAAATCCCCAAGTTGTTAAATTTTTTGAATTCAAACGCTCATATATTGGTTAAAAAAAAGGGCATCTCTTTCCAGACCATATAACCTTTAATGGCCCGTTGGCAAAGCATGCTTTCATTAGCAGCATGGCACGGGTTCGATATATCGTGGAGTATTCGAGCTCGAGCTCACATGCACCCGGATGAAAAGTAAAATCGAAAAAACACGCAAAACATTTAAATGAATTTAATTTTTGTTGTGATGAACTTTGACAATTGTTCTAAGTGCTTGCAAATATTCATTATGAGAGCACATTCTCATAATGATGCTCTAAAAATGCTACTTTCTTAAGCATTTTGAAACACTGATTTTACTTTCTTTTGCCACTCCTTACATGAATTTGGTCCCATGATGAAAATTTGCAAACACTTAGAACATTTGTGAAAGTAGAACACGAAAAAATTTCAGGTTTTTTGAACTGTTTGGATTTATTTTCGAAATTACTGTTCATACCAGCTGAAAATGAGCTCGAGCTGAAAAGGGTACTTTCTGGGTTCCATACTCCTATCTCGCATTTTATTTTCTAGTTAAGTCTGTAAAGGTAAAAAATGTAAATCTGAGTGAGATACCAAGGCTCAAACTCGTGATGTATTAGTCAAACGAGACGGTGCCTTCGGGCTTACTGTTATATTGCTTTGTAAGGTCTTTACGAATAATAAATAAAATGACCGCATGCATCACGCAGATGCAGATGCCGGGGGTGCATGCTCCTTTTTAAAAAAAAAAGAAAAATGCGAAGCTGCAGGAGAAAGCCACTACGGCTGGGCCAAGTTCGTGAATCTTTAGAGTTGAACACTTGTCTACATCCACGCAAATTATTTGGATTCAAAATTTGATTTAAAATCCCGTCATGTTTTTTCCGGTATTTTGCTGTTACCGTCATATCCGAGATTTTCGGTGCCCCTCGGTATAAATGGTCCACTAGGGATCCAAAACCATACGTAACCGATAATTTATTGAGCATACCATTTAATTAATCGATAACGTACGAAAGTAAGACCACTTTGTAAGTCGGATTAATTATATCTGTCTGTTAAATGGATCTTTTATGTTTACTTGATCAACAGGTTCCGCTTGGATGGTGTTGTCCCGCCCTTTTGTGGAGTATCTTATCTTGGGATTGGACAACCTCCCACGCACCGTCCTCGTATACTACGCCAACTTCATCTCCTCCCCGGAGGGTTACTTCCACACTGTTGCATGCAATGCCGACGAGTTCCAGAACACCACCGTGAACCATGACATGCACTACATATCCTGGGACGATCCACCAGGGCAGCACCCGCAGTTCCTCAACGTCAGCCACTGGGACAGAATGCTCGGCAGCGAGGCCCCCTTCGCGCGCAAGTTCGGCCAAGACGACCCACTGCTCGACAAGATAGACACGGAGCTACTGTCCCGCCACCCGGGCATGCCCGCCCGCGGCGGCTGGTGCACAGGGTATAGGCCTTGCTCAGTCATCGGGAACACGGACCACCTGCGTCCTGGCCCCGGAGCTGCGCGCCTGCAGCGGCTCGTCACGTCGCTCCTGTCTCAGGAGAACTTCCGGCCAAAACAGTGCAAAATAGCATAGCACAACGTCTCTCTCAGATTGACTGTGTCACAATCGTAGACATATTCATATACATGGAGCCTAAGCCGAATTTTCTTATAAAGACCAGTAATAACAGAATAAATAATAACAAAGCCGCACAGAAATAGAATTTGCGATGGGCAGAAAAATGTATAGGGAAAATAAAATGAAAAACGAGACCGTGCTGGTGATATTAACTAAGCCGAGAGTATCCCGTACGTGCAAGGTTACTTAATTTCCTTTTTCATCACGGTGTTGTTACATGTATATATATACACACAATGCACGCTAATTTGGCACTTATTACTGGAGATCTTTTTCGATAAACAGCCATTTAATTATCCTAAAATGTAGGATCAAGCGGATACAAAGCATTAAGTAAACACTAGGATGCAGACAACCAAATCCGAGTCTGACAAAATTTCATCAAATAAAAACTGACAAACGGGCAACAGTAGAGTCCTATAAACCGACATTGCGCCTATGTCCAAGGAGATGGAGGATCGATCCGAAGGTTATGCTGCCACCCATGCTGAAAAACCCCTCCATAGTCACGTGCTCCAATCGCGTACACACCACCCTGAACCATGCTTGGTACTCCGGTCGTAGTAACATAGACCACATAAGTAGCGAGTGTGAACACCGGAAAATAAGCTGCGGAGGAGAAGCCTTTTGTCTAACAAATCCAAATTATTTATACAGAGCCAATGTGACAAATCAATATATACGATCCCACCCATTATTAGCGTTTGGAAACTATTTTAAATATCGTCCAACCAGTGACCAAAACTATTGCCAACACTTATGTGTGGATGTAAATTTGATGTTGTTTGTATGGCTGACCATTTAGAATGTGCAAACTTGCAACAGAAAAAAAAAGTTGGTTGTCGGGTCATGAGTATAGTAACAACACTTTTTACTCCCATGTCAGTTGTGTCGTGGGAGGTTGTGTTAGGTTAACACAACTCCCCTTACCACCTGAAAATGTTCATTTTTAGTTGAATCTTCACTAGTGAAGAATCAGCCTATAGTCGCGGGTCGTAAAGGCCTTTAGTGACGGTTCTCGAAACGACAGTAAATGGTGGGTACTACCCTTTAGTCCATGTTCAACATAGCCGGGCACCAAAGGCCCAACACCTGATATCTGCCGACGCCGTGGGGCGGGGGATCTTTAGTCCCGGTTGGTAACACCAACCGGGACTAAAAGTATGTAGTTTTTTAATTTTATTTTATTTTTCCTTTTTAATCCTTTAGGGGTTTATGATTACTTATTATTACTCATTTGTATCTCAGAATTTATGTAACACCAACCGGGACTAAAAGCTTGGACTTTCAAATTTCCTTATTATTACTCATTTGTATCTCAGAATGTGTGAGCAGTGTTGGAAATATGCCCTAGAGGCAATAAATAAAGTGTTTATTATTATATTTTCTTGTTCATGATAATCATTTATTAACATTGCTATAATTGTATTGAATGGAAACATAGATAAATGTGTGGATACACAGACAACACCGTGTCCCTAGTATGCCTCTAGTGAACTAGCTCGTTGATTAAAGATGGTTAATATTTCCTAGCCATAGACATGAGATGTCATTTGATAACGGGATCAGATCATTAGGAGAATGATGTGATGGATAAGACCCAAACTACAAACGTACCATATGATCGTGTTAGTTTATTGCTACTATTTTCCGCATGTCAAGTATATGTTCCTATGACCATGAGATCATGCAACTCAGTGACACCGGAGGAATACCTTGTGTGTATCGAAGGTCGCAACGTAACTGGGTGACTATAAAGGTACTCCGCAGGTATCTCCGAGGGTGTCTGTTGGGTTGGCATGGATCAAGACTGGGATTTGTTACTCGGTGTGACGGAGAAGTATCTCAGGGCCCACTCGGTAATGCAACATCACAAAAAGCCTTGCAAGCAATGTGAGTAAGTGTTAGCCACGGGATGTTGTATTACGGAACGAGTAAAGAGACTTGCCGGTAACGAGGTTGAACTAGGTATGGAGATACTGACGATCGAATCTCGGGCAACTAACATACCGAAGAACAAAGGGAACAATATACGGGATTAACTGAATCCTTCACATAGATGTTCGACCGATAAAGATCTTCGTACAATATGTAGGAACCAATACGATCATGTAGGTACCGCTATTGGTTATTGACCATAGAGGTGTCTCGGTCATGTCTACATAGTTCTCGAACCCGTAGGGTCTGCAAACTTAAGGTTTCGTGACGTTTCGGTAGTATAGAGTTATGTATGGTAGTGACTGAAGGTTGTTTGGACTCTCGGATGAGATCCAGGATGTCATGAGGAGCTCCGGAATGGTCCGTAGGCAAAGATTCATATATAGGAAGTCCTGTTTTGGTCGCCGGAAAAGTTTCGGGCTCATCGATAGTGTACCGGGAGTGCCGGTACTATACCGGGAGACCTCCGGGAGGGGTATTTCGACCCAAGAGGCTTCATGGGCTGTGGGAGGGTGAATACCATCCCTTAGTGGGCTGGTGGAACTTCCACACAAGGCCCAATGCGGCTGGAGAAGAAAACCCAATAGGAAAAGGTGGAAAAAGGCCAAAAAGGAGGAATCCTAGTCCTAGTAGGATTGGAGGAGGAGAGTCCTCCTCTCCTCCCCACTTCGGCCAAATCCAAGGAGCCTTGGCCCTTGCGCCAAGGCTCTCCTCCTCTCCTCCTATATATATTGGTGGACTTGAGGGTTTTGCACTAGTTTTTACGGCCACGTGCTACCCGTTCCACAGGTGCATAGTTTCTCCTCTAGATCGTATTTCCGTAGTGCTTAGGCGAAGCCTTGACGGAATTGCTCCACCACCATCGCCGGAGCACCGTCACGCTACCGGTGAACTATTCTGCCTCTCCGCTCCCTCTTGCTGGATCAAGACGGCGGAGATCGTCATCAAGTTGCACGTGTGCTGAACGCGGAGGTGCCGTCCGTTCGGCACTAGATCGAAAGGACCGTGATCAAGATCGTGGGACGGATCGTGATTGGATCGTGGGACAGATCATGACGAGATTGCAGGATGGATCATGATTGGATCGCGGGACGGATCATGATTGGATCGCGGGACGCTCGGCGATTTGGATCGCGAAGACGTTCGACTACACCAACCGCGTTTCTTAACGGTTCCCGCTTAGCGATCTACAAGGGTACGTAGATCCACTCCCCTTCTCGTAGATGCTCATCGCCATGGACATATCTAAGGTCATTAGTTGATGAACTTTTACAGCTATGGAATGGAAGAGGTTTACGTGTGTGGGGTAAGAATGAACAGGAGGAATTTGACCTACATGCGTTGCTGTTTGTAACCATCAACGATTGGCCTGCTCTCAGTAACCTTTCAGGACACACAAACAAGGGATACCACGCATGCACACACTGTTTAGATGACACCGACAGTATATATTTGGACAAATGCAGGAAGAATGTGTCCCTGGGGCATCGTCGATTTCTTCCAACCAACCATCAATGTCGGAAGAAGGAAAGCATTTCAAAGGCGAGGAAGATAACCGGAACAAGCCCGCCCTCCATACTGGTGATCACATACTTGATATGGTGAATGATTTACAAGTTATCATTGGAAAGGGTCCTAGCAGACTATCTGTTCCGACTGATGATGCAGGACGCGCACCCATGTGGAAGAAGAAATCTATATTTTGGGACCTACCCTATCTGAAAGATCTAGAGGTCCGCTCTACAATCGACGTGATGCACGTGACGAACAATCTTTGCGTGAACCTGCTAGGCTTCTTGGGAGTGTATGGGAAGACAAAAGATACACCGGAGGCACACAAGGAACAGCAACGTGTGCATGAAAAAGACGGCATGCATCCAGAGCATTATGAAGGTCCTGCGAACTACGCTCTCACCGAAGAAGAGAAGGAAATCTTCTTTGAATGCCTGCTCAGTATGAAGGTCCCTCTGGCTTCTCGTCGAATATAAAGGGAATAATAAATATGGCAGAGAAAAAGTTCCAGAACCTAAAGTCTCACGACTGCCACGTGATTATGATGCAACTACTTCCGATTGCATTGAGGGGGCTTCTACCGGAAAACGTTCGTTTAGCCATTGTGAAGCTATGTGCATTCCTTAATGCAATCTCTCAGAAGGTGATCGATCCATAAATCCTGCCAAGGTTAAGGAGTGATTTGGTGCAATGTCTTGTTAGTTTCGAGCTGGTGTTCCCACCGTCCTTCTTTAATATCACGACACACGTCCTAGTTCATCTAGTCGACGAGATTGTCGTTCTGGGCCCTGTATTTCTACACAATATGTTCCCCTTTGAGAGGTTCATGGGAGTCTTAAAGAAATATGTTTGCAACCGCGCTAGGCCAGAAGGAAGCATCTCCACGGGCCATCAAACAGAGGATGTCATTGGATTTTGTGTTGACTTCACTCCTTACCTTAAGAAGATTGGTCTCCCTCAATCGCGATATGAGGGGAGACTGACTGGAAAAGGCACCCTAGGAGCGGACTCAATAATATGTAGGGACGGGCATTCTTGGTCTCAAGCACACTACACAGTTCTACAGAATTCAACCTTGGTGACCCGTATGTCGATGAACACAAGAATATTCTGCGCTCCAAACACCCGGAACAATGTGACGACTGGATTACATATGAACACATCAGGACTTTCGGTAGTTGGTTGCAAACACGTCTCATGGGTGACAACACAATTTTGATGAGCTGTACTCGTTGGCCAGGGGACCATCTTCGACTGTATTGACTTATAAAGGGTACGAGATAAATGGGAATACATTTTACACGATCGCCCAGGATCAAAAAATCACCAACCAAAACAACGGTGTCTGTTTTGATGCAGCAACCAAGAGGGGAAAGGATAGAAATTATGGTTACATAGTGGACATATGGGAACTTGACTATGGACATTATTTCAAGGTCCCTTTGTTTCATTCCAAATGGGTGAATCTGTCAAGAGGCGGGGTACAGGAAGATCCACAGTACAGAATGACAACAGTGGATCTGAACAATCTTGGGTACACACATGAACCATTCGTCCTAGCCAATGATGTGGTGCAGGTTTTCTATGTGAAGGACATGTCTACCAAACCGAGAAAAAGAAAAGATAAGGAAGCGAATACATCATACGATGAGCCAAAGCGCCAATATTCTTAGACATGCATGATTAGGGTGTACTTGACATACTATGAATGCTAAAATCTGCCAACATTTAAAATTGAGAAAAGGTAGATTTTTATTTGGTCAAGTAGTCTAATCACCCCTCTCTAGACCTACTTTCGATCGTACAAGTGGTATAAGAACATTGGTCTCCATTGCATTGGTCTCATAACCTAGGAGAGTATGGCGTCTAGTGAGGGAAATTATCACCATAGAAGTGCATAATTCGATGGCACAAATTGTGCTAGTTGGAAGCACATGATGAAAATGCATTTGCTTGGTCATAACCCTGTCGTTTGGGCTGTTGTTCGTGTTGGTATGCAATGTGAATTCCCTGCAGAAGGATGGGAACCCGATCGCGAAGCGACTGCGGAAGAATTGAAGATGTTGCCACTCAATGCTCAAGCATGTGACATTCTCATCAACTGCCTATGCCCCGAAGAATTCAAAAAAATCAGCCATCTTGAGAATGCAAAAGAGATTTGGGATACTTTGATTGATATGCATGAAGGTACAGAGTCTGTGAGAGAATCCAAGTTGGATGTTCTTCAAAGTCAACTTGACAAGTTCAAGATGAAGGATGGTGAAGGAGTTGCTGAGATTTACTCTAGTAGAGAAGCGTTCCAAATGATGCTCAAATGAGATTTCCGGCTTAGGAAGCGAAGAAACGAGTGACAAATTCATCATCAAAAAGATACTCGGTGCTTTGGATGATCGATATGACACCGTTTGCACATTGATCCAAATGATGCCCAACTACAAAGATCTCAAGCCAATGAAAGTGATTGGTAGAATTGTTGCTCATGAGATGACACTCAACGATAAGGAAGAGCTTCACCACAAGTCTAGATGCTTACAAAGCCACAAGTGATTCTCCCTCTACCTCTAGCGACAACCTTGTCACAAGTGAAGAGATAAGCCTCATGGTCAAGAAATTCAAGAATTTCTACAAGAATAGAAGCAAAGATCGAAGCTCCAACTCAAGATATGTAGAGAAGCATTCGTCAAGTCATGACCGAAACTGCTACAATTGTGGGAAGCCCGAACACTACTCAAATGAGTGCACAGCTCCTACCAAGAGGAAAGAAGAGTCACCAAGAAGACGAAGCTCAAGAGACGGGTCACCTTGAAGAGAGAGAAGGAGTAGATACGGTCGTTATGAATGAAGACCCTCAAGGAGAAGTAGGGACTCAGAGAAGATGGACAAGTACACCAAGAGATACTCAAGAATAAAACATCAAGCTCATGTTGGTGAATGGGTTTACGGCTCCGAATCTGACAACCACTCCGAGAGAATCTATGACTCCAACTCCGACAATAGTCAAGATGAAGGTGTTGCCGGACTTGAACTACTGACAACCGACTCCTACAACATATTTGATTCAAAAAATGAGGGTAGTGGGTGTTGCTTCATGGCTAAAGGCACCAAGGTATCACACCCCGAGTATCTTGATTTCAATAGTGATTAAGATGCCTTGTTTTTTAGCAAATATAGTAATGATAGTCAAGACGAACTTGCTAGTACTCACTCTAGTGTAGATAAGTTGTGTGTTGATGATAAATTCGAAATGGAATGACTAACTCAGGAACTAAATACTCTTAAGTTAGCTCACGAGTCACCTCTAGAAGATCATAGATATCTTGAAAGGACACATGAGAAGCTACACTTCGAGAAGCTCGATTCAGAGCAAGAGCATGAGTTCTCTTATATAGCCAAGAGACTTCCTCTTATCTACATTCATGCCACAAGTTATGTCTAAGCAAGATAGTAACAAAGGAAAGAAAGGTTCTTCAACTAGTAGCAATAAAAATGATAAATCCAATGATATTTCTTCTAGTAGTTCTCTTGATCCCACTAACTCTTCTCTTAGCCAAGTTACACCTGATCAAGAAAATGAACTCTTGAAAGGGATTATAGAGAAAGGTATCTACAAGAGTCTTGAAGGGGGATAACAATTTGAGGAGATTCTACGCAAGCATGGAGGATACCAAAAGAATCGCGGTGTTGGATACTTCAATGCTAATGGAGTTGAATTGGAAGAAGGTCAATATCCCAATCCCAAGTTTGTTCCTCAAAAGTGGAAATATTAAAATACTCTCCCGAAGGGAACAAAGGATCAAGATGACTTTCCACCACAAGACCACGAGCTCAAGGACAAGAACACGCCTCAAGAGGACATTGACACATATGAAGATGAATCCCGAGCTTTGGTGATGTTGGCTCCCAAGGCTACTACAAGATCAACTTCTACAAGTGCTACTTCAACACCAAGGATCCCCATCAACTTCATATGGGTCCCCAAGAATAAGAACTAGAGAGTTCTTGAGGGGTGACTCCATCAATGAAATTCACCCATATTCATTATTGGCAGGAACTATTTGCTGTCAACATCAACTTTATGAAATAGTTTGAAGGAGTCACACATTCCCTCAAAGGTAAGCAAGGGACAAGATAATCAACAAATCAATGGGCATCATCCCTTATGCTTTGCACTCCATGTCCATAGATATCCTTGTATTTGTCTCTTTTGTGTTGGGACTAACCCATGTAGGTGAGAAGAGTATGGAAACAACAGGGATGCTCCCAACTCTCTGTGATCTTCATCAACCTTGAGCTTCCACGACTACCTCACCAACATGAAGTCTTCATAGACAAAACCCAAGGTTAGTTTATCCCTCTTTTGGGCGGATGTCACATCAAGGGGGAGCTTTACTCTAAGACTTGAGTCAAAGCATATCTTTGAATGTGACAACATTAAATGCTTTATGTAAAAGTGGTAACCCCACTTGTCCTTAAACGATGAGTATGACCTATGATCAAGTATTCTCACTTGGCTCCTAAGTGAATATACTCATATATAGATGACTCCGTCATCGCCCAAGTGCTTGTTAGATGATATAGTGTTTGTGCATGTTTTCCATGATTTCATTTGACATCTTATTGTGTGAGCATGTTGGTCTGCATTTATTTTCTCATTCAAGGAAATCCAATTGTTGCTATTTGTCTTTTGATTTATTTGTTGCCAATTGGATGAACAATAATGCCTAGGACCAATCCCTCTCTATCTATGCTTTCTCATCTCATATTTCATTCATGTTGCATCACAAAATTTGAGCAAGTACTTTTTGATCACTCTATGTGAGGAGCACTCGGAGTTCCGTATCGTCAAGGAGTGTCCATTAAAACATCCTAAGTGCATCTCGATAGAACCAACCCACAATTCTCGGTCTCATCGAATGCCTAGGGTTGATCTGGTTTTCTTATCTCGGTAAGAGCGATTTCATATTCATGGTTACATCGAGTTTCCCTGTCAGTTGACAGTTGTGAAACTCGGTGACACCGAAAATATATATAGGTGTCACCGACAAGGATGGGTATATATTCAGTGGACCCAGATGCTTTGAATTTCATTCGTCAAACGTCGCACATCCACAACCCTAGCTTGTGCCGAAAGACCCCTGGTCATCGTGTTTCCTTTCTCGACCGCCTCCACCGCTGGGAATCGCCGTCGTCGACGTTTTCTTCCCCATCGTCACCACCGTAGCGGATCCATCGCCGCATTAGGGTATGGATTCGGCCCTCTCTCATGCCCCTCTATCCAAATCTTGCGCATTAGGGTCTATTCCAGTCTATCCACAATTTGAAATCTTTCCATCCACAACAAAATCTCGTAGAGTAGCGAACGATCGACTTTTAGGGTTTTGCCGTCTTCCACCTAAATCTCGGTAGAACCCATGCAAAGAAATCGGTGTCAACGATTTTCTTTTCTGCCACACTGAGGACACCTTGGTGGAACCTAGTTCTCCTTTTCGGTGCAACCGAAGATGGTGCCAAGTTCCTGGAAAGTTAGGTGTTTGTCTTGGTGTGACCGAAATGTTTGCCTCGGCTGTACCGAAATACACTTGACGGAATGCAAAAAATGGAAAATCTTTTGTTCAAACTTTCAAAAACATCTCAATTTTGTGATGACTTATCCTATTCTATTCTTCTATACTCTATTCACAGGGTCAGCATGTCAGGCTCAGATATTCAGAATTTGCCAGAGCAGAACGTTTAGATGAGTTCAGGCGCGAGTCCTGAGTCGAGTTGTTCCACAGATCCAGGCACTCCCAGTTCTCATGGGTTTCCTAAGGCTGCAACAAGGAAAAGGAAGAGACTCAACTCAGAGGAAGAATATTCTGATTTTGTTCCGGAAGAGGTTCTTGCTAAGAAGCAAGAAAAGGCTGTAAGGAGATATACCAATGAGGCTACCTCATCCAGGAGGGTAGTCAGCAAAGTTTATGCACCTGTAGAGACCTTTAGAGAACCTGAGAGTGCTAGGGCTACCATGACTATTGAGCCCCCGAAGAAAGCATTGCCTAAGAAGCTAGGAGATAAGAAGTTAGCCAGGAAGAGGATCATCCGTGTGCAAGGAAGGTCTAACTGTATGTATTAGGATCTAGAGGAGGCTGCTGCTGCTGGTGCTGCTAAGGAGGAAGAGGAGGAACCTGCTGCTCGGGCCCTCCTAAGAAGAAGGCCACAAAACTATTGGCTGATGATATGACTAAGTCAGGCACCTCCAAGAGCACCAAGGCTACTTCAAAGAAAGCTGTTGTACAAAAGTTCAAGAGGACTAACAGAGAAATCCCTGCTGCTGAGAAGAACAAGAAGTTCACATTCACAGAAGAAGATGATGATGATGCTATGACTATTCTGATGAGATCAGACCTCACCTTCCAGTTCATGATGCCAACCATCCTACACCTAAGGATATGAAGAAGAGGAAGGATTCAGGGTTGAGGGCATCAAGAGGTATTGATCCATATGCCTAGAGGAGGAAGACTACTATAGATTACAGGTTTCATACTAAAGAGCAGCAAGACTTCTAGGAGACCGTTTTCCTTGACAAGAGTCCTGCAGTCAGTGAGATGAGATATGTCGACCGGAAGTACATCAAAGATAATGATGATTAATTTCCATGTGTCCAAGAAAACTTCCATTCCATTGGCCTTGATCAATTGGTTGTCAAGGAGTTCACTGATTGGAATGATGAGACGATCATGCAGTTCTACTCCACTGCTCATTTTTATGGAGATGGCATGATTGTTTGGATGATTGAAGGAGCAAGATATGAATCTATGGTTGATGAGTGGGCTACCATCTTAGGAGTCCCAAAGGTTCAGGATGGAGATTTGGATGTCTACTCAAAATGCAAGGAGAACCAAAACTCTATGAAGGATATGTATAATCCTATTCCTGCTGCCAACAGGCAATCTCACAAGCTTGGTTCTATCTACTTTCTCCAGCCAGGCCTCCGTATCATGAACGCTATCGTAAGGCATACCATGATGCCCATGTCTAGAGATGAGAAGATGATTCATGGATACTCCATCAACATGCTCATCCATCTTGATCATCACAAGAAGATTCGAGTGATGGATTCGATTGTGGAGACAGTGAAGATGGTTGCTGCTGATCAGAAGCGCTCTTGCTGCTATCCACCCTATATTCATATGCTTATCAATTCTAATCCTGAGAAGCACATCTTTTCTCTGGATAGACCCCACTTACCACTTCAGTTGGACTTTGAGGACAATGTTGTGGTGCTGGATGCACATCATCCGACAACATCTGCAGTACAAGCAGAAGTAGAAGCAGAGGCAACTCGAGCCACTAGTGCTTAGGTTCCCAGATCCAGGAACGAGCACATGGATCTTTTGATGACCACTGTCATGGACATGAAAAAGGATATCAATACCATCATGGACACTCAGGAGAGCCTTGCGAACATTATTGATGATAGTGTGAAGACTCTGAATGACAAGGTAGATGGGCTGACTAAGACAGTAAATGAGCTTAATAAGGAGGTTGATGAAGCCACAATCCGTTGTACCTCCTCAGAGTCTTAGTCTTCTGATGATGAGGAGGATAGTGCACTTGTCAGGACTACTGCCAAGTTCACGACTAAGGCCAGGACACCTACAGTGCCAACTACAGAGAAGAGGACTTCATCTTCTGCTCCAGCCACTGTGACATCAACTCCATCAGCTCTAGTGCCCCCAATATGTACTCTAGCTCCATCAAGGAATTCAGCAAAAGTTTTTGCTGACGCAGTTCTCTCGACTCCATCATCGACTACCGGAGGAGATCAGTCGCAGAACGATTAGCTATATCTCTTTCGAACTTTTTGGTAACTTGTTGCCAAAGGGGGAGAAGTTGTATATAGATCTTAGGCTCCGAGTGAGAGAGCGTCTGTTTTTATCCGTTGTTTGTCAAAACATTTGGTTCTTTGGTTTGATGTGAGATACTTTTGTGTTTGTGTTTGATCATACGATGTTATGTGTGTTGCTACTATTTCCTATCTTTTTGATGGTTATGTGATGATCATTAACTTTGCCTGATGTGTTGTGCTATGTTGTTAACTCTTATTACTCTCGCACACGACCAAGTTGTATGTGACATGGAAGAAGTGCCCCATGTACCTAATCGATTGTGCATTTTTATTCAAACGAAAATATAAAATAATGCACAAAATTAGGGGGACCTCTTGGTTATCACATACTTCTGAAGATGACAATTATATTTATTGATTTTATCATATGTCGAAGCTTTGATTTGTGTTTTGTCATCAATTACCAAAAGGGGGGAGATTGAAAGGACATTTGCTCCCTTGGTGGTTTTGGTAATTAATAACAACATATATGTCATTGAACTAATGTTTCCACTAAGTATGTTTCAGGGAAAGTTCAATGATGTGTTGGCAAAAGGACTGTGGAATACACCAAGATGCAAGGAAATAGATTGGCCAAGCTTCAAGCAAAGGACTATACATTTTACATTTGTGAGAAATCACTTTGTGTCCATAGGAAAGCCAATACTATTAAAAGGGGGTAAGGTTTTGTTGGTGAACAAAATGCTCATACGAGCACAAGTGATAGTCACTACATACACCCACAAGCTCTTCCACAAAAGGCTGTCCAAAGCCAAACACATCGGTGCAACCAACACATCCCACTCGGTGCCACTAATTCCAAATCCTAGATAGACTCAGCCAAACCCTAGCTTTTCGGTGCAACCGATTCTGCTTTGGTGCCACCGAGCTTGGGTTGCCAACTTTATGTTACGCAAGTTTACAAAATCGGTCCCGCCCAGTTTTGTGAACCGGCATCACCGAGATTGGGCAATCTGACCATTGGTCACCTTATCGGTGCAACCAAGATTCCTATATCAGTCTCACCGAGATTCGAAAGTCGCCATCTTTTGGTAACTTTGGTGCAACCGAGATTAACACATCAGTGTCACCGAGTTGGTCATTTTGTGTGTAATGGATGGATTTTTGGAGATTCCTATATATACCCCTCCACCACCACTCACTCGCAAGTGAGGCACTCAGAATTGTTCCCCACACATACGTACTGATTTTCTGAAAGGGAGCCACCTACTCACATTGAGGTCATGCCATTCCATTCCTACCATATGAATCTTGATCTCTGGCCTCCCCAACTTTCTTTCCACCCAATCAATCTCTTCTACCAAGCCAAATTTGTGAGAGAGTGATTGTGTGTTGAGGAGTTTATCATATTGAAGCACAAGAGCAAGGAGTTCATCGACATTATTGAGCCTATTAAATTTTGGAGGGTGGTGCCTCCTAGATTGGTTAGGTGTTTCTTGGGAGCCTCCTACTTCGTGTTATGGAGTGAAGCAAGAAGTTTGTAGGGCAAGGAGATCGCCTACTTCGTGATGATCTACTCCGAGTTAGGCTAGTCCTCCGTGGACATATGCCATCATGGTATAGTCAAGGTTGCTTCTTCGTGGAACCGTCCGTGGGTAGAGCCCTCCGTGGACTCTTGTGACCGTTATCCTCTGTGGGTTGAAGGCTAAATAAACGTGGATGTACGATAGCGCCACCTATCGGAACCACGGGAAAATCATCGTGTCACCAATTGCGTTTGATCTTCCGACCCTCTCTTTACTTACATGCCTGTCTTTACTTTCCGCTGCTATACTCTTATACATGCATGATTAGGGTGTACTTGACATACTATGAATGCTAAAATCTGCCAACATTTAAAATTGAAAAAAGGTAGATTTTTATTTGGTCAAGTAGTCTAACCACCCTCTGTCTAGACCTAATTTCGATCCTACACATACACGACTCTATACTACCGAAACATCACCGAACGTTAAGTGTGCATATTCTGCCAGTTCGAGAACTATGTAGGCATTAACGAGACACCTCTGCGGTCAATAATCAATAGCGGGACCTGGATGCCCATATTGGTTCCTACATACTCCACAAGGATCTTTATCGGTTGACCTCTATGTCAAGGATTCAGCTAATCTCGTATGTTGTTCATTTTGTTCTTCGGTATGTTACTTTTCCCAGATTCGATCGTTGGTATCTCCATACCTAGTACAATCTTGTTACCGGAAAGTCTCATTACTCGTTCCGTAATACAAGATCTCATGGCTAACTAATTAGTCACTTTTCTTCCAAGGCTTATTATGATGTTGTATTACCGAGTGGGCCCGGAGATACCTCTCCGTCACACGGAGTAACAAGTCCCAGTCTTGATCCATGCCCACTCAACAGACACCTTCGGAGATACCTGTAGAGCATCTTTATAGTCAGCTAGTCACGTTGCAACATTTTATGCACACAAGGTATTCCTCTGGTGTGAGTGAGTTGCATGACCTCATGGTCATTGGAACAGATACTTGACATGCATAATACTATACCTATAAACTGACACGATCATATGCTATGTTTATAATTTGGGTCTTGTCCATCACATCATTCTCCTAATCATGTGGTCCCATTATATAATGACATCTCATGTCTATGGATAGGAAACCCCGACCATCTTTGATCAACGTGCTAGTCAACTAGAGGCATACTAGGACACAATGTTGTCTATGCATCCAGACATGTATTTTTGTTTCGAATAGATATAATTATAGCATGGATAAGAAACGATTATCATGAACAAGGAAATATAATAATAACCACTTTATTATATCCTCTAGGGCACACTTCCAACAATAACTTTATTCTTGTAGACACTGTTGGGCCTCCAAGCGCTGCAGGAGAGCAGTAAATTTCCCTCAACTGGATGACCTAAGGTTCATCAAACCGTGGTAAGCATAGGATGAAGATGGTCTCTCTCAAACCACCGTGTAATCAAATACATGAAATCTCTAGTGTCTCCAACACACCAAATAAAATAGTAAATTGTATAGGTGCACTAGTTCGGTGAAGAAATGGTGATACAAGTGTAGTATGGTTAGTAGATATAGGTTTCTGTAATCTGAAAATGTTAAAACAGCAAGGTAGCAAGTGATAAAAGTGAGCACAAAAGGTATTACAATGCTTGGAAACAAGGCCTAGGGTGCATACTTTCACTAGTGTAACGTCTCACCGGTGCTAACATAATTGAATCACATAACAATCCCTCAACATGTGGCAAAGAATCACTCCAAAGTTCTTAACAACTAGGGAACATAGGAAGATTTTGTTTTAGGTAGCAAACCACCTCAAAGTTATCCATTTCGATCAATCTATTGAGCTATTGAGATAAGTGTCACTTCAAGCCCTGGTGTTCATACTAGAATAACACCATATGATGTGAAACAACCAACTATAGTGTCACCTAGATACTCTAATGTAACCATAAATGTCCATGTGTCAATTGTATGATATTCATAATTTCATATGGTGGAGGTAAAAGTTTATTTTTTTTGAATAGAATCAAATCAAGAAGTGTCCAGACTATCCCAAAGGCTTTACTTGGTGCGTAATAAAATCAACAAGTGCCACACAACATCATTACTACAGTAGGTTAATAACGTGTACAAAGGAAAACATAAATTATAAGTTCTGGTTTGTCTCCCAACAAGTGCTTTTCTTTAAACCCTTTTTGCTAGGCAGGATGATTTCAATGATTCTCACAGAGGAATATTGTTTGAAACATGCAAGGAAGCATCATGAATCTCGAGGGCAAGATAATTTCAGTCTAACCCACTTCATGTGCATACGGCTTTTGCAAGCAAACAAGTTATTGTAGCAAGAAACAACTTCATAGGAAGGAAAAACAAGCATAACTTCCAAATTTTGAACACATAGGGGGATTCTTGATATTATTGCAATACCTACAAGTATATGTTCCTCCCTCATAACAATTTTTAGTAGCCTCATGAAGGAATTCAATACTATAACTATCACATAAATCATTTTTATCACGATACAGAAGTAGTGAATTTCATTACTCTCCACATAATCAAGATCTTCTCGTATATAATAGTGGGATCAAACTTAACAAAATAACTATCATGAGATACTTGATTGGCATGGCAAAATTAACAAGTTAACTATCATGAGATACTTGATTGACATAGCAAAATCTAACATTAAAATCATGATGAGAAGTTTCATGGTTATCATTATTGTTTATATCATAAGTGTCATCACAATAATCATCATAGATAGCAAGTTTGTTGTCATCATAATCAATTAAAACCTCTTCCAAGATAGTGTAATCGTTACAAAATCAATTCATGACATCTCCAAATCCACTCTTATCATTATCAAAGGTTTCAAAACCCCCAAAAATAGTAGGATCACTACTTCCTAGAGTTGACACTCTTCAACACGCACTTTCATCATTGTAAAGGTCATAAATAGGAAACATGAAATCATCATAGTCAATTTGCTCATCAAAACATGGGGGACTAAAAAAATCAATTTTATCAAACATACCATCCCCAAGATTACGGCTTTGCATATCATTAGCATCATGGATATTCAGACAAGAGACACTAATAACATTAAAATCATGCTTGCCATTCAAAGATTTAATCGAAACATTTTATTGATTTCTTCTTCTAGCACTTTGGCACGATTTTCCGATCCATCATTTTCATCAAATATATTATAAAGACGAAGAATTTGAGGAAACCTAATCTCCATATATTTGTAGTTTTCATTCATAAAACCTAACTAGTGAAAAACAAGAAATTAAAAGAATCTATTGCAAGATATAAAGATATAACTTCAAGAACCCATCTCCAGGGCAACGGTGCCAAAAAAGAGCTTGATGTGTAGTATCCAACTTTGCTCTTGTAGAACCGGTTGGGCCTCTAAGCATAGACTTTTGTAGGACAGCAGAAAATTTCCCACAATTAGTTGACCCAAGGTTTATCAATATTTGGGAGGAGTGGGATGAATATGGTCTCTATAAAATACAAGAAATAGCTTGTGTCACAACACATCTAGTAAATTATATAAGTCCACTAGCTCGACGAAGAGATGGTGATACAGGTGTATTATGGATAGTAGATATAGTTTTTTGTATTATGGAAATATAAAAAAGCAAGTTACCAAGTAAATAAAACTAAGCACAAATGGTATCGCAGTGCTTTGAAACATACCCTAGGGTTCATACTTTCACTAGTGGAATCTCTCAATGATGCTAACATAATTGAATCATATAAAAATCTCTCAACATGAGACAAATAATTACTCCGAAGTTCTTACCAACCGGGGGAAATAAGAAAAAATTGTTGTAGGTAGCAAAGAACCCTAAAATTATCCTTCCCGGTCAAAACATTTATCTATGATATGAATCGATCAATTCTAATATCACCTAGATAACCGAATGTTACCACAAGTATCTGTGAGTCAATTATATGATATGCATAAAATAACTTGAGCTTCATGATATTCAATACAACAGAAAGAACTTGAAAGTGTTCCCCAAAGTTTCTACCAGACATAGTAGGACGAAAACATGCATCAACCTCTATGAGTAGATTAGACTAATCTCATTGCGGGAATCCGCGAGTTGATAGCCAAAATATATGTAGAGCACCCTATTGTCACCATGGGTATCCGCATGTAAGACATACATCAAGTGTTCTCGAATCCAAAATATTCAACTCGATAATACTTAAACCTCAAAGGGATGACTCAGTTCATCACAACAAGATAGAGAGGGAGAAAATACCATATGATCCACGTATATTAAGAAAGATCGCGATACATCAATATTCTGCCAAATCAAGAAGATGAGAGAGAGAGATGAAACACACACATACCGGTACATACCCTCAGCCCCGGGATAAACTACTCCCTCCTCGTCTTGGAGACCGTTAGTATGATGAAGATGGCCTTCGGTGATGATTTCCCTCTAGCAGGATGTTGGAAAAGGCCTCCAGATGGGATCTCTTCGGAATAGAGGCTTGCGGCAGCAAAGTCAAAGTTCTAGGTTTATTTGTGTGGGTGTCTATATATAAAAGATTTTTTTGATGATTTTTGATGTAAATTTTTTGATGATTTTTTCTGAACCAAAAGAAGTCCTAGAAGCTTCGGGGGGGGGGGGGGAGACTCAGGGTCGCACCAAGGCCCCACAAGCCAACAGGCATGTCCAGTGGGGGTAGTCGCGGCCTATTAGCTTGTGGCCCCCTCCCGGCTCTCCTGACCTAGTACTCTTACTTATAAATTCTCATATATTTCAACAACCCTAAGGAGAACCCCAACACACTTTTGGTGCTATCACAAGTCTCTGTTCCGCTGTGTGCCCATCTGGACTACTTATCTGGTGCCTTGTCGGTGGGCGATCAACACGGAGGGACTCTACATCATCCTTGATGCTTCTATGATGACGTGTGAGTAGTTCAACATAGACTTACTGGTCCGTAGTCAGGACCTAGTGTTTGGGAACATTGCATGGGAAACAAAAAAAATCCTACGCACATGCAAGATCTATCCATGGTGATGAGAATCTATGAGAGGGGAGAGTTGATCTACATACCCTTGTAGATCGCTAAGCAGGAAGCGTTAAGGAATGTGGTTGATGTAGTCGAACGTCTTCGTGATCCAAACCGCCGAGCGTCCCGCGATCCAATCACAATCCGCCCCGATCAAGCACCAAACAGACGGGACCTCCGCATTCAGCACACGTACGGCTTGATGATGATCTCCACCTTCTTGATCCAGCAAGATGGAGCGGAGAGGTGGACGTGTTCTCCGGCAGCAACGGCGTTGCGGCGATGGTGGTAGAGCTATTCCAGCATGGCTTCGCGTAACCATGCACTAGAAGAGAGGGTATCACGTGGCTGAAAAATCTTGTGTCAAAACCCTCAAAACCTCTAGTATATATAGGAGTAGGGGAGCAGGAGGAGGCTTGGCTCCCAAGGGAGCCAGCCCTGGTTGGCCGAACCAGGAGGGAGGAGTCCTCCTCCTCCACTCCTAATAGGATTAGGACTCATTCCTTATCTAGCCTTTTTGCCTTTTCTACCTTTTTCTCCTTCTGCTTTTCTTCCCAGCCGCATGGGACCTTTGTGGGACTTCCATAAGTATCTTTACCTAGTTCAACCTCGTTACCGGCAAGTCTCTTTACTCTTTCCGTAATACAAGATCCCATGGCTAACACTTAGTCACATTGCTTGCAAGGCTTATTGTGATGTTATATGACCGAGTGGGCCCTGAGATACCTCTCCGTCACACGGAGTAACAAATCCCAGTCTTGATCCATGCTAACCCAACAGACACCCTCGGAGATACCTGTAGAGAACCTTTATAGTCACCCTGTTACATTGCAACGTTTGATATACACAAGGTACTCCTCCGGTGTCAATGAGTTGCATGATATAATGGTCATAGGAACAAATACTTGACATGTAGAAATCTGTAGCAATAAACTGACATGATCATATGCTACGTTTATAGTTTGGGTCTTATCCATCACATCATACTCCTAATGATGTGATCCCATTATCAAATGACATCTCATGTCCATGGCTAGGAAACCTTAACCATCTTTGATCGACGAGCTAGTCTATTAGAGGCATACTAGGGACTTGGTGTTGTCTATGTATCCACGCATGTATCTGAGTTTCTGATAAAAAAAATTCTAGCATGGATTATAAATGATTATCATGAACAAGGAAATATGATAATAACTAATTTATTATTGCCTCTATGGCATATTTCCCACAGTCTCCCACTTGCATTAGAGTCAATAATGTAGTTCACATCACCATGTGATTCACATTGTTATGAATCTAACACCAAATGAGTTCTGGGGCTGGATCTTGCTTTGGCCCTTGGAAGAGGTTTAGTCAACGAGTCTGCAACATTCAGATCCGTGTGCAGTTTGCAAATATTTATGTCCTTCTCCTTGATGTAATCGCAGATGGAATTGAAGCGTCGCTTTATGTGTCTGGTCCTCTTGTGAAACATTGGTTCCTTGGACAGAGTAATGGCACCAGTGTTGTCACATAACAGAGTCATTGGATTCAGTGCACTGGGCACTACTCCAAGATCTGTCATCAACTGCTTCATCCAGATACCTTCTTTTGCTGCCTCCGAGGCTGCGATGTACTCCGCCTCACATGTAGAATCAGCTACCACGCTTTGCTTGGAATTGCACCAGCTTACTGCTTCCCCGTTGAGAATAAATATGTATCCATTTTGTGACTTAGAGTCATCCAGATCAGTGTCAAAGCTTGCATCCACATAACCCTTTATGACGAGCTCTTGATCACCTCCATAAATGAGAAAAATTTCCTTAGTCCTTTTCAGGTAAGGAAGGATATTCATGACCGCCGTCCAGTGCTCCATTCCAGGATTACTTTGAAACCTTCCGGCCATACTTATAGCAAGGATGACACCGGGTCTTGTGCACAACATTGCATACATGATAGAGCCTATGGTTGAAGCATAGGGGATGACACTCATCTTCTCTCTATCTTCTGCAGTCTCTGGGCATTGAGTCTTACTCAACTTCACACCTTGTAACACAGGCAAGAACCCCTTCTTGGACTGATCCATTTTGAACTTCTTCAAAACTTTATCAATGTATGTGCTTTGTGAAAGTGCTATCAAGCACCTTGATCTATCTCTATAGATCTTAATGCCTAATATGAAAGCAGCTTCTCCCAGGCCCTTCATTGAAAAACTCTTGTTCAAATATTCCTTCACGCTTTCCAGCAATTCTATATTGTTTCCAATCAGCAAAATGTCATCCACATATAATATTAGAAATGCTATAGAGCTCCCACTCACTTTCTTGTAAATACAAGCTTCTCCATAAACTTGTATAAACTCAAACGCTTTGATCACCTCATCAAATCACTTATTCCAACTCCGAGATGCTTGCACCAGTCAATAAATGGGTCGCTGGAGTTTGCAATCTTTGTCAGCATTCTCTGGATCGACAAAACCTTCCGGTTACATCATATAGACCTCTTCCTCAAGGAAACCGTTGAGGAATGCTGTTCTGACATCCATCTACCAAATTTCATAGTCGAAATATGCAGCTATTGCTAACATGATTCTTACGGACTTAAGCATCGCTATGGGTGAGAAGGTCTCATCGTAGTCAACTCCTTGAACTTGCAAAAAACCCTTTGCCACTAGTCGAGCTTTGTAGACGGTGACATTATCGTCCGCGTCCGTCTTCTTCTCAAAGATCCATTTGTTTTGAATGGCCTTTCGCCTTTCAGGTAATACTTCCAAATTCCATACTTTGTTTTCATACATGGATAGCATCTCGGATTTCATGGCATGTAACCATTTTTCGGAATCCGGGACCATCATCGCTCCTTCATAGCTTGTAGGATCATCGTTGTCCAACAACATGACTTATAAGACATGGTTGTCGTACCACTCTGGAGCAGTACGCGCGCTTGTCGACCTACGATTTTCAATAGTTACTTGATCCGAAGTTTCATGATCATCATCATTAACTTCCTCTTAAACTATCATAGGCTCAACAGAAAGATCTTTCTGTGCTGCATCATCCCTTCCATTTGTGTGGAGGTGCTGTTTACATAGCGTTGCATGGTCTTCCTCTTTGGATGGATACCTTGGTTTCATAATTGAAGGAAATACTTTCTGAAGCTGTGATGCATCATCCCTTCCTTTTTGGGGAAATACGGACGTAGTCTCAAGCCACATCAGGAAACAGCACACCGTTGAGCATTTGTTCACAGAGGTGGTGCACGACGCCCACGTTACCGATCCATGTGCCCGAGGACACTTTTTATTTGTTGTAGTACTTTGGAGAGCTAGAGTACTTTGGATGTAAAAACATATTTTGAGTACATCGCTCAATTTCATCAAATATCAATTTTATTTTAATTGATTTTCTTCCTGCTGGACCTATGTTAATGGAAAATTGCCATTTGTCGGTTTCCTCCCATATTAGAATATAAAGATCAGGGTGTTCCTTGATACAACCATGACCCTTTGCCAACAACTCCACCAGGCCGTGCGTCCAACCTGACAAGATGAATTCTCCCTAGGAATCCGCGGTATATTTGTGGCCTCCAAAGGTCACAATATGATCCAGGGCATAGTTCTCAACGGGGGCCAGATGCCTGGTCGAATCGATGTAGAACATCATGCTTCCGAACACAAAAATTTGGATGGGGACGGAAACATTCCTGTAACCGGTGCCGCAGTTGAACTACACATGAGCCATCGATCCTTCTGTCGATCTCGCAGCAGAACTGTCAAAAAAAGCACTTGCATCAGTGTGAAAACTAGCAAACCTCGGGGTAGGGGGTCTCGAGTTCTGGATCTCAGACAGATGGTAACATGAATAGGGGAGACGATGTTTACCCAGGTTTGGGCCCTCTTGGTTGAAGAAAAATCCTACATCAAGCTCTTGTTTATTTCAATGCAGAAATATCAAGTACAGAGTTGATCTACCTCAAGAACGTGGGATGTATTCTAACCCTAGGGCCAGGTGAGTAATGTCGTGTTGAGATACCTTCTATGAGCTAAACCCTATGACTTATATACACACATAGGTACGGTATCTAGGCTTACAAAGGTCGGTATCTTGGCGTCGAGGTGGTAGGAGAAGTCTTGGAGTATACGTCAAGACTTCGGCATATGTAGTCTTGCACAACTTTCTGAGTCTATCTTGGGATGAATGAGGGCCCAACGGTCCAATCCAAGGATCATGGGCCGACTAGGCTGGTACCATCTAGTCCAGGACATCGTCACCATGTATGAAGCAATTAAGGATATGAAGTTTACATGGCACTAAGCGTGAGTGTAACGAAGCCAGGTCCCTGGGAACTGAAGTTACGATTGTGCCTCTACCCTTGTACAAGTTTCCGAATGGCAATTTTCAAATCACTCCCCGCACCTGGCGATCCCGAGGGCGACTCGGCCCCCCGCGCCACTCCCGTCGCCTTAGCCGTGGATCCCGCCGGCACACCCCCCTCCGCCCCCTTTTTCGTAGCAGAGGCGGCTACGTCCGCCCTCGCTTCAAAAACCGAAGCTCCAAGGCCCGTGCCATGGGCGGACCTAGCAGAGGAGCCCACTGAAGCCTCGACCGCCGCTGCTGCGCCTTGCCCGGTGTCGTCCTCTATCCCTAGGCTTTCCGGTGTGGCCGCCGCCATCGCATGCCAAGGTGGTGCTCTGAGGGGTGGGAGCGCTGCTCGGCCGCTGTGGCCTAATGAAAGGGGTGGAGCTATGGGATCCAAAATGCCGCCTATGCCACGTTCGAGCTGCCTCCGGCCGCGCCAGGGATGGGGTGTCCTTGGCCGCGTGGACCGCGGCTCGGCTGGCCATGCGTGGGTCCACATGCCTGGCCAGGTGATCCCCTCTGCTTCTTCACCTCCCGGCAGCCGTCTTGCGCTTCCTTGCAATCGTCCAGGTAAACCTCTGCCGCCTCCGATGTGCCGCCGGTCTTCCTTTCGCCCCTTCAAGCCTGCCTATCCCTCGTCACT
The DNA here is from genome assembly GCA_022496015.1 of Hordeum marinum. Lineage (NCBI taxonomy): Eukaryota > Viridiplantae > Streptophyta > Magnoliopsida > Poales > Poaceae > Hordeum > Hordeum marinum. Next base: position 82,202 of record JAAAWK010001059.1, read on the forward strand.
TGTTTTGCATCACTCCTCATTGACCGCCCACCCATCCACGCTCGCCCCAGCCAGACGCTTCAACTGGCTCTATTGGCTTGCATGCTGGAGGGCACTTCCCGGGCCTCGGTGCTAGCTGGTGATGGGCCTAGGGCTCCTGCGGCCTGACTGGGGTCGGCCAGGCCCGTGGCGTCCGCCTCGGCCCATGTGGTTACGGGCCATGCTCCCTAGGCCGTAGCCCCCTCGCCTAGGACGGCCCAACGCAGCTGGGTTTGGCCCCATTAGGGTTTCCCCTGCACCCCACTCTCGCTTGTCTCCTCGACGAACTCCTCATGCTCCCATCCATGCCCGATCCTCCGCGCCACTCATGGGTCCTTCTCCGACGCCGGCTCCTCCCGTCTCTGCCTCCAGCTCGGCTCCCCCATCCCCCCCTCCGCTCCTCCTTCCCCTCGGCCGCCCCTCCTCCCTCCTCTTGCGGCTACCCCGGCTAGGGTCATGGCGCATGAGCATGAAGTCGCGGAGCCGTGGCAGAAGCGGTGCAACAATGATCGCGACAGCCGGTCGCCCGCCCGGTCCTCCCGAGAAGGCGCCCGCAGGGAGGCCGACCTCTGTCGCCAACTACAACAATTGTCAATGTTATAGGAATGGGGTACCTAGACCTGCCTACCTGCGGCCCAGGGCATGGCCCACCTAGTCAGCCAAACATGGCCTGGCACGACTCCTCTCAACTAAAGGCCCTCGCGAGGATATCAGGCTCGCGAGGAGGAACGACACCAAGATCAGGAAGGATGGGCCTCCTCAGGCCCCCTGCGGAGAGGCGGAGATCTCTATGCAGAACCCGGCCTAAGGAGTAAAAGATGATGTATGGAAGGACAGGCGATCTCCAGCATGCCAGGCGGTGCAGTTTCCCCATTGGTACAAAGGGAGCAAAGACGTACGTGGGTTCCCAAAGTTCCACCCAAAGGTTTCCATTCCAGTGTAAAAAGACCATGACCATGAGCCTTGTAGGGCGAATGTCATCGTCGAGCCCACCTCTACATCATCGACAATTACTTTCCAGGCGAAGACCCACTTTGGATAGGGCGGGGATGTACTCCTGTCCTCCATCAAATTTGGCTGTTGTGAGATCCCTGCCCGCCATTGTGATAAGGGAAGAGGACCTGGGCCAATGCTATATATAGAGGCTAGGTCACACCGTAGAGGGCATCCACGACAGAACCACTCGACGAATCAAAAGACAAGGCAAATAGCTAAGAACACCACTAGAACCGTGCTCGCGAGGCTCGAAACCATTGTACTGGTTCATCCACCACACCTCCCCGAGAGGCAATCCACCAAAGCTGGCGTAGGGTATGACGCTTCCCAGCGGCTCGAAGCTGGTTAAACCACAGTGTTCATATTCTTCCTCATCATCGTGGGAGTTCGCCATAGTAACCTTCGAGAAGCGAGCTAGGAAGGGCGAAGCTGCAAGGGATATTCGCACACGCCCCTGTGTTCGAAGCTTGAGGGTGCTGTGGAGCCGAAAATCCGACATTTGGCGCGCCGGGTATAGGGAGTGTCGAGGACTCCCCTCTCGCGGCGGCATTCAAGCCCTGGTTCAACAACCCCATGGCGGACGAGATCCTCGACAGTAGCCGGCCCTTGGTGTGCGGTGGTGCTGGGGCGCGCGGGGTAGGCTCTGCGGTCGCCTACATCCTCGGCGGGTCACATTCGCACTCCTCCAACCGTCATGTCAAATAGTTCCTCCACCACGTAGGAGTAGTTCGGCCGCGGCCCGAGCTCACACTGCCCCGTGCGTGGCCGGAGACCGACAGCACATTCGGCCCCATCGACCACCCCAAGAGGACTACTGCCGAAGCGCTCCCCATGTTGTGCACGGACATCATCAGCGGCATGGTTGTCTCTTGGACCCTCATAGATGGTGACGCCGAGCTCAACGTTATCTCTGTGGAGTCCTTCGACGCGCTCCAGTTACCCCGCGGTTGACTAAAACCTTCAAGGCCCTTCTCCGAGGTGGTCAGGGGGGCCGTCATCCCCATGGGGCGGGTGCGCCTCCCCGTCACCTTCGGCACCCGCTCCATCTTTTGCACCGAGCAGGTCAACTTCGACATCGTCCACCTCCACCTCCCACACAACGTGATAATAGGCTACCTCGCACTCGCCTAGTTCATGGCGGCGACGCACCTGGGCTACAAATGTCGTTAAGATGCCTAGGAGCGGTGGTGTCCTCACCGCCGTGGGAAACATCAAGGATGCATCCCGCGCACTCAAGCTCACCTACAAGGCGGCGGCCGTGGTGCGCCCCTGTGCCGGGGATTTTGCACAGGCCACGGAGGACCTCGAGTGTGTCCTCGATGTCGCGCCGGTGAAGAACATGCTACAGTTCTCCCAGAGTTGGTTGGAGACCAAGAGGGTGCCTGTGGACAAAGGAAACCCTACTCCTACCTTCACCAGCAGTGCCGACTTGCCCTAGGATCAAGAGGAGGTGTTGGTGGCTTTCCTCCGAGAGAACAAGGAAGCATTCACATGGAGCACCTAAGACCTTGTGGGGGTCCCGAGGGACGTGATCGAGCAACACCTCATGGTGTGCCCAAACGCGCGCCTAGTCAAGCAAAAGGCGAGAAGGCAAGCTTGAGAGAAGCAGTCATTCATCACCCAGGAGGTCGGCAAGCTGAAGGAGGCCGGAGTCATCCGGGAGGTGCGCTACCCGGAGTGGCTTGCCAACCCTACCCGAAGTGTGGGAAGGAGCGTATGTGCGTCGACTTCACGAGCCTCAACAAAGCTAGCCCCCAAGACCAATTCCCGCTTTCGCGCATCAACCAGATCGTGGACTCCACCACGGAGCACGACCTCCTATGTTTCGTTGAAGCTTTCTTGGGATACCATCAGATCGAAAATGGGAGTGGAGGACATCGAGATAACGGCCTTCCTCACCTTGTGCGGGGTGTTTTGCTACATGCGCATGCCCTTTGGGCTGAGGAACGCTGGGGAAACCTTCCAGAGGCTGATCCACATCGCCTTGGGGCTGCAGCTCCAAGGAATGAAGAAGCTTACATCGACGACATGGTGGTCAAGTTCAGAGTGGCCAAGACAATGATCGAGGACTTGGAGTAGACGATCGCTAGCCTAAGGGAAGTAAACCTAAAGATTAACACCGAGAAGTGTGTCTTCGGGGTACCCTCGGGTAAGCTGCTCGGTTTCCTGGTGACGCAAAGGGGAATCGAGGCGAACCCGGAAAAGACCAAGGCCATAAGCAAGAAGAGCGTGCCCCAGACCATCAAGGAAATGCAGAAATTGGCGGGTCGCATGACATCCTTAGGGCACTTCATCTCCAAACTGGGTGAATGGGCCCTGCTATTCTTTAAGATCATGAAAAGAAAGGGGCCCTTCGAATGGACCCCAGAGGCGGACGCAGCCTTTGAGGAGCTCAAGCAATACCTCACGAGCCCGCCGGTGATGGTGGTACCTCGTCCTCGGGATCCACTACTACTGTACCTAGATGCCACCCCCACTCCGCCAGAGCTACATTGGTGGTGGTCAGGGAGTAGTGAGCCGACACCCACGCCACATTATCGGGCGTAGGCAGGTCCCCAAGCATGGAACTAGGAGACTCGCAGGATCCCAAGAAACCCGCTCCCCAAGTCGGAGCTCCGTAGGCCACGTCCACAAACGACCCCCTAAGCGCTCAACCCTCATGAGGCCCTGACTGCTGCGACGGCCCCAGAGGCCCCCATGCCTCCTGAGGCCTCCGTGAGTCAGGATACCTCGAGATAACTTACCCTCGTCAAACACCCGGTCTACTACGTCAGTACGGTGCTACGTGAGGAACGCTCATGCTACACAATGGAACAAAAGCTCCTCCTAGCGCTTCTTGTCACTTGGAGGAAACTGCGCCACTACTTCTAGGGGCATCTTATCAAGGTACTCTACACATACCTCCTGGAGAAGGTCCTGCGCAACCCCAACGCAGCGGGAAGAGTCACCGAATGGAACGTCGAGCTGCAGGCCTTCAACATAGAGTTCAGCACGACCACGGTCATCAAAGGGGCAAACCTAGAAGACTTCATGGTGTAGTGGACGGACGCCCCTGACCGGGGGCTGTACGGAAGCTGGTCCCTCACCCCCGGCGATGAGACACCTGAAGGTTGGATCATGCATTTTGATAGAGCCTTCACGTGCATGGGAGCAGGGGCTGGGGTCGTGCTCACTTCCCTGGCAGGAGACAAGCTCCGGTAAGCGATGCAACTCTGTTTCCAGCATGGAGAGAAGGTCTCCAACAACATCGCAGAGTACGAGGGCCTCATCGCAGGCCGCAATGCGGCGGCGAACTTGTGTTTCGGTGCCTAACCATCATGTGCGAGTCCCAGCTCCTCATCAACTTCTCCATCAAAGAGTACACACCCATGGACGAGCATCAGGAGGCATATTTAGAAGAGGTACATAAGATCAAAAAAGGTTTTCAGGGCATGGAATTGCAGCACATCCCGTACAGTGTGAACAAGGAGGCCGATGACATCGCCAAGGGGGCGTCATGACGTGAGCCCCCGGAGCCGGGCGTCTTCGAGGAGTGGCACTTCGAGCCCTCCGTGGCACCGCCCAGTGTGGACCTGGTGCCGCGAAGAGAGTTCCCCCAGCGCCGACCTTGGGGTCTCCGGACTGTGGCGAGGCGTTAGGAGCCCGACTGCGCTTGGCACTGGAGCCTCAGGACTACGATTGGATGCAGGAGTTCAAGGTGTACCTGCTCCACGGCATGCTACTGGAAAAGGAGGAAGACGCGGAGCGATTAGCATGGCAGGCCACGACCTACTGCCTGCAAGACGGCGACATGTACCGCAGGCACCCGAACAACATCACACTGCGATGCATCTCCAAGGAGCAGGGGTGTGAGATACTGGCAGACATCCACGGAGGGGACTACGGGCACCACTCCTCGTCCCGCACCCTTGCGGGGAAGGAGTTCCGATCAGGCTCCTACTGGCCCTCAGCGCTTAACGATGCCATCGAGTTGGTCCGGTCTTGCGAGGCCTGCCAGTTCCGAGCCAAGCAAATTCACCAGCCTGCTCAAGGCCTCCAGACCATCCCGCTCTCCTGGCCCTCTGCGGTCTAGGGGTTGGACATACTGGGGCCCTTCCTGCGGGAAGCGGGATGGTACCGCTACCTCTACGTTGCCGTCAACAAGTTCACCAAGTGGGCGGAGGTTGAGCCAGTGTGCACCATCCCTGCTGGATCGGTTGTCAAGTTCATCAAGGGCATCGTGAACCGATTCGGCTTCCCCAACCGCATCATCACCGACAAAGGTTCGCAGTTCACAAGTAACCTCTTCAAGACTTATTGCGCTAAACTTGGAACGCACATTTGCTAAGCCTCCATAGCCCACCACAGGAGCAATGGCCAGGCAGAGCGCGCTAATGCGGAATTCTTGCAAGGCCTTAAGGCAAGGAGCTTCAGGAGGCTTGGAACAAGGGTTGGGTCTATGAGCTCCAAACCGCGTTGTGGTCCATCCGCACCACCGTGACTAAGCCCACCGGCGAGACCCCATTATTCCTTGTCTATGGAGCCGAAGTCGTCCTCCCCCACGAGCTCAAGCGCCGCTCCCCACGGGTCTTGGCATTCAACGAGGAGAGTCAGGATGCCGTTCAAGGAGCGGACCTCGTGTTGGGGGAGGAGGCATGTCGCCAAGCCTGGCTCTGAGCTTTGATGTATCAGCAAGCGCTACAGTGTTATCACTACCGTAATATCCGCTCCAGGACCCTCGAAGTCGGAGACCTTATCCTGATGCGTGTTCTCTCTAGGGAGGGCTTGCACAAGCTCTCGTCCATGTGGGAGGGGCCATTCAAGGTCGCTCATGTCTCCAGTCCTGGTGCCGTGCGCCTAGAGACTCAGGATGGGGTTCCCATCTAGAATGCCTGGAACATCTAGCACCTCCGAAAGTTTTACCCGTGACACTCTCACGTAATAATGAGAGAGCTGTATACGCTCGGAGCCCCCCGAGGACGCGGTGGGGTTCCTCCCATGCATGGTGGAAGCCATAGCTCCGCGCTGGCGGACAAGCAACACTGCATATTAGTGGCTATGCCCATGCAACGTGGTTGCCCTATGCTCAGTGTTGGGGGAAGGCGAAGACTAGTCTAGGTGCCGGACGTGGCAGTTATTTGCTGTTCTCATATTTGGATTTGGCAACTTTCCTAGAACAAAACTCGGGGATTTTTACGAAATCATGGTTTAAGGAAACGGGTCAGGGATTTTTTCATCGCCATTTCCCACCGTGGGTTTTCTCTCTTGAGGTCGAGCACTCACCTGCGTCCCTTCCACTTGCACCCCGCGAGCGGGGGCTAGGCGACATGTTGCTCGCACCTTGCCAAGGCCTTGGTGCCGGATCCTCACGTGGTACTCCCGGATGAGTTAGCAGGCGCGTGGCACTTTATACTCGGTCGGGGGCTCCATTCACGGCCCGAAGCGCCATCTCGGAGCCTCGGGAGTGTTGGAAATATGCCCTAGAGGAAATAATAAAATGGTTATTATTGTATTTCCTTGTTGATGATAATTGTCTATTGTTCATGCTGTAATTGTGTTAACCGGAAACCGTAATACATGTGTGAATACATAGACCACAACATGTCCCTAGTGAGCCTCTAGTTGACTAGCTCGTTAATCAATAGATGGTCATGGTTTCATGATCATGGACATTGGATGTCGTTGATAACGGGATCACATCATTTGGAGAATGATGTGATGGACAAGACCCAATCCTAAGCATAAGCACAAGATCATGTAGATCGTTTGCTAAAGCTTTTCTAATGTCAAGTATCGATTCCTTAGACCATGAGATTGTGCAACTCCCGGATACCGTAGGAATGCTTTGGCTGTGCCAAACGTCACAACGTAATTGGGTGGCTATAAAGGTACAATATGGGTATCTCTGAAAGTGTCTATTCGGTTGGCATGAATCGAGACTGGGATTTGTCACTCCGTGTGACGGAGAGGTATCTCTGGGCCCACTCGGTAAGACATCATCATAATGAGCTCAAGGTGACTAAGGAGTTATCCACTAGATGATGTATTACGGAAAGAGTAAAGAGACTTGCCGGTAATGAGATTGAACAAGGTATAGGGATACCGACGATCGAATCTCAGGCAAGTATCATACCGGTAGACAAAGGGAATTGCATACGAGATTGATTGAATGCCCGACATCGTGGTTCATCCGATGAGATCATCGTGGAGCATGTGGGAGCCAACATGGGTATCTAGATGCCGCTGTTGGTTATTGGCTGGAGAGTTGTCTTCGTCATGTATACGTGTCTCCTGAACCCGTAGGGTCTACACACTTAAGGTTCGATGATGCTAGGGTTATAGGGAAATGCTATACGTGATTACCGAAGGTTTTTCAGAGTCCCGGATGAGATCACGGAAGTCACGAGGAGCTCCGGAATGGTCCGTAGGTAAAGATTGATATATAGGAAGTCCAGTTTTGGTCACCGGAAAGTTTTCGGGCTCATCAGTAGTGTACTGGGAGTGCCTGGAGGGTGTCGGAGGACCCCCGGGAGGGGTGTGACGACCATAGGACTTCGTGGGACCTTATAAGAGGTGTCCCAGCCCTTATTGGGCTGGCCAAGACCTTCTAGAAAGGCCCATGCGGCTGGAGATCTAGAGATAGGGCAAAAGGAGTTTGAAAAGTAGGAGATCCACCTCCGTTGTGGGAGGTGGACTCTATCTCAACGTCGGCCGAAGGCCTCCTCCTTGGAGGAGAGGCAAAGGCAGCCCTCCCTATCCCTCCTCCTATATATACCCAAGGGTTTGGGATGATTTGAGACGATGACTTCTCTCTCTCTTGGCGCAGCCCTACCCTTCTTCTTCCTCCTCCGAAGTGCTTAGGCGAAGCCCTGCCGGTATACCCTGCTACTCCACCACCACCACGCCGTCATGCTGCTGTTGGAGCCATTCCTTAACCTCTCCTTCCTCCTTTATGGATCAAGGCATAGGAGACGTCACCGGGCCGCACGTGTGTTGAACGCGGAGGCGCCGTTGTTCGGCGCTAGATTGGAATCCACCGCGATCTGAATCGCTGCGAGGATGACTGCACCAACCGCGTTCTTGTAACGCTTCCGCTTAGCGATCTTCAAAGGTATCAGATGCAATCTCTCCCCACATGTTGCTGGTTTCTCCATGGATAGATCTTGGTGATCGTAGGAATTTTTTTGATTTACTACTACGTCTCCCAACAGTGGCATCATGAGCTAGGTCTATGCGTAGAATCTATGCACGAGTAGAACACAAAGCAGTTGTGGGCGTCGATCTTGTTAATATGCTTGCCGTTACTAGTCTTATCTTTATTCGACGGTATTGTGGGATGAAGCGTCCCGGACCAACTTTACACGTACGCTTACGTGAGACCGGTTCCACCGCCTGACATGCACTTGTTGCGTAAGGTGGCTAGCGGGTGTCTGTTTTCTCTCACCTTAGTCGGATCGGATTCGATGAAAAGGGTCCGTATGAAGGGTAAATAGCAATTAGCATATGACGTTGTAGGTAAGAAATGTTCTTGCTAGAAACCTATAGCACCCACGTAAAACTTGCAACTACAAATTAGAGGACGCCTAACTTGTTTTTGCAGCATGTGCCTCGTGATGTGATATGGCCTGAGATTTATCATGTTCTTGCTATAGAATTCACGACTTGCATGTCGATGAGTGTGACAACCGGCAGGAGCCATACGAGTTATCTTATTTATTGTATGACCTGCGTGTCAATCATAAACGCCATGTAATTACTTTACTTTATTGCTAAACGTTAGCCATAGTTGTAGAAGTAATAGTTGGTGAGACACCTTCATGAAGACACGATGATGGAGATCATGATGATGGAGATCATGGTGTCGTGACGGTGACAGTGATGATCATGGTGCCCCGAAGATGGAGATCAAAGGAGCAAGATGATATTGGCCATATCATGCCACTATATTGATTGCATGTGATGTTCATCATGTTTATATCTTATTTGCTTAGAACGACGGTAGTAAATATGATGATCTGTCAATAAAATTATAAGAGAAGTGTTCACCCTAACTATGCACCGTTGCCAAGAATCGTTGTTCCGAAGCACCACGTGATGATCGGGTGTGATAGGTTCTAACGTTCGCATACAATGGGTGTAAGCCAGATTTACACACGCGGAAAACTTAGGTTGACTTGACGAGCCTAGTATGTACAGACATGCCCTTGGAAAATGGAAGACCGAAAGGTCAAACATGAGTCGTATAGAAGATACGATCAACATAGAGATGTTCTCCATGGATGACTAGTCCGTCTCACGTGATGATCGGACACGGGCTAGTTGACATGGATCATGTGTCACTTGGATGACTAGAGAGATGTCTATCTAAGTGGGAGTTCATTAAATAATTTGATTATGTGAACTTAATTATCATGAACTTAGTCTAAAAATTTCTTTACCATCTATATTGTAGATCCAGTGGCCAACGCGAATGTCACCCTTAACTTCAACGCGTTCCTAGAGAAAACCAAGCCGAAAGATGATGGAGGCAACTATGCGGACTGGGTCTGTAGCTTGAGGATCATCCTCATAGCTTCCAAGAGATTCTATGTCATAGATGCACCGCTAGGTGACGCACCCATTCTCCCAGCGGAACACGACGTTATGAATGCTTGGCAGTCATGCTGTGCTGATTACTCCCTCGTTTAGTGCGGCAAGCTTTACAGTTTAGAACCGGGGCTCCAAAAGCGTTTTGAGCAACACGAAGCACATGAGATGTTCCAAGAGCTGAAACTGGTTTTCCAAGCTCATGCTCGGGTCGAGATATATGACGTCTCCGACAAGTTCTTCACCTGTAAGATGGAGAATAGTTCTGTCAGTGAGCACATACTCAAAATGTCTGGGTTGCACAACCGCTTGACTCAGCTGGGAGTTAATCTCCCGGATGACTCGGTCATTGACAGAATCCTCCAGTCGCTTCCACCTAGCCACAAGAGCTTTGTGATGAACTACAACATGCAGGGTATGGAGAAGTCCATTCCTGAGTTGTATTCGATGATGAAATCAGTGAAGATCGAGATCAAAAAGGAGCATCAAGTGTTGATGGTGAATAAGACCACTATTTTCAAGAAAGGCAAGGGTAATAAGAGCTTCAAGAAGGACGACAAAGCTGTTGCGGCGCCCGGTAAGCAAGTTGCTGGGAAAAAGAATAAGCATGGACCCAAGCCTGAGACTGATTGCCTTTATTGCAAGGGTACCGGTCACTGGAAGCGGAACTGCCCCAAGTACTTAGCGGATAAGAAGGCCGGCAACATGAAAGGTATATGTGATATAATTTTTATTGATGTGTACCTAACCAGCGCTCGTAGTAGCTCCTGGGTATTTGATACCGGTGCAGTTGCTCACATTTGTAACTCCAAGCAGGAGCTGCGGAATAAGCGGAGGCTGGTAAAGGATGAGGTGACGATGCGCGTCGGGATTGGTTCCAAGGTCGATGTGATCGCCGTCGGCACGCTACCTCTACATTTACCTTCGGGATTGGTGTTAAACCTCAACAATTTTATTTACTACCAGCTTTGAGCATGAACATTGTATCTGGATCTCGTTTGATTCGAGATGGCTACTCATTTAAATCTGAGAATAATGGTTGTTCTATTTATATGAGAGAAATGTTTTATGGTCATGCCCCGCTGGTCAACGGTTTATTTTTGATGAATCTCGAACGTGATGTTACACATGTCCATAGTGTGAGTACCAAAAAGCGTAAGGTTGATAACGATAGTCCCACTTACATGTGGCACTGCCGCCTTGGTCATATTGGTGTCAAACGCCTGAAGAAGCTCCATGCTGATGGACTTTTGGAGTCTCTTGATTTTGAATCATTTGACACATGCGAACCATGCCTCATGGGCAAGATGACCAAGACTCCATTCTTCAGAACAATGGAGCGAGCAACTGACTTATTGGAGATAATACATACCGATGTATGAGGTCCAATGAGCGTCGAGGCTCGCGGTGGATACCGTTATGATCTTACCCTCACTGATGACTTGAGCAGATATGGGTATGTCTACTTAATGAAACACAAGTCTGGAACCTTTGAAAGGGTCAAGGAATTTCAGAGTGAGGTAGAGAATCAACATGACAGGAAAATAAAGTGCCTACGATCTGATCGTGGCGGAGAATATTGAAGTCACGAGTTTGGCACGCACCTAAGACAATGTGGAATTGTTTCACAACTCACGCCGCCTGGCACACCTCAGCGAAATGCTGTGTCTGAACGTCGTAATCGCACTCTTATTGGATATGGTGTGATCTATGATGTCTCTTACCGACTTACCACTATCATTTTGGGGATATGCATTAGTAATCGCTGCATTCACTATAAATAGGGCACCGTCAAAATCTGTTGAGACGACACCATATGAATTATGGTTTGGAAAGAAACCTAAGCTGTTGTTTCTAAAAGTTTGGCGATGCGATGCTGATGTGAAGAAACTTCAACCTCAGAAGCTCAAACCCAAAGCGGAAAAGTGTTTCTTCACAGGATATCCCAAAGAGATTATTTGGTATACCTTTTACCTCAGATCCGAAGGCAAAGTCTTTGTTGCCAAGAATGGGTCCTTTCTCGAGAAAGATTTTCTCTCGAAAGAAGTAAGTGGGAGGAAAATAGAAATTGATGAGGGTAATTGTACCTCCACTCGAACCGGAGAGTGGCACAACACAGGAATTTGTTTCTGTGGAGCCTACACTAGCTACAGAGGAAGTTAATGATGATGATCATGAAACTTCAGATCAAGTTGCTACTCAAAGGTCCACTAGGACACGTTCCGCACCAGACTGGTACGGTAACCTTGTCCTAGAGATCATGTTGTTGGACAACGGTCAACCTTCGAACTATGAAGAAGCAATGGCGGGCCCGGATTCCAACAAATGGCTTTAAGCCATGAAATCCGAGATAGGATCCATGTATGAGAACAAAGTGTGTACTTTGGTGGACTTGCCTGATGATAAGCGAGCCATTGAAAATAAATGGATCTTTCAAAAGAAGACTGACGCGGATGGTAATGTAACTGTCTATAAAGCTCGGCTTGTCGCTAAGGGTTATCGACAAGTTCAAGGAGTTGACTACGATGAGACTTTGTCACCCGTAGAGATGCTGAAGTCTGTCTGAATCATGTTAGCAATTGCCGCATTTTATGATTCTGAGATCTGGCAAATGGAGGTCAAAACGGCATTCCTTAATGGCTTCCTCAAGGAAGAACTGTATATGATGTAGCTGGAAGGTTATGTCGATCCTAAAGATGCTAACAAAGTATGCAAGCATCTCGGAGTTGGAACATTCGCTTTAGTGAGGTGATTAAAGCGTTTCGGTTTGTACAGGTTTATGGGGAACCCTATATTAACAAAAAAGTGAGTGGGAGCTCTATAGCATTTCTAATATTATATGTGGATGACATACTGATAATGGGAAATGATATGGAACTCTTGGAAAGTATAAAGGCCTACTTGCATAAGAGTTTTTCAATGAAGGACCTTGGAGAAGTTGTTTACATATTAGGTATTAAGGTCTATAGAGATAGATCGAGACGCCTCATAGGTCTTTCACAAAGCACATACCTTGATAAAGTATTGTAGAAGTTCAATATGGATCAGTCCAAGAAGGGGTTCTTGCCTGTGTTACAGGGTGTAAGATTGAGTATGACTCAATGCCCGACCACGGCAAAGGATAGAGAAGAGATGAGTGTCATCCCCTATGTTGTGTACCAGACCTGATGTGAACCTTGCCATAAGTTTAGTAGGGAGGTACCAAAGTGATCCCGGAGCGGAACACTGGACAACGGTCAAGAATATCCTGAAGTACCTGAAAAGGACAAAGGACATATTTCTCGTATATGGAGGTGCCGAAGAGCTCGTCGTAAAGGGTTACGTCGACGCTAGCTTCGACACAGATCAGGACGACTCCAAGTCGCAAACCGGATATGTGTATATTTTTAATGGAGGGGCAGTCAGCTGGTGCAGCAGCAAGCAAAGCGTTGTGGCGGCATCTACATGTGAAGCGGAATACATAGCTGCTTCGGAAGCTGCAAAGGAGGGAGTCTGGATGAAGGAGTTCATCACCGACCTAGGAGTGATTCCCAATGCATCGGGCCCGATGACTCTACTCTGTGACAACACTGGAGCTATTGCCCTTGCGAAGGAGCCCAGGTTTCACAAGAAAACAAGACACATCAAGCGCCGCTTCAACTCCATCCGTGATTACATTCAGGAGGGAGATATAGATATTTGTAAAGTACATACGGATCTGAATGTCGCAGATCCGTTGACTAAACCTCTCTCACGAGCGAAACATGATCAACACCAGAATGCTATGGGTGTTCGATTCATCACAATGTAACTAGATTATTGACTCTAGTGCAAGTGCGAGACTGTTGGAAATATGCCCTAGAGGCAATAATAAAATGGTTATTATTGTATTTCATTGTTCATGATAATTGTCTATTGTTCATGCTATAATTGTGTTAACCGGAAACCATAATACATGTGTGAATACATACACCACAACATGTCCCTAGTGAGCCTCTAGTTGACTAGCTCGTTGATCAATAGATGGTCACGGTTTCATGATCCTGGACATTGGACATTGGATGAACGGGATCACATCATTAGGAGAATGATGTGACGGACAAGACCCAATCCTAAGCATAAGCACAAGATCATGTAGTTCGTTTGCTAAAGCTGTTCTAATGTCAAGTATTGATTTCTTAGACCATGAGATTGTGCAACTCCCGGATACCGTAGGAATGCTTTGGGTGTGCCAAGCGTCACAACATAACTGGGTGGCTAAAAAGGTACACTACGGGTATCTCCGAAAGTGTGTGTTGGTTTGGCATGAATCGAGACTGGGATTTGTCACTATGTGTGATGGAGAGGTATCTCTGGGCCCACTCGGTAATACATCATCATAATGAGCTCAAGGTGACTAAGGAGTTAGCCACCGGATGATGTATTACAGTAAAGAGACTTGCCTGTAACGAGATTGAACAAGGTATAGGGATATCGACGATCGAATCTCAGGCAAGTATCATACTGGTAGACAAAGGGAATTGCATACAAGATTGATTGAATCCTTGACATCATGGGTCATCCAATGAGATCATCGTGGAGCATGTGGGAGACAACATGGGTATCCAGATCCCGCTATTGGTTATTGGCCGGAGAGTTGTCTCGGTCATGTCTACGTGTCTCCCGAACTCGTAGGGTCTACACACTTAAGGTTCGATGACGCTAGGGTTATAGGGAAATGGTATACGTGATTACAGAAGGTTGTTCGGAGTCCCGGATGAGATCCTGGATGTCACGAGGAGCTCTGGAATGGTCCGGATATAAAGGTTGATATATAGGAAGTCCAGTTTTGGTCACTGGAAAGTTTTCGGGCTCATCGATAGTGTACCGGGAGTGCCGGGAGGGTGCCGGAGGACTCCCGCGAGGGGTGTGACGACCATAGGACTTCGTCGGCCCTTAGAGGAGGTGTTCCATCCCTTATTGGGCTGGCCAAGAGCTTCTAGAAAGGCCCATGCGGCTGGATATCTAGAGATAGGGCAAAAGGAGTTTGAAACGGCGGAGATCCACCTCCCTTGTGGGAGGTGGACTCTATCTCCACTTCGGCCGAAGGCCTCCTCCTTGGAGGAGAGGCCAAGGCAGCCCTCCATCTCCCTCCTCCTATATATACCCAAGGGTTTGGGCTGATTTGAGACGATGAATTCTCTCTCTCTTGGCGCAGCCCTACCCTTCTTCTTCCTCCTCCGAAGTGCTTAGGCGAAGCCCTGCCGGTATAGCCTGCTACTCCACCACCACCACGCTGTCGTGCTGCTGTTGGAGCCCTTCCCCAACCACTCCTTCCTCCTTCCTGGATCAAGGCGTAGGAGACGCCACCGGTCTGCACGTGTGTTGAACACGGAGGCACCGTTGTTCGGCACTAGATCGGAATCCACCGCGATCTGAATCGCTGCGAGTACGACTCCACCAACCGTGTTCTTGTAACGCTTCCGCTTAGCGATCTTCAAAGGTATGAAGATGCAATCTCTCCCCACTCGTTGCTGGTTTCTCCATGGATAGATCTTGGTGATCGTAGGAAATTTTTTGATTTACTACTACGTCTCCCAACAGGGAGGCCCAACCCTCCCGGGGCAGGAAATTTTTTTTTCTTTGGGGAGCCACTTAAGCGTCTAACGGGGCTCCTTAGAAGCACGCCTCAGGAGGTTTACCGGTCATAAAGCCACTCGGCACCCTCGATGCCATCCCGGGTGATCCGGTCAGCATCGAGGGTGTCGAGGCCAAACCTCGTAGTTGCATCCTTGGTGATCCATGTTGGGGAACGTTGCGTGGGAGACAAGAGTTTTCCTACGTGCACGCAAACCTATCCACGGTGATGAGCATCTACGAGAGGGGGAGTTGATCTACGTACCCTTGTAGATCACTAAGCAGGAAGCGTTAAGAAACGCGGTTGGTGTAGTCGTACATCTTCGCGATTCAAATCGCCGAGCGTCCCGCGATCCAATCACGATCCGTCCCGCGATCTCGTCATGATCCGTCCCGTAATCTCGTCATGATCCGTCCCGTGGCCTTGATCACGGTCCTTCCGATCTAGTACTGAACGGACGGCACCTCTGCGTTCAGCACACGTGCAGCTTGATGACGATCTCCTCGGTCTTGATCCAGCAAGAAGAGGTGGAGAGGAGGAAGAGTTCACCGACAGCGTAACGGCACTCCGGCGATGGTGGTGGAGCAATTCCGGCAGGGCTTCGCCTAAGCACTGTGGAACTACGATCTAGAGGAGAAACTATGCACCGGTGGAACGGGTAGCACGTGGTCGGAATTTCTTTCCAAACAGCCCCCAATCCACCAATATATAAAGGAGGGAGGGAGAGGCAGCCTTGGTGCAAGGGCAAGGCCTCCTAGGAGTCGGCCGGCCAAGGGGGGAGGAGTCCCACTCCTCCTCCAATCCTAGTTGGACTAGGATTGCTCCCTATTGGCTCTTTTTTCCACCTTTTCCTTAGGCCTTTTTATCTCCTGCGCCAAGGGACTTTTGTGGCTATTTCTCGAGACCACTAAGGGCTGGTTATTACTATCCCACAGCCCATGATCCCTCTAGGGTCGAAATATCCCTCCCGGAGGTCTCCCGGTACACTACTGGCTTATCGGTACACTACCGATAAGCCCGGAACTTTTTCGGCGACAAAACTGGGACTTCCTATATATGAATCTTTACCTCCGGACCATTCCAGAGCTCCTGGTGACGTCCGAGATCTCATCCAGGACTCCAAAAAAACTATGGTCACCACCATACATAACTCTACACTACCGAAACGTCACCAAACCTTAAGTGTGCAGACCCTGCGGGTTCGAGAACTATGTAGACATGACCGAGACATCTCTATGGTCAATAACCAATGGCGGGACCTAGACGTCCACATTGGCTCCTACATATTCTACGAAGATCTTTATCGGTCGAACCTCTATGTCAAGGATTAAGTTAATCCAGTATAACGTTCCCTTTGTTCTTCGGTATGTTACTCGCCCGAGATTTGATCGTCGGTATCCCAATACCTAATTCAATATCGTTACCGGCAAGTCTCTTTACTCGTTTGGTAACACAAGATCCCGCAACTAACATTTAGTCACATTGCTTGCAAGGCTTGTTGTGATGTTGTATTGCCGAGTGGGCCCTGAGATACCTCTCCGTCACACGGAGTAACAAATCCCAGTCTTGATCCATGCCAACCCAACAGACACCTTCGGAGATACCTGTAGAGTTCCTTTATAGTCACCTAGTTACGTTGCGACGTTTGATACACACAAAGCATTCCTCCGGTGTCAGTGAGTTGCACGATCTCATGGTCATTGGAACATATACTTGACATGCGGAAAACAGTAGCAATAAACTGACACGATTATACGCTACGTTTGTAGTTTGGGTCTTGTCCATCACATCAGTCTCCTAATGATGTGATCCCGTTATCAAATGACTTCTCATGTCTATGTTTAGGAAACCTTAACCATCTGTGGTCAATGAGCTAGTTCACTAGAGGCATACTAGGGACACGGTGTTGTCTATGTATCCACACATGTATCTATGTTTCCATTCAATACAATTATAGCATGGATAATAAACGATTATCATGAACAAGGAAATATAATAATAAACACTTTATTTATTTCCTCTAGGGCATATTTCCAACAATCCGATCATACACTATGGTGGTAGGCAAATGTGCGGTACTGGGACTTGTTGACATAGAGCTGCTTGAGCGTCAAGGGGGGAATCTGAGCAGCACGCCTCGGGAGATTACTATTCATATAGCCACTCGGCACCCTCTAAGCCATCCTTGGTGATCCGGTCGACATCAAGGGTGTCGGGAACCCACCCCATAGTTTGCGTCCTTGGTGATCCGGTCGTACACTACGATGGTAGGGAAATGTGCAAGAATGGGGCCTGTAGACACAGAATGCCGAAAGGGCTCCCAACCTGCCTCACCAGCAAGAAGAAGAGATCCACGGGACGTACGGACTCCCCAAGCACCATAGCCATGCCTCCCATGGAGCCAACTGCGGGCATGCCAAGATAAGTACCCTAATCATGACATGAAGGCCACCTCGATTAACAAAAACGGAAGGACTAGGGCACGTAGAAGAAGCACAAATAAAAAGAGGCAAGCACCAAAATTCATTAAATGCCCGTAGGGCTTCCCTTGGTTCTTTGATTGCAGGAATAGGTAAAGAAGGGAATAGAGAGAAAGCCCTCTGATACGTCTCCAACATATCCATAATTTATGAAGTATTCATGCCATGTTTACAATAATTCTATATGATTTTGGTATGATTTTTTAGAACTAACACGGACTAACAATTTACGGAGAATATTTTTGGAAAATATAAAAAATACTGGAGCAAAAAGATACTGGAGAGGAGTCCCGAGGGAGCCACAAGACACCAGGGCGCGGCGGCCCCCCTGGCCGCGCCTACCAGGCTTGTGGACCCTCTAGCACCTCGTTGACATGATTCCAATGCCAAAAATTCCTAAAAATACATAAACCTCCAGAAAGAAACCTAGATCGGGAGTTCCACCGCTGCAAGCCTCCGTAGCCATGAAAAACCAATCGGAATCTTGTTCCGGCACCCTATCGGAGGGGGAAACCATCACTGGAGGCCCTCTTCATCATCCCGACTGTCTCCATGATGAGGAGGGAGTAGTTCACCCTCGGGGTTGAGGGTATGTACCAGTAGCTATGTGTCGGATCTCTCTCTCTCTCCCATGTTCTTGAGATGGCACGATCTTGATGTACCGCGAGCTTTATTAATATAGATGAATCATATGTAGTTTTCCCCTCTCAATCTTCTTGTGATGAATTGACTTTTCCCTTTGAAGTTTTCATATCGGATTGAGTCTTTAAGGATTTGAGAACACTTGATGTACAACTTGTGATGGGATATCCATGGGGACAATAGGATGTTCTATTGATACACTCGATGTGTATTTTTGTGATCAACTTGCGGGTTCCGTGACCTTGGGAATCTATGCATAGCAGTTGGCACATGTTTTTGTCTTGAATCTCCGGTAGAAACTTTGGGGAACTCTTTGAAGTTATTTGTGTTGGATTGAACATGATGAATCTGAAATTGTGTGATGCGTATTGTATAATCATGCCCATGGATACTCGTGGTGACATTGGAGTTTCAAGGTGACATTATGGTTTTGGTTGATGTGTGTCTTAAGGTGTTATTTTAGTACGAACTCTAGGGCCGTTCGTGAAACTTATAGGGATAGCTCATAAGATTGATCGGAAAAGATAAATTTGAGGTTGTTTCGTACCCTACAATAATTTCTTCGTTAGTTCTCTGCTATTTGTGCCTTTGGAGTGAACTCTTTGTTGCACATGAGGTATTTACATATGATTCAACTATGTAAGTATTGTTGAGAGAAATTGCATTAGTCAAAGTATGAACCCTAGGCCTTGTTTTTAAGCATTGCAATACCATTTGTGCTCACTTTTATCATTAGTTACCTTGCTGTTTTTATATTTTCAGATTACAAAAGCTTATATCTACCATCCATATTATACTTGTATCACCATCTCTTCACGGAATTAGTGCAACTATAAAATTTACGATTGTATTTGGTGTGTTAGGGACACAAGAGATTTCTTGTATTTGCTAACAGGGTTGTTTGAGAGAGACCATGTTCATCCTAGACCTCCCACGGATTGATAAACCTTAGGTCATACACTTGAGGGAATGTTGCCACTGTCCTTCAAAACTCTACACTTGGAGGACCAACACGAGTCTACAAGAAGAAGGTTGCGTAGTAAACATCACACCGCATGGGGGCTGCCGCTTGGGAGCCCCGCGGCCGAGGCATCAGTGCTCAGTTGGTGTCCTCCTCCTCCTTCATGGGCCCATGAAGGCGCGCCGACCTAGACGCTTCAAGAACAGAGGAGGGCCGTGCCGTCTGGCTACCTCCCGAGGTCCGGGCGTGCCCGTGCGGTGGCACGTCGTAGCTGCTGTCATTGCCATCACTCGGGCTCCCTTCGGAGGGTGTGTCGCTGCTGCTGGAGGTGCAACAACCATCACAAAGGGCAGGCTCATCGCCAAGATTGCCGCAACCATCATCTTCCAGGAAGCACCCCAGGCGCTCGCCTTCTCCCCCAAAGACCTTGACGAAGAGCGTTGCCACCCTGTCATACTTGAAGTGGAGGGTGTGCCTCCCCACCAGGGCACGGGCACGGGCAAATGTCTGCCACCTGCGGTTTAGGTACATATAACCCATGGGGCTGACCTCGACCTCCACCGATGATGCCACGGATGAGCCGTCGCCTGCAGACATAGACTCTGTACCACCCCCCCCTCGGCCGGTAGCGCCCCCCCGAAGGTTCTCGGAAGTTGAAACCAGGGGGCCTCCGAGCTCTCCGCCCACACCATGAACTCCTGGGCCATGTCGGCCGTATGGATCCGCGGGCGTGGCGGCAGGGTTCCCACCGCCACCCTCCCCCCACGGACGCCACCTCTTCGACCACTTCGGCCGCCCGTGCTAGTTGAAGCCCCATCGTAGCCGTCAATAGTAACCCCGGGATGCATTGGACCATGACCGCGTCCATGGGGAACCACTGCCGGCATCGCGGTGTTCTTTTGGGGAAGACTGCAGACCCTCTTGGGCGGCGGTGAGGCAGGGTTCTCCTCAGAGGTCTTCCCCTTCTCGGCGTGGAGGGCTTCCTTAATGAAGCTATGATCGGCAGAACGATGACTTGCAAGTTGGGTGGCAAAGAAGACGAAGGTGTAGTGAGGGCTTTCTTGCCCTCGCCTTCTTATGTACGACCCGGGGCCAACTAGCACCCCAAGCATCCTAGGAGGAATGCATCCTCTGAAGGGTCACATCCACACGGCCCAAGGAGATAAGGCCGAGGGAAGAACAACAATCAACGAAAGGCAATCATGGCCGATGCTACACACGGGTGTCACATTAGTTTGACTTGGGGCGGTCCTGACACCTTCGGGGAGGGGGGTATCGCCACCCAGGCGTTCAACGTGTAAAGCCTGGACCATAGGTGTGGTGGGATCGCGGCGCTTCGAACCACCTTCGATGGCTTTGCCTAGAAGCCAATGCGGGCGCGCCTTGGGTTTGGGGGCAGGGTTCTGGGAACGGGGGTACCAAGACCTGCCTACGGCCCAGGGCATGGGCCACCTCGTCAGCCAAACATGGCCTTGCGTAGCCCGTCTCAAGACAAGGCCCTCGCAAGGATCTCAGGCTCGTGAGGAGGAACGACCCCAAGGGCAGCAAGGATGAACCTCCTCAGGCCCCCTCCAGAGCAGCAGATATCTCTATGCAGAACCCGGCCTTAGGAGTCAAAGATGATGCATGGAAGGGCAGGCGGGCGCCAGCACGCCAAGCGGTCCAGTTTCCCCTTTGGTGCAAAGGGAGCAAGTACGTATGCGGGTTCCCAAAGTGCCACCCAAAGATTTCCATTCCAGTGTAACAAGACCACAACCACGAGCCCTCCAGGGCAGATGTCATCGCCGAGCCCACCTCTGCATCATTGACAGCTACTTTGCAGGCGAAGACCATAAAATTTGGCTATTGTGGGATCCCTTCCCGCCATTGTGATAAGGGAAGATGACTCGGGCCACTGTTATATATAGAGGCTAGGTCCCACCGTAGAGGGGATCAACGACAGAACCACCCGACGAACTACAAGACAAGGCAGATAGCCAAGAACACCACTAGAACCCTCCTCGCGGGCTCGAAACCACTATACCGGTTCATCCACCACACCTCCCCGAGATGAAATACACCAAAGCAGGAGTAGGGTATTACGCTTACCAGCGGCCCGAACCTGGTTAAACCACCATGATCCTCTTTTTCCTCGTCATCGTGCGAGTTCACCGTAGTAACCATCGAGTAGCAAGCTAGGTAGGGCGAAGCTACAAGGAATCTTCTCACACGACCCTGTGTTCGGACCTTGAGGGTTTTGCGGAGCCCGAAACCCGACAGCAGCCGGCTGCCCCCGCAAGGGGTGCCGCCGCTGGCCTGTGCGTGCCTCTTATTGCTGCTCCCCGCCTCGGGACGAATCGAGCTCCCCAACTGCGGCCGTTCCTCATTGCGGTCCGACCGGTGCTCCCCGGCGCGAGATGGCCATCGGTGGCAGCGTCAAAACCGGAGGATCTTAGGTAGTTGGTCCCGAACCATGATACTAGAATATATGGTAACAGGAGACGAATGGGACAAGGTTTTACCCAGGTTCGTGCGCTCCTATGGAGGTAATACCCTACGTCCTGCTTGATTGTATTGATGATATGTGTAACCCTAAATGAGTTGTTTTCTTGGCTACAACCTAAAACCCTTCAGCTTATATAGACACAGACGGTACCTAGGGTTTACACATGGTCGGTTACATGCCGAAAGATAAACATGCTTATCTATGGTTGTCAACTTGGAGGACATGCCATGGCTCCTTGAAGCTTTCGCCCTAGAAACAGGACCGTTGACCACCCAACGCTCACCTTGCGGCCCATACTGTCCGGCCCATAAGAAATAGGTCGGCTGTCTGAGGACCCCTTAATCCAGGACTCCCTGAGTAGCCCATAGACTAGCCTTCAACGCCTATATATATTTGGTCAATCCTCGCGTGTTATAATCTTTGGCTTGCAATGCGAGTCCCTTACACCTTCTTGTCCTACAACCGACCAGTCCTCTGCGAAATCTCAAGCACCACGAGATTTCCAGGTCCATTATAATAACCGCGCGTGTTCCTCGATTTTCGCGTGCCATGGGGAGACAAGTGGTTCATGAAGTTTTTACAATCTTGCCCCTCCGCAATGAAGACATTACTCATTAAAACGAATAGAATCGTGGTTTAGACTACCTCCTCCTCCTCCCCATCAGAAAAAACTCCTAGCGGAAGGTCACCATGAAAATCATGGCGAGCACCCCCAGCTCTTCCTCGCACCCCTACGGCTCCCGTCCTAGGGACTGGACCAGTTGCTCTGTATCGCTTCTGCGACTATGCAATGTGGAGACCCAGGGGTACCTCCCTTCTTCGGATTTGCCGGTAAGATGCACATGTTTATCCTCCTAAAACAACAAAGTTTTCATGGAGAATTTACCCAATCCTCAAAGGGGAACGCTTATGGTTTGTTCCCTTTCTTTTGCGGGACCTCGGGTTTCCCATCCACCCGTTCTCGAGAGGATTGCTAGAATTTTATGGGATCCAGCTCCACCACCTCACCCTGGGGTCTATCCTGCACATCTCAGGCTTCATAGTCCTTTGTCAGATGTTCCTGGGTGGCCAGGCGTATTTTGAACTATGGAGGAAGTATTCTTGCCTTGTCCCTCGAACTCGGGACAAGGCAATCTTGGAGGTCAGCGGAGCCGAAGTATGTCGCATACCGGTGGGAACACCGAAGGAGTCCGAAGACTAGTTTCTGGAATGGTTTTACATTGAAGACGCCACCCTATTCAAGCCAGCTCGGAGGGGTGTACCCGAGTACTCTGATGCCCCCCTGAAGAAAAGGTACAATTGGCGGCCGAGGAATTCGTCCCAAGAGGACAGCGTTGAAGTGCAACTCTTGGCGGCCCAGGTGTGGATATTCACCCACCACAACATGACCATGATTGATG
The DNA here is from genome assembly GCA_022496015.1 of Hordeum marinum. Taxonomy (NCBI): domain Eukaryota; kingdom Viridiplantae; phylum Streptophyta; class Magnoliopsida; order Poales; family Poaceae; genus Hordeum; species Hordeum marinum. The sequence continues at coordinate 105,345 of JAAAWK010001059.1, forward strand.
TCATGGATACCGCCATCACCCGGTGCGTGCAGCCTCTCCAACAGACATACATCCCTTGTGGCATTACAACGGGACAAGCAACACCACGTGGTCCCAAAGACTAGGCCCTGCCAACCTATATACAGGAGAGCAAGAAGATTTTATTCAGCGGTCAACTAAGGAAGGATATTAGAGTCATAACCCCATCGAATGGGTAAGCCCTTCCCCTCTGTGAACATTGTTTGGGGTTTTTATTTCGTCCCTTATCTGACCGAAGTCTTTAACTTTACGTGAAAAGGACTGGACAAGCTTCATCGTGATTCTCAACTATCCGGCTCCCCAGCCCGAAGTCTATTCCCATGATGATGATCCAGGTTTTCATGAGGACCCGGATCTTTTAATTGAATTTCAACACGGAGTCTTCTATCAGGAGAGCCTCGACTTCTCCATGGTAGCTATCATAGCCGATTACGCTAGATCGTTCCCCGTTCCTGCAACAAACAAGAAGAAAAACTCGGCAGGCAAAACGCAAGCATCCAACAATACCCCGAATGCCCCGGCTCCTACTCACAAGCGTCGTCAAACCACACGTCATATGCTGGCAACCGAAACAATGCCCAGATCGGAAAACAACAGGGACGAGCCGGCTAGGAGGACAAGTTCGCCTACTCGCTCAACTCCAAGGTAATATGTTTGGTGTCTGCTTACTATCACAACTGATAAAGCCTTAGCAGTTTTTTCATTGAAACACTCAGGCAATAGGCCCAGACTTCTCCTATTGAAGAGGTAGCCAGTGTGTACGGTGGTGCTCAAAATTCTAGCGCTACGGATCATGCTGAACCTGCTACCGAGGTCCCTATGGCCAATACGGCTCCTGCCGATTCCGATGACGCTATGTCTGTTACAAGATCAGAAGTGGGAAGTTCCATGAGTCATCGGTGACGACGAGAGGCCCTGCGCCACCTAGTATTCTCCGAACAAGAGTGTGGGGCTCTACGCATGGCAGACGCACACATCGGTGTTTCCCGAGCTGGGTTCGGAGAGGCTAGGAAATTGATATCGACCAGCATGCAGGTAAGTCATAGGTTTTATAGAATCCGAACACTCGTGTAAGCCCAGTAGCCCTCGAGCCTTAATTTGGTTCAGAATGACCGAATTAAGGGTCTTTGTGCTATTTTACTGCTAATACAGGCTTCAATGCAATAGAGGGAGCAACTGGCCAAGGAGCTGAAAGACAGCCGATCATAGGTGCAATCTGTGAAGGCCAAGCTGGAGCAAGTGAAGAGCTTTACTCGGGAGGCTGATGGTGAGTATATCTGTGCTGCTAATCTTAGTATATTGCCGTGCTGATGCCAGGGTTCTCTTTAGCAGTTGAATCTATAGGGCATATGCAAAAGGAATTGGATGAAGCCCGAGAATCTCAACGATACGCCAAGTCCAAGAACGAGGCCAGCTGTCGTGTTTTGAACCGTCTGCAGGCGGAGAATAAACAGTAGGCCGAAGAAATTGAGAATTTAAAAACTCAATTGGCCCAGGCCCAAGAAGAAAACCAGAAACTACCAAGGGGCATGTTTGGTAAGTGCGATTCTAACATCGGTAAGTACCTTTTATAGAAGAAGAAAAATATGCATGCCCTTGCCTCATATACAGGTCTCCTGTCTAGGCGTCCTGATGGAGAAATCGGATCCAATGGGGGGAACCTGCTGAAGGAGCTTTTCGCCCTTCATGAGCATGCTCGGAAGGCGATGAAAAGCATGGTCAAGGTGTGGTCGGGTCAAGCGGTTGGCGGCTTACGACAACTCCAAAAGTCAAACATAACCAGCGGGCCGTGAAGGCCTAGAGCCAGGTGGCAGGATGTAACCCGGTTGACTTGGGCTGCCGGGAGCCACTTGTTAGATAAGGCATATTCAGTTAGAGGTAAGGTTGGTTGTCAGACATAACCCGACCCGAACTCTTGTAAGCTCAGGGCCTTGACCCTTGTATATAGGGGCGACTTACCGACGGCTTAGGCCACGAAACAACGGATTGAGAGCTAGGTCAAGCGAGATTGCTCCCTTGTAATTCATACACAATCAATAAAACACAAAGCATGACATAGGATTTTACATTTTTCCGAGGGTTCGAACCCTGGTAAACCTTTATCTCTAGCATTCCCATAAACCCCTGCAAGTTCACCGCCTTAGTAATGGCCTCGAACCTAAGTCCATTGACTCGGACATCTGTCATGACAAATCCACGACAATTGGTGCCCACCGTAGGGCTTGTGCTTGGTGGTGTAAGGTTCTCGAAGGGATCTATCCCAGGGATCGAGGGATACGCCGTCGGCCGGATGACCAAGAGTCCCCATAGCAACCTCTACATCATCGATGCCGGCTGGGGCCCCGAGGCCGACTCAATCCAATACGGGCACCGGTTCCCCTTCGGAGGAATTCATGTCCTCATCGGCAAGATCGTCGGATCTACGCCCGGGCCGAAGATCTGCACCGACCTCGTCGAGTTGGCCCGGCGCGCGTGACCCGCCCATGTTAAGCCGGGTAGCAAGCACGTCTTCGTTGGCTTCACCCAAGGCATGGAGCTTGACAGCTTCTTGTCAAGGGAAGGAACTCTCGTCTGCTCAGAGGATGGCTCCTCGAGAGGAGAGACAAAATCGATATATCATCTTCACAACGGCAGACTTGGGGGCTACCTCGAGCATTACCCCCAGACAGAATACCATGAGCCATAGGATTATGAGCCGTTGAACCGTGTTATTGTTTTCATGGCAGGTTCGTCATCGGCCCATAATAGCACAACTGCTGGTGCGACAGGGTCTGGAGCGGACAGGCTACCGGCTCATGTTCTTCTGGATCCGACTAATGAGCTCACAACCCTGATGGAAATAATGGCACTGTTGAAAACCAAGCGGCCCATAACACGGAGAACACAAGGTTGAAGGACCAGATGGTTGGAGTCCAACCGGAGATCAACATGATGAAAGCTCAGATGGATGCTGACTCAGAGCGCCTTAGGGCAGAGGCTTTTCGCTTAGAGGTAGAGCAGCTGTCTACGGTGGCGATTTGCCGGATGAGGCATCAGTCGCATTTGCCGAATCAATATGAAGCCATAAATCTTTTTAACACGCCAGGGACGGGACGGAACATGCCTTTCACCATAACCCGAACGTCAGAAGTACCTGGAAGCCGGGCGGCAGTTCAGTGTCAGCAGTCGGGCCCACCCCGCTGTAACCAGGTCAAACCCCAGTCTTTTCCGACGCCATCGGGTCATTATTCTAACCCAGCGGAGAACATGCTGTCAGCAGCGACCATGCTTGGTACAATCCTTATCCCCGATGAGGCACCTTTCACAGAGGAAGAGCGGAACGCCATTGGGTACCTGCGGACGGCGGTGGCCCAGTAGGAGAAGTATACTTACAGCCGGACTCGCGTGTATTCAACCCCATCCCAAGCCGCAGCTATAGCCGGTGTTATGAGTCGCTGGGGGTTTTTGGTAGTGAACGACATCGAAACCCGCCGAGGGACGAGAACGGAGCTCGCGATGCTCAGACGTTGGTGGATTGGGCAAGAGCCCACAGAGAGGCGGTGACTCTGGCAGCTACGACGGCTTATGAGGAACCCATAGTCGCGCCCTCCATTTCAGTAGGAGTTGGTTTAACTTCTAGGGCTATGGGAGTGCCAAGCTTAGCGTCGGCTTTGAGAAACGAGTGCCTGCCAATTATACTGCTGACCTGCCTCTAGAGGCTTGGATTGAAAGTTATGAATTAGCTATGGAGATGTTGGATGTGAGTGATGTAGTGTGTGCTAATTATTTCATCATGATGCTGGAGGGGTCGGATCATACGTGGTTGAAAGGGTTCACGCCCAACACCTTTAACACCAGGGCCGAGTTAAAGGCGATGTTCATCAAAAACTTCCAGGAAACGTGCAAGCAGCCTATGATGATTGTGAATTTAGATCATTGCGTTCAGCGTGAGGATGAGTTGGCTCACCATTGGGTCCGGCGGGTCTCGACCATCATCCACTCTTTTGATAATATCACAGTGTCTCAAGCAGTTCTAATCCTGGAGAAGGATTGCCACCGCACGCCTTTAAAGCAGCAGCTCGTCCGGCTCAAGCGCACATGTCAATACATGGGGGAACTGATGACGTCTCTCACAAAGTATGCAGACTCTGACGACACGAAGGACCTTGGCTCCAATGGTGATAAATCGGCCAAGGGCACAAAGAACAACAATGGCAAGGGTCAGTCGCAGAACTGGGGTGGAAACAACAATAATGGCTATGGTGGAATGTGGAGGAACCAGGACGGCGGGGCAGAGTTAGAGGCCAACGCTAATACTGGGAATAAACACGGCAAGGGTAATAGCAAGCCACCATTTAAATGCAAGACTCCCAACTTGGAGGCAATGCTGAATGATCCCTGCCCAAAATACAGCCGTCCGGATCAGCCCTTAGTTCATTCTTGGAAGGATTGTTGGATCATGCATGGGTACCAAAATTACAGCAATAACTAGTGTCCAGGCGGTGGCGGTGGACCATCCGGGGTCTGGTCCTTCGGGGTGGTCTGGGCGGCTCAGGCTCAGGTCATCAGGGCCAGGGAAAGCATGAAGGGAATAATCAACAATCCGGCATTGGAGGTCAGCAGCAAAATAACTAGTCCGGGTATCAGAGTAATCCCAAGCAGCTTATCTCCAGGAAGTACCACGTCTTTACAAGAAACCTTGACAAGCGAGACCGGAAGTTACGCAAGCAGACGGTTAATGCAGCTATGTCGGCTCTTCCGCGGTATTTGAAGTGGTCTGAGTATCATATAACTTGGACCAGGGAGGATCACTCGCCATGTGTGGATAACTCGGGGCAATTGGGAGGATATGTGTTCACCAAGGTTCTCATGGATGGAGGCACCAGTATTAACATTCTTTATTATGACACTTTTTGAAAGATGAATTTGCATGACAAAGATCTCAAGACTTCTTCAACAGTTTTTCATGGTGTGGTGCCCGAGAAGTCAGCTTATCCAGTGGAAAAGATTTCGTTGGAAGTCGCCTTTGGTAATGAATTCAATTACAGGGTGGAGTCTCTATGCTTTGAAGTGGTCAAAATTAAGAGCCCATATCATGCTTTGTTCGGAAGACCAGCTTATGCCAAATTGATGGCTAGGACTTTCTACGTTTACTTGCAGATCAAGATGCCCGGGCTAAACGGGACAATCATGGTACATGGAGACAGAAGACGGCTGGTGAGTGTGAGGAACGGGATGCAACCTATGCAAAATCAAGTTGTGCAGAGGTAGAGATCAAGTTTGATAAATAGAATGTCGACCCGACAGACATGACGTATTCAGAATTTGATCCGCGGCTCAAGTTTGTAGCAGATGATACAAAGTTGATAGACTTTGCGCCTGGTGACTCATCGCAGCAGCACACTATTGGGGCTAATATGGATCCCAAATAGGAAAGCACGCTCATTGAGTTCATCCTTGAGAATAGGGACATCTTTGCATGGAAGCCTTCTGACATGCCGGTTGGACCGAGAGAACTCGCTAAGAACCACCTTAATGTGGTTCCCAAATTTGAGCCAGTCAAGCAGTTCCTGCGCTGATTCAATGAGGAGGGGCGGAAAGCAATTTGCGAAGAGGTGGCCCAGCTCTTGGCTCGCTAAGCCAGTGCTGGTTCTCAAGAAGAACGACATGTGGCGGATATGCGTGGGTTACACGGATCTTAACAAGGCGTGTCCAGTTAACCTGTTCGCTCTCCCCCGTATTGATCAAATCATTGAAGCGACGACGGGTTTCGAAAGTTTGTGTTTTCTGGATGCCTATTCAGGTTATCATCAGATACAGATGGCAGTTGAAGACCAAGAGAAGATGGCTTTCATTAAGCCTTTTGGTGGTTTCTACAATGTATCTATGCTTTTTGGGCTCAACAGTGCCGAGGCAACTTACAAGCGTTGTTCACGCTTACGTGGCAAAATTGTTCATCATCAAGATGGCAAAATTGTTCTCATGATCAGATTGGATGCAATGTTCACACTTACGTGGATGATATTGTGGTCAAATCAAGCAAGAAGGAGACTCTGTTGGATGATTTGATGGGAAACTTTGACAATTTGTGGGACTACAAGATGATTCTTTACCAGGGAAAGTGTGTGTTCGGTGTACCTATAGGCAAGCTCTTGGGTTTCTTAGTCTCTGAGCATGGCGTTGAAGGTAACCCGGACAAGGCAAAGGCTATTACTTCCTTGTCTAAGCCAGCGTGCTTCAATGACGTTCAACGCCTGGCGGGTCGTATTGATGCACTAAGCCAATTCATTAGCCGCCTGAGAGACAAAGCTATTCCATTGTATCAGATGATGAAAAATATGGATGACTTTGTCTGGAGTAAGACTGCGGACAAGGCGCATGAGGCACTCAAGAAGCAGTTAGTTGAGCTGCCGTTCTTGGCTGCTCTGGCTGAGAAGCAACCTTTGTTCTTGTATGTGGCGGCTAACAACAGGGGAGGTTCAGTGCCGCTATTGTTGTGGAGTGTAAGGAGGCATGGAAAGTATATCCCATCAAGAGGCCGGTTTACTATGTTAGCAAGGTGTTAATAGAATCCAAGCAAAGCTACCCGCATTGGCAAAAACTGATCCATGTGGATTCCATGGCAAATCGCAAGTTGAAACATTACTTCCTTGGACATCGATCACAATGGTTAGCTCTGCTCTGTTGTGAGATATTATCCAAAATAGAGAAGCTACTAGCAGGATTGCTCAGTGGGCACTTGAGCTTTGGCCCCTAAATTTAAAATATGCACCTCGTACGGCGATCAAGTCTCAAGCCTTAGTGGACTTCATAAATGATTAGACAGAATGTCAATCGCCTGAGGAGAAGCCGAACAACACGTACTGGACCATTCACTTCGATCGATCCAGGCAATAGGAAGACTCGGGGGTTGGAGTTGTGTTAACTTCGCGACGAGGTGAGAACATCTGTTATGTTTTGAGGCCAAGGTTTCCTTGTACTAACAATGTAGCAAAGGATAAGGCATTGCTTCATGGGATCCGGGTGGCCAAGCAGATGAACTTGAGTTGGGTCATATGTCTTGGTGACTCAAACTTAGTGGCTCAACAAGTCTTTGGCACATGGGACTCAAAGGACCCTCGTACGGCGGCTTACCGCAGGCGGTTGATGTTATTGCTGAGCACTTCAAGGGTTATCAGTTGGATCACATCAATAAGCAAGAATGCGGCGGATGATGCATTATCCAGGTTGGGGTCTCAGCATAAGCCGATGCCGCCTGATGTGTTCTTGGACGTATTGCATCACCCGTCGGAGGAGGATTTGGTTATACCTAACCCAGATGCGCAATTTGTGGCGGCTCTCTATGCGATCCCTGAATGGACACTGCCTTACCCGGCATACTTAACCCGCGGTGAGTTATCCCAAGATGTGACCCAAGCACGACTGATCACAAGGCTGTCTAAATCTATGATTATCAAGGACAGCGAGTTGCATCTATGCAGTGTGACTGGTGTTTTTCAGCGATGTGTCTCTCCTGATGAGGGCCATGAAATCTTGCAAGAAATTTATGCTGGCGACTGTGGTCATCAAGCCGGGTCAAAATCGTTGGTGGCTAAGGCTTTCGGCCACAGCTTTTACTGGTTGATAGCTCGTAAGGATGCAGAGGATTTGGTGAGTAAGTGTGATGGTTGTGAGTAGTTTGGGCGCCCTCCCCACGTGCTGGCTCAAGAGCTACGATGATTCCAATCACCTGGCAGTTTCGGTATGGGGGCTCGATATGGTAGGGCCTTTCAAACGGTCTAAAAATAAGAAGACCCACCACTTGGTGGCTGTTGACAAGTTTACAAAGTGGATTGAGGCGGAGCCAGTTAGCAAGTGTGATGCTACAACAGCTGTTCAGTTCGTGAAAAATCTGATCTTTCGCTTTGGTTATCCACAGAGTATCATCACTAATAATGGCAACAATCTATCCAAGGGGGCTATCAACGATTTCTATGACGAGGAGCATATTCGACTTGATGTGTCTTCAGTGGCTCACCCACAATCTAATGGTCAAGTTGATCGTGCTAACCAGGAAATTTTGAGAGGTATCAAGCCGGTTCATTAGACGCCTGAGAGAGAAAGTTATTCCTTTGTATGAGATGATGAGAAACATGGATGACATTGTCTGGAGTAAGACTGCGGACAAGGCGCTTGATGCACTCAATAAGCAGTTAGCTGAGCCGCCGTTCTTGGCTGCTCCGGCTGAGAAGAAACCTTTGCTCTTGTACGTGGCAGCTAACAACAGGGGGCGGGGTCAGAGTCGCTATTGTTGTGGAGCGTAAGGAGGCAGGGAAAGAATATCCCATCCAGAGGCCAGTTTACTATGTTAGCAAGGTGTTAATAGAATCCAAGCAAAGTTACCTGCATTGGCAGAAACTGATCTATGGGGTGTTCATGGAAAATCGCAAGTTGAAACATTACTTCCTTGGACATCGATCACAATGGTTAGCTCTGCCCCGTTGGGAGATATTATCCAAAATAGAGAAGCTACTAGCAGGATTGCTATGTCGGCACTTGAGCTTTGGCCCCTAAATTTGAAATATGCGGCTTGTACGGCGTTCAAGTCTCAAGCCTTGGTGGACTTCATAAATGATTGGACAGAATGTCAATCACTTGAGGAGAAGCCAAACAACACGTACTGGACGATTCACTTCGATGGATCCAGGCAATTGGAAGACTCGGGGGTTGGAGTTGTGTTAACTTCCCCACGAGGTGATAAGTTCATTTATGTTTTGAGGCCAGTGTTTCCTTGTACTAACAATGTAGCAGAGGATAAGGCATTGCTTCACGGGATCCGGGTGGCCAAGGAGATGAACTTGAGTTGGTTCATATGTCTTGGTGACTCAAACTTAGTGACTCAACAAGTCTTTGGCACATGGGACTCAAAAGACCATCGTATGGCGGCTTACCGCCAGGCGGTTGATTTTATTGCTGACCATTTCAAGGGTTATCAGCTGGATCACACCGATCAGCGCAAGAATGAGGCGGCTGATGCATTATCCATGCTGGGGTCTCAGCGTAAGCCGGTGCCGCGTGATGTGTTCTTGGACGTATTGCATCACCCGTCGGAGGAGGATTTGGCTATACCTAACCCGGAGGGGCAGTTGGTGGAGGCTCTCCGTGCAATCCCTGATTGGACACTTCCTTACCTGGCATACTTAACCCGCCGTGAGTTATCCCAAGATGAGACCCAGGCATGACATATCACAAGGCGGTCTAAATCTATGATTATCATGGACGGCGAGTTGCATCTGCGCAGTGTGACTGGTGTTTTTCAGCGATGTGTCTCTCCTGATGAGGGACATGAAATCTTGTAAGAAATTCTTGCTGGCGACTGTGGTCATCACGCCGGGTCAAAATCATTGGTGTCCAAGGCTTTCGGCCATGGTTTTTACTGGTTGACAGCTCGTAAGGACGCACATGATTTTGTCAGTAAGTGTGATGGGTGTCAGAAGTTTGGGCGTCGTGCCCATGTACCGGCTCAAGAGTTATGGATGATTCCAATCACGTAGATGTTTCGGTCTGTGGGCTCGATATGGCAGGGCCTTTCAAAAGGTCTAAAGATAAGAAGACCCACCTCTTGGTGGCTGGTGAGAAGTTTACAAAGTGGATTGAGGCTGAGCCGGTTAGCAAGTGTGATGCTACAACAGCAGTTCAGTTCGTGAAAAAGTTGATCTTTCGTTTTTGTTATCCACATAGTATCATCACTAATAATGGCACCAATCTATCCAAGGGGGCTATGAACTATTTCTGTGACGAGAAGCATATTCGACTTGATGTGTCTTCAGTAGCTCACCCACAATCTAATGGTCAAGCTGAGCGTGCTAACCAGGAAATTTTGAGAGGTATCAAGCCTTGGCTTATGGTTCCTTTGGAGCGCACGCCGGGTTGTTGGGTGGAAGAGTTGCCATCTATTCTTTGGAGCATAAGAACATCCCCAACAGGTCTAGAGGCTTTACGCCTTTCTTCATGGTTTGTGGCGCAGAGGCGGTTGTGCCGAGTGATATTCATCATGACTAGCCCAGTGTGGCGGCTTACGTGGAAACTGACAATGAAGCGGCATGTCAGGATGCTTTGGATGCCTTAGATGAAGAATGGGATCTTGCAGCTGCTCGTTCAGCGATTTATCAGCAAGACCTCCGTCGCTATCATAGTCGCAGGATCAAGACCTAGACGTTCCAAGAAGGCGACTAGTACTCCGTTTGATTCAAAGCGAGTCAGATATGCACAAGTTATCACCTACCTGGGGAGGACCGTTTGTGATCAGCAGGAATCTCAACAACGGATCTTATTATCTCATAGACATACGGGAGAGTGACAAGTCTCGCACTTCTGGGTAGGAGACGAAGAGGCCATGGAATATTGCTCAACTTCGGCCATATTATACTTAAGCGACTCTTAACAATGTACATATATCCCCAATAGGTCTAGAGGCTCTTATCAATGTACATATATCTGCGATTGTACAAACCAACTATTATGATATAATAAAGTGGGCATCCCCATGATTAGGTGCCTTTGCCCTGTTTTTGACACTGAGTGTCATACAAAGGAGTTGATCCTTCATCGGGTCACTTGGGGGCTTTTAAACCCCCGTGGCCAGGCTTTCCATGCCATCAAGAGTCGATCGTTAATCTGGTACTATAAGGAGGGATTTTAAACCCTCTTGGCCATATTTAAAATATAAAAGGAGTGGATCCTTTAAATTGGTTATTTAGCGGGGGGGGAGGGCTTTTGGCCCTATGGGTTATGCTTATTACCTCCTCTTGACCCGGCTTTCCGCCATCTCCGAATTATACCTGCCTGTTTGCAACTTGCTACATCATCAAGAGACCCACAGAACTCTTGACAGTTAACTCGTATAATAGACCCTGAACTTTTTCTAAAGTTAATCTCGCATAAAGACACTGAACTTGTCAAGGTTTAAGCGGCGACTTTTGTCACGAGAGAGACGACTTACAGTGAGCGAGGACAAACTCTTCTTGGCTACCATATCCCCTCTAATATGTGGCATGTTCGTACTCTTCGCAACTCAATCTATGTCACGTGAGTCCTGGTTTACAAGTTTTCAGGCTTTCTGCCTTTTTTCTTCAGAAACAAAAATATTTTCATAAAAGAAGGGAACAAGAGTTGTCTTATCCTGTCGCGCCTTTAATGTCGGCTTATAGGATGAGGCTTACCACTGTTCGTTCTTGCAGGTACTCCCATGATTAGGTTCTAAGTCTTGGGAAATTTCCGGCTTGGCCCATGGAGTATAAGCCACCCGGCGAAAATAAATAGCTAAAGTGCTCCTATATCAACAACTGAGTTTGCCGAGTCACCAGTGGACCTTTCAAGCATAAACATCAAAGGTGCAAGAACATGCAATCAAGAGTTTTTTACAACTATTACAAGGCTATCTAAAAGCCCCAAGCAGTGAAGACTCTAAGTTTTTTCAACAAATTTTGAACCCGATGGAGTAAACAAGGTCGGGTTACATGACACAAATTTTGTTCTTTAGCTCGCCGTTGGGACATCCTGCGCCGGGTCTTCGGTTTCTTCAATCTGAAGGTTGTCCACATCCCAGTTGCAGTTTAATAAAGCTTCATACAGAGCCTCGTCAAAAAGGGGAGACGGGTCAATTGCAAAAGCGAAGAGTGGCTTACGGCGTGTAGGAATTAAGTCCCTGGCTTCAAAAGTTGGGCAATGTATCCGTTTGCTATGTGTGCCATAAGCCGCCTGGTAGGAGGTCAGGTCAATTTCATTGACAAGGGTTGATTCAAGCACTCAGGAGGCCTTCATGCAGTTGGTATAGTCAATTTCAGTGAAGTCAGACCCGTCGTCCTTCTTGGACGTCAAGCCATGCATCATTTCTTCGGGGGTCAGCTCAGGGGCAAAGGCCAGAGACCGGCTTAGGGAAGCCATCGCCCCCTTGTTGGCAGATGATCGCCTTAGCTCTTCAATCTATTTGGGAAGAGTAGACAAGACCTCTATTACCCCCTTCATGAATTTGGGGACGCCTTTTTCATTCATCAGGGTTTTGATGGTACAGAGGGCCCACTGTACAGTTGTTCTATCAAGGTGTATATTGCCTTCAACTTGAACCAACTGTCAGAAGATAGTTGGCGGCTCCTCTGGCCTGCAAAGAAAGTCAAAGATTATAAGCCGCCTGAAAGGTTTTCACAACAGGGCAAGGAAATTTTCTAAGTCTTAAGTACTTACCAAAGATAGTAGCAGTCATCTTGGTTATATGGTGCTTGAAGGTTGTTAGGTCTTCTGATACAAGCTTGAGCTAGTCGTCAAAGCCATCTTTGCGGTTTTTCAGGGAGACTTGTTCAGACTCAATAGTCTTTTTGAAGGTAGAAAATTCAGCTTGGGCCTTCTTAAGTGTTTCAACAACAACCCATAATTTTTCTGCCGCCACAGCCCGGGCGGTTTGATGGGAGGAAATGTTTTCCCTTAAGCCGGCCAAATCATACTCGTCCATGTCCAAAGCTTCCTGCATCATACAAGTAAAGTTCATGCAGTTTAAGTTGCCAAGATCAAGTAGTAGTGAACCAAAGTGGTGTAGCTAGTATGATACAAGTCCCAAGAAGATTGCAAGCAATGTACTTGACACTTGGGGGCTAATGTATGTGTTTTCTCTCAAAGTCTACAATGAAGTTCCGGCTCATTTTTGTAAAGTTAAGCCGGTAGTTGGGGGCTACACATGGCGCTTTGAGGTAATGAAGTCCCGGTTCATCTTCTTACAAGTTAAGCGGTACTTGGGGGCTACACCCAGCGAGTTTTGTCAAACATTGAAATTCCAATTCAACATTATCATAACGACCCAGACTTGGGAGTACACTTGGATCTAAATTTTGAGTAATCACAGCTAGGTTATTTGCAGTATGACGAATTTCGAAAGACCTGGTATACTATTTGCAATACTGAACCAGATGTTGCGGGCTCTCATTTGGCTAGAGCCCTGAAAGCAAAAAGAATCATTCCGCAGCACAAGGACAATGATGATAATGTGTACTCTAAAGGGTAAATATACATACTCTGGATTGATTTTCAGAGCTGGAAGCTTGGATGCATTTTAGTCGATAGACGAAGGGGGTGACTCCTGAAAAGTGAAAAGTCGGTAAAGAATAGAGTAAGGTTATATGGCAAAAATATCACACCGCTGTTGAAATTGGTTAGAAGAATACCTGAGCGTGTCGTTTTCGGGGAACCACAGAGTTTGGTAAGCCGTCCATGAGATCTTTAGAGCCGGTGCTCCGGGTTTGATGTCGAGAATCTTGTTGTTGCTTTTTCAAAAGAAATTCGGGATCTAAGTAAGCAAGAGGATGTGAAAATGGAACTTTTCGGATAACCCGCCTTATTTTCTCGCAGTAAGACTTGTGAGTCAGAGGAAATCTAGGTTACCTTAGGGCTATCGGTCTTGTTGGTTTCCTCTTCCTACTGTACAATTACCGTCAATAAGTTGCATAAATCGACGGCCAAGTGAATCAAGTTCTACCTCTGAATCGTCAAGTTCAAGTTGTTCCTGAGGAGAAGTTTTCTTCTTACAACCACGTGCTTTACCCGCCCGAGACTTTTTCTTCAAGGGAGGAATATATTTTTTTTCCACAAGTTAGAGCCAGCCTGTGCATAAGCCGACGAAAGGTTAAACGAGAAAGGCATAAAGTCAAGACGATAACAAGCAGTTTTATGAAAAAGGTTTTCTTACATCTGGAGCAGGGTTCTTGACGCAGAAAGGCTTCAGCCAGGATTTGTTGCAAACTGCCTGGGTTTCGCCAAGAAGTGACTTGACGGTAGTGTTAATGTCTTGTTCTGTTAGGGGAGTGGAGTTGAAGCAGAGAGGATGATCCCTTTAACCCGTATATTGACACATAACCTGATCGCGCCGGCTTTGTGCCAAGACTTTGCATGAAACCCAGCAATGGGTTTGGTCGACACCAGTTAAGCCGTTCACCAAAAGGGCCTTGATCTTTGCAAAAGTTGGAGCATAATTCACTCGATCTGCAGTGGACATCCGTTCCAAAAGCTCGGTGGAAGTGACAATAACCTGGCTGCGGATTCTCCTCTTGGTAGTAAAACCAAGTATTATTCCAGTCCTTCGGGTGGCTTGGCAAGAGGGTAGCTAGATAGGGCATATCTCTCCGTCTTTGGATAGAGACGCCGCCACTTCAGTTTGGCGATTGGTATAGAAGAAATCACGGAAGAGGTCGATAGATGACTGTTCTTGTACATAGACTTCACATAAGACTTGAAACTGTCACATATTGGTGACAAAGTTTGGTCCTCAGGGTGAAGTTTGAAGCAGTGAAGAACGTCCCGAAAGAATTTTGACCCGGGCGGGATGAAACCACGGAGGAGGTGATCAGTGAATATGACAACTTCCCCTTCTTTCGGGGTATGCCTGATCTCTTAGGCTAGAACCCGTCAATGAATGATATTTTGAGCCAGTAATGACCAGTCTCTACAAAGTCAAGCAAAAGCTGTTTTGTGACCTTGCAGCCAACCCAGTCACAGGATGAGGGTCCTCTTGACATAGTGGCGGGTCAAACATTGAGAAAGTGCAATATACAGCGGATTAGAAACGCCAAAGAATCAAGACGGCTATGGTGAACGTATTGTTGAGGTGCTAAGCCGCAAGCACATTTTGTCAGAGAGCCGGAAACTTGTTCGCGGGTTAAGTGGGCAAGACAGTACTAGAAATACCGGTAAGTACAGGCAAACAGTTTCCACAACTACAACCATGGATTTAGAATTTATGGGCAAAGGAAAATGTAAAATGTTCTATCCCTAAAAAACCTAGTGGAAGAACAGATGTCCAATACTAGAATTATTTCGGGGCTTCAGATCTACAAACATGTGCGGCCAAGTGTGGAGTAAACAGCCGCGGGATTTTGGTGATATTATGAGGTTATACAAGGAGAATTTTCAACTAATCGATGGCAGATGCTCCACTAAAAACAAACAACACTAACGAACTCCATGGATGCGAGAAACCCTTAATGCAGATCTGATAAGGGATAAAGTTCAAACCTGGAGAGTACGGTGGATGCGCGGAGAATCTTGATCATTTTCAGGTTGATGCACCGGCCAGTGCTGGTGAAGATGGCGATGATTAGGCAGCACAGCTGGCTTCGGTGGTGCAGGTGTCCGGAGGAGGAAGAAGAAGAAAAAGATGGCAGCGGAGGGGAAAGTGAAAATGATAACCCCCATGCCTATTTATAAGGGCATAATGGTCTCTCGAACGGTCCGGTGCGGGAATCGAGGGAGCACGAAGATGATTATAATAAGAAGACACCTCGATTTTTGAGCTGGTTTAATTAATGACGAAACATCCGCTCTGACGTCAGAGGAATCTTTTTTGGTTTTACCTATGATATCACGACGTGTCATGAGAGCTTGTCAGATGCAAGGGTTGCCCATTTTTTGGCGGGTTATGAAGACTTGAAGAGAAGGCAAGACTCGCGAACCAGAGACTTGACGATTGAAATGAATTGGTTCAAGTTAATCTGGGGCCTAATGTTGGGATATAACCGTAGGGTGAGACCTGCCCAGGTGGAGCCGGGTCTTGCGGTTGGTAGCTTACGACAACTCAAAGAGTAAAATATAACCACCGGGAAGTGAAGGCCTAGAGACAGGTGACAGGATGTAACCCGGTGGACCTGTGTCGCCGGGAGCGACTTGTTATACACTAGTAGAAAACAGACCTTTCATTCTGAGCATTAGTCCCGATCTGGTTACGAGCCGGTACTAAAGAGGCTATTAGTCCCGGTTCGTGTTGGCGACCTTTAGTACCGGCTCATAAGGAACCTTTAGTACCGGTGCATGTCACGAACCGGTACTAAAGGGGGCGTGCCTGGCTTTTAGTCAGACCGGGCCCCGCGTACCTCTTTAGTACCGGTTCATGGTAGGAACAGGTACTAAAGGTTGCCCTTTAGTACCGGTTGGTGACACCAACTGGTACTAAAGCCTTGGGCCCCGTGTGGCAGGCTTTTGGTCAGACATCGGCCACGCGTGCCTCTTTAGTACCAGTTCGTGGCACGAACCGGTACTAAAGGACCTCTAGAACTGGTCTGAAATTTGTCTCTACCCCCCCCCCCCGGTGTATCGCCATTTTAGTTTTGAAGAAAACAAAAGATATTGCTAAAAACTTCAAAAATTAAAATCCTACAAAGAAAATAAAAAAACATAAATTTTAACATGTTTTGCAAAAAAATGTTATGAAAACGTAAAACGGCTGTAACTTTTTTATACGATGTCGGAAAAAAACATATAATATATCAAAATGTTCAGAACGAAAATTCGCATCCAAATTTTACGGCCTTTGGCTGTTTTGCAATTTTTAGAATCCTCAAATTCTATTAGGAAAAAAAGTTATGCTCAAACTTCAGTTTTTTTTGAATTTTGGTTAAATTTGGTCAAACCACTAAATAATTATGGTCAAGAATATTAGTGTTACTAAATAATTATTCAAGAATATTAGTGTTACTAAATAATTATTTTAGTTTTTTGAATTTTGGTCAAATCTGGTCAAACTGCGGTCAAACTTTGGTCAAACTATGGTAAAACAACTTATTCAAGAAGTATTAGTGTGCTACTTAATAATTATTGGTTTTAAGAATAATAGTTTCAAACTCAAACGGTGTAACGTGTGACTTCATGCTCAAGTTCAACTCCTAAAGGTCAATAGGATTGATAGCTTACTATTGTTAGAAAAACAACTAGTGCAGACTTGGAAACAAGGGGGAATAGAACTCGAAAGTTAAGGATGCTCACGCTAGAGTAGTGAGAGGATGGGTGACCGGTCGGGAAGTTAGACGAGTTGGAATGACGAGGGGTGATTAGAGATTAGAAATCAAATTGAGCAGTGATGAGGGGTAGTTAAAGATTAAATTCAAATAATTCAGAAATTTGAAAATCGAACAAAAAAAATTCCAGAAAAATGAAACAAATTTTTTTAGTACCGCTTGGTCTAAAGGTCCTCCACCACCAGCCCACGCAAGCAGCCACGTGGAGGACCTTTAGTACCGGTCCATGGGCAACCGGTACTAAAGGTCTGGACCTTGACCTTTAGTCCCGACCCTTTAGTACCGGTTGGGGAACCGATACTAAAGGCACATCCCGACCGGGACTTCTGATCGACATTCTACTAATGATATAAGGCATAATTAGTTAGAGATAAGGTCGGTTGTCAGACATAGCCCGACCCGAACACTTGTAAGCCCAAGGCCTTGACCCGTGTATATAAGGGCGGCTTACCTGGGTGGCTTAGGCCATGAAACTACTGATCGAGAGCTAGGTCAAGCGAGATCGATCCCTTGTAATCCATACACCATCAATACCACAAAGCAGGACATAGGCTTTTACCTCTTTCCGAGTGGCCGAAACTGGGTAAACCTTTGTCTCTCGGTTCCGAATAACCCCTGCAAGCTCACCGCCTTAGCGATGGCCTCGAACCTAAGTACATTGACCCAGACGTCTGCCGTGACAAATCCACGATAGGAAGCGTGGACGATGATCAAGACCCGCTACACCAGACTTAATCCCGAGCGTATGGCTCAGGTTGGTCCAGTGGGGTCAGATGGACAAGAAGTGCCACTCCACCTGGTATATGACCAGGTGATGCATGTCGCCCATCTTTCGCAAGAAGACTGCTGCTTCGACACTACAATAGATAATCTCGTTCCGCAGCCAAATGTATAATTACGTATTATTATGTATGAACAATTGAGTTGTTGCTCCATCTGTGTTATAAATTGTCTTAACCGACCATCGGCTTCTACCTCCCACACAAAGAGCTCAAGAGTGTTCCTCGTAATTTTTCACCCTAATAGATCAAAATATGTTTAGGAACCAGGCAATCCAGCCATGTTATATTAGTGCTTAGCGTAAGAAACATCTTCCGAATAAAAGAGTACCTCTATCAATACATTTTTTGGGGTTCTACAAAGATCGTAGGTAGAAGTCCGTATAGTGCTAGTATGCGGCTAAGGGCTTTTAGTGAAGAAAGAAACCCAAGTAACGGTGATAACAACCATAGTGGTATTAATTGTTTCCGTCGCGGACGACCAATTGTCTACGTAAGATATCTAGGTTTTCGCTTCACCCTACTTTGGTATGTATCCGGCTGACCCGGTCGTAACAATGGGAGAGGTGCTCCCTTTACCCTTTAGCCGAACAATCGGGAATGTAGAGAGTAAACACAGGAGCGACGCAACCCAGCTTGGTAAATTCTTAGTTCGAATTTTTGCATATAATGGCTTAATCGCGACAAAGGAAATGTGTATGCACCATAAGTGTGGGTAAATGCTTATAATATAAAAACATTGGCTTGGGAAAGAAGCCCCCAGGTAGTGTGTTCGGATTTAACACTTTGAGGGTGTAAGCTGATAATTTTAGTACAATGTCGGTTGAATCGAACATGGAGACAAAACGAAAGAGTTCTATCGTACCAAACCACAAAGTGTGAGGGGAAGGGAAAAAAGAGAAAGAAGAAGAAAGAACAAGGGCTAGAGAATGTGACGACACCGGTTTATCCGTAGAAATGTCGAAGACGACCTGCGTTCCGTGGGTTTTGTTCAGGGCGGTTGTCCTACGGCCTCAGAAGACGGTAAGCACCTCCCGCAAGTACTTCGTCGATTATGAAGGGCCCCTCCCATTTGGGGTTGAGTTTATGCTTCTGCTTCTCTAGGAGTCATAGGACTAGTTCGCCTACGTTGTATGCTTTCGCCCTGACCTCCCTACTCTGGTAACGTCGGGCCTCTTGTTGTTAAAAAAATACAGCAAGCCCGAGCTATATAGCGCTCTCCCTCTAAGGCGTCCAGCTTGTCTTGCCGATCTAACTCAGCCTCCTTATCCTCGTACATGCACACCCTTGGTGTCTCGTGAATAATGTTGCATGGGAGGACTGCTTCTGCCCCTTAGACCATGAAGAATGGCATGTACCCCGTTGATGTGCTCGGGGTGGTGCGCAGGCCCCATAAAAAGGAGTCGAGCTCCTCCACCCAGTGACCGCTGGACTCATGAATATATAGAACCAAACGTGGCTTAGAGCCGCTCATAAAGAGGCCGTTTGCTCGTTCGAGTTGTCCATTGGTCTGCGGCTGATATACTGGTGCGTAATCGAGCTTCATGCCCATTTTTGCACACCAGTCTTCGACGTCTTGGGCCGTTAAGTTTGATCCATTGTCCATTATTATACTATGTGTGACCCCATAACGGTGTACCACGCCGAAGATAAAGTCAATAGCTGGTCCGGACTTGGCTGATTTGACAGGCTTTGCCTCTATCCATTTGGTCAACTTGTCAACCATGACTAGTAGGTATTTATTCTCTTGGTCCCCTTTTAAGGGGTCCCACCATATCTAGCCCCCAGACTGGGAAAGGCCAGGTGATCGGAATTGTACGAAGAGCTATTGGGGGCATGTGACTATGATTTGTAAAAAGATGACAACCCACGCAGTGTTTGACAAGCGACTGGGCGTCCGCCCGAGTTGTGGGCCAAAAGAAACCAGCTCAGAAGGCCTTGCTAACTAAGGCTATTTCCGTGGCGTGGTCGTTGCCCATGCCTTCGTGGACTTCGACTAGGAGCTCCCGTCCTTCTTCCACAGATATGCACTGTCGTAATATTTAGGTGGTGCTTTTCTTTTATAACTCACCCTCGTGTACTTTGTAGGCCTTCGATCAGCGAACTATGCACCACGTATCTGTCTGGTCGTCGGGTATTCCTTGCAAAGATGGTAGGCGAGGAAATGCTCTGTCCATGGTGTGATTACTGCCATGACCTCATGGGCCGAAGGTGTTTCATCCATTATGGAGCCACCGATGATATGATCATCTAATTTATTTATAGGGGGAACAACCTCTTCTGCCGTATGTAGACCGGTGCCCTTGTGATCGTCCTGTAAAACCACGGATGGCTTAAAGTGCCTCTCCAGGAAGGTGTTCTTGGGACAGGGTCGGGCTTAGCCCCCATGCGGGCCAGTACGTTGGCGGCTTGGTTGTTGTCGCGAGCGACATGTTAAAATTCCAACCACTCAAACCGTGCGGAATTTTTTAGGATGGCGTTTCTGTATGCCGTTATCTTCGGGTTTTTGGCATCGAAGAATTTGCCATTGATTTGGGAGATGTCAAAGTTGGAGTCTCCATATACCTCCAGTCGTCGTATGCCCATTGATACTGCCATCCGAAAACCATGCAAAAGAGCTTCGTATTCGGCTACATTGTTGGAGTCGGCATACATAATCTGCAACATGTATCGCATGTTGTTGCCTGTGGGGGATGTGAGGATAACTCCAGCCCCCAGTCCGGCCAAGGTTTTGGATCCATCAAAGTACATTGTCCAATGCGAGTATGCACTTTATTCCTTGGGGAGCTCCGCCTCTATCCATTAAGCCAGGAAGTCTGCCAATACCTAAGATTTTACGGCACAACGTGGCTTGTAGGTTATTTCAAGGGGAAGGAGCTCAATGGCCCACTTGGCTATGCGGCCGGTAGCATCCCTATTGTTGATTATATCATTCAGGGGTACTTCGGATGCTATCGTTACTGCGCACTCTTGGAAGTAGTGTGCAAGTTTCCGTGATGCCATAAATACCGTGTAGGCTATCTTATTGTAATGCGGGTATCTTGACCTGCTCTGTGTTAGTACTTCTGACACGTAATAGACCGGCTTCTTTGTCCAGAGACTTTGTATACCTCCTCATCTCGTTCAACGGCGAGCACTGCGCTAACGACTTGGTTGGTAGCCGATATGTATAATAACATGGGCTCACCGACGCCTGGTGTTGTGAGTATTGGGTTGGTTGCCAGTAGTTTTTTAATTTCCTCTAGTGCATCCTCTGCTTCGTTGGTCCACTCAAAATTGTTGGTCCGTTTTAGCAGCTTATAGAGCAGTAAAGCTTTCTCTTCGAGGCGGGATATAAAGCGGCTTAACAGCGCGACACAACCAGCCAACCTTTAGACATGCTTTAGATCTATAGAAATTGCAAGCTCCGATAGAGCGCGGATCTTAGCCGGATTCGCTTCTATTCCTCTATGGGAGACGATGAATCCAAGCAGTTTACCAGAAGGATTTCCGAATACAGATTTTGCGGATTGAGTCGTATGTCATACTCGCGTAGGCTGACAAAGGTTTGTCGTAGGTCATCGATCAACTAGCTGGCGTGTTTGGTTTTAATTACCACGCCATCCACGAATGCCTCGACAGCCTTACCGACCTGTGTCGCGAGACAAGTCTGGATCATGCACTGGCATGTGGCCCCAGCGTTTTTTAGCTCAAAGGGCATCGTGTTAAAGCAGAATGGCCCTAGGGGGTGATGAATGCAGTTGCCACTTGGTAGGATTCCTTCATTTTGATTTGATGGTATCCGGAATAAACAACGAGGAAACACAATGAATCGTGTCCGGCTGTGGCATCTATGATCTGGTCTATGTGCGGTAAGGGGAAAACGTCGTTAGGGCTTGCTTTATTGAGGTCTTGAAAATCGATGGACAGCCGCCGGGACTTCTATTTTTTTGGTCGCATCACCAGGTTTGCCAACCATTCAGGGTACTTAATCTCCCGAATGAATCTGGGCTCTAGAAGATTAGCTAATTCTTCACCCATAGCTTGTTGTTTGGGTTTGGAAAAGCGGCGCAAAGTCAGCTTAACGGGCTTGTACCCTGCAATGATGTTCAGACTATGTTCTGCAGGCCGCCGTGAGATTCCGGACATATCGGAAGGATGTCAGGCGAAGATATCCCAACTTTCTCGTAGAAAGGTTCGTGGTGCCTCATCCACTGTGGGATCGAGCCGACCTCCGATGGACACTGTTTATTGGGGTTTGTCTGATGCACTAGAAATTTACGATTTCCTCTATAGGTTTGAAGGACATGGGCTTGAGCCTTTTTCTAATAATCGAGTCGTCCTTGTACACTGTTGATCGCAGTGTGGTTAGTTCTTCTGGAGCGAAGGTCTAGGCTAGTGCCTTGAGGGCGAGCGCTGTCATTTTATTTTCGTCTCGAAGGGCTATATTCGGATCGCTGGCGATAGTGATCACTCTGTTTGGTCCTAGCATTTTACGTTTCATGTACCCATAATGGGATATAGCTTGGAATTTTGTGAAGGCGTCACGTGCAAATAGGACGTGGTAGCCGTTTGGGAAAGGCACGATGTGGAAGAGTAGTTGTTCGGATCGGTAGTTTTCAAGTGTGTCGAACACTTCGTCTAGGACAATGCATCATCAACAGCGCGCCTCTTTCCCTGGAATGATTCGCCGAAACGTTCTGTTGCTATGCTCGATGCGAGATCGATCGAACTGCATTTTTTCCAGGGTGCCTTCGTAGATCAGGTTTAAACCACTGCCGCCATCCATTAGCACCTTATGTGACCTGAAGTCATCAACGATGGGGTTCAGGACTAGTACGGCCCGTGAATGACCAGGAAGAATGGCTGTTTGGTCAGTATTTCCAAAGGTAATGGGTGTGTATGCACAGGCACTTGTTGCTGCCACATGGTAGACCTGTTCGAGTTCTTTCAGAGCTCTTTTCCTCCTGTTCCTCGAGAGATTCATTTCGTCGACCGTCAGGACTTTGGCGTTGTATTCGGGTGAAGGTATGGTGTCCTGTTCGACAGAAGCGCCTCCAGTACGGCCTCATCGCTTTTTGTGACCTTCCTGACGACCCAACGACCTTCCTGTGAGTCGGGCTTGTGTTCAGCAATACGGAATGTACCAGGCAAGGTTTGTCCACTAGTCCGTCAAGGACAGTACTGGCCCCTGCAAAGGGCCTGTTTCTTTTTCGGCGGGTTCGCATCTGGCTGGCCGCTTTGGAGGTATCCTTTTTTCTGTTCTCCACTATGGTGTTCGGGGAAGGTTGGCCCCGAGAATAATCGTTTGTCTTGCCAAGCGCTTTCCATGGCAAAATATTTTTGTACCAAATCGGATAGCTCATCAAAGTAACGAATATGTCAACGAGCCAGGGAGTTAAGAAACCCTTCTTCATGGCAATTGCGACTGAAGGTTGCCATTATCTCTTGGTCACTAAGACCTTTTTCTCTGCTTCTAGCGAGTAGGAGTCTAGCCCAGAAACGATGAACTGACTCCCCTTGTAATTTTTAATATCCCATAAGTCCGAAGACATGGGGTGTGGTGTGATACTAGGATGATCATCTTGGGTGGTGGGCGGGAAAAAATTAGACTCCATGCCACATCGTGTGTTCGGAATCGACCACGAATTGTGTGATAGATCTGGGACGAACAATGGTCTGTCTTCGGAGAAAATTCCGGCATCCGGTTTGTACTCGGTGACCAGAGACTATGGTATAAACTGTTTTTAATTCCGATGGTTGGGACGATCCTTCAACCGGACACTCGACGGTGGCAGCTACGTGGATAACCGGGGGGACATGAATCTCCCTATGATCGGGTTTAATCCTGAGCCGGTCATAGACCGGGACGTGGTCATCTAACATACGCATGGACTCAACCCAATCGTACAGCTCGTTTAAAAAACGAGGCGATGGTAGGATGCGTGTCGCTGAATCGAGTGGAGTTAATATGTGGCGTGGCGGTTCCGGATCTACGCGAAAGCGGGTCTGGGTTCCTTCTAGCCATAGTGGATCCGGTCACCTCGATCGGATTCGGCGTTCGAGACTGCCCGATGGTGATGACTCCGTTGGGGTGGGACCCAATATCTTCCTCGTCGAGGCGTCAAGACAAGTTTTGCCTGTTAGTTCTGCCCTCGTTAGGGTGGCTCCTCCTCAAGGGTCGAGGGTCCCATCAAGGCAAGTTCTACCTATTAATCAGCGATGAACTTTAAGGTTTCGAACTTGATTGTATGATCGGGGGGGGGGAGTCTCCGATCTGGCCAAGGTGGCTGATCGGGTCGACGGTGCGACAAAATGTCACCGTTCGTGAGAGTCTAAACGGGGGCAAGAATCCGCTGGATGCAGATCTCATTGCTTGTGACAAGGTGAGGCATCGATTCCTTTGGCAATCGCTGCGGAACTCTCCGTGAAAGCACCAATGTCGGTGTCAAAACCGTAGGATCTCTGGTAGGGGTCCCGAACTGTGAGACTAGAATTGATGGTAAAGGAGACGAAGGGGACAAGGTTTTAACCAGGTTTGGGCCCTCCTATAGAGGTAATACCCTACGTCCTGCTTGATTGGATTGATGATATGTGGGTTAAAGAGTTGATCTACCTAGAGATCGAATAGCTAACCCTAGATGAGTTGTTTTCTTGGCTACAACCTAAAACACTCCCCTTTATATAGACGCCGAGCGTACCTAGGGTTTACACCTGGTCATTTACATGCCAAAAAGACAAAAATTCCTATCTACGGTTGTCAACTTGGAGGACACACCATGGCTCCTTGAAGCTTTTGCCCTGGCGACGGCACCGTTGACCACCCAACGGTCAGTTGTGGCCCATACAGTCTAGCCCAAAAGAAATAGGTCGGATGTCCGAGGACCCCTGAATCCAGGACTCCCTCAGTCGTTCCCCCTCCCGCGACGACCGCTCCTCCCATTTGTCACCTTCCCCTGAACGGCACCGTGGGCGGCCGGTATCCCCACACGTCCCCGGCCCTTGGCGGAGTCTTCCCACACGTCACTACGTGTCTTCCCGCTCACTACTGCAGCTCCCCCCCCCCCACGCGCGCGAAGGTCCCCAACAACAATGGTCATGGCCGCCAAGGGGCCAACAAGAAGAAGAACAAGTGCAAGGCTCCCCTCCGCAAATCCGTCCCCACCTCCTCGGTGCCGGCGGGGACGACCGCAGCCTCGGATGAGGCCCCTCCGTGCTTCAACTATGGCCTCCCGCGGCATTTTCACCTGACCTACCCCAACCCTCCGCTCTGCTACCTGTGCAACGACCTTGGACACCCTGTCGTCCTTTGATCTAAACGGTCGGTGTCCGAGGAGCTAATGGTGTACGGGCATGGCACCGAGGGTCTCGTCTCCTTCCACATGGAGATCCACGATGTCCCACCTCCGGAGCCTTCCCTATCATCCGTTGATACGGTTGAGGGTGATGGACTGGCCTCCCAAGAGATGACTGAGGCTGATCGCAACCACCTCTGCTGCTACCAGTGGGATTGGCAGGTCACCCCGATCACTGGCAGCCAGTTCACCTTGGTCTTCCCCGACATCGCCAGCCATGGCTTCTACACCAGGCCTGATGAGATCACCCTATCCCTCAAGATGCTGTTGGTCAACATATGTGAGCCGAAGATGGACCCGCAGGCGATCGCGGTCCTCGACACGGCTTGGATTCTGATCGCGGGCCTCCCTGACTATGCCCGGTCTCAGCACGTCATTTGCAACATGTTGTGGATCCTCGACAAGGTGGTGCTGGTCGACGATCTCTCCCTTTGCAAGGAGGAGGACTTCCGAGTCAAAACGAAGTGCCTCAACTCCAGCAAGCTTCGGGCCACTTTCCGCTTTTTCTTCAACGACCAGGGCGTCCACCTAGGGATTGGCCTGTGCCTCCCAACCACGCTAGCCGCCCCCTGTTCTTGGATGGTGGTCACGATGGGTGGGGAGGCGATGGTAGTGGTGGTCGGGAGGACCACTCCAGCCGCCGTAGGTGCTTCCAGTCTGATGAGGAGGAGGACTGCACCGACCGCATCCGCGCTCCCTCCATCGAGCCTCTCGCTTCCCGCCAACCTCGGAGTTCGTCCAGATGTGGTGCACCCACACAGAGGCCGCACCATCGCCGCCTGCCAGACTCTCCTCTTCGGGTTGCAGTGATGCATCCGGGGCCAGCATCCTCATGGCCCCCGCTATGTCAGCCTGCTCCCCGGCCTCGCCCTCGCTCTTTGGGCCCTCTGCGGCAGTCTGCTTTTACACCCCATCCTCTGAGCTTGCGCCGGGTTCGGAGCTCATCCCCGCGATGATGGCGGCGGACCCAGTTAGGGTGGCTCTAGCCACTCCCACTACTAGAAAACATGGCATTAGTCCCGGTTGGGAAGGTCCTTTAGTCTTGGTTCCGCAACCGGGACTAAAGCATAGAGACTAAAGGGTCCAAGCCTTTAGTCCCGGTTGGCTACGGGACTAAACCCTGGCCACGTGGCCGACAGCGCACGCCAGGGCAATGGGTCCTTTGGTCCCGATTGGTAATGCCAACCGGGACTAGAGGTTTAGCTGTTAAGGCTGCATTGTTTTTTTTGTTTTTCAATTTGTGTTTTCCATTTGAATTTTTCCTCTAATTCAATATGATAGCTTGCATCCATCAACTTTAATTAAATATATGTCATATAACTCATCATCATCTTACTCATCTAGCAACTCATCATCATCTTAATAATACCAAGTTAAAAGCTCATAAAACAAAAAAGATCATAATACTATTCATCCTAATGGATCATGCAAGTTAATATAAACCAGAAAAACTTCTCTCGCATAGGACGTAGTCCTCCCTCATAGGTAAAATGACATAAAACAGAATAACACCTATGTCTCCATGATGAAGCAAATGGATCCAACGATCTCCAAATTGTGGCTTGCGATCCTTCTATATTTGTCTGCATGCTTCAATTTGGAGCCGTCTTGGTGGTTTGCGCTCACTCGAGTATGCAAAGCAGAACTCGTGCTGGAAGGGGCTTTTAATTGTCATATTACCTTCAGGTGGCAGTTTGTGTTGAAGAGCATAATAGTAGCCTAGATAGCAATGTAATCAATACCATTTATGCAACAGTAATACTGCTCTTAATTAGCAACTCTTACCAAGATATTTCGGCGAATGTCATCTGCCCTCCACCTATGCACTAGTGTCCTGTACAATGTATAATTTGGGCTAGTTCCCAAGTTATACGGGAAGATCTCCCTACCAGTTAGGACAACAATAATAAAGATGATCAGATCATCCTTCTCCTCCCAAGTTAGATGTGATCCATAATTGCAGTGTGTTGTGTCGATTATGTTCTGTATTTCACTCGAAGAAACAAAATAAGTTGCAAATTAAAAATTAAGATATTTAGTTTGGATGAATACCAGCTATTTTTATATAGAGAATCCAAATTACTTGACAAATATGCATGGTTAACAAACTCACATGGAGGTAAAACAGGAAGCATATCGACATCCACCCAAATGTCAATGTTACCTTCAATTTGATCTTCAGTACGAAGATAAAAGGTTATTTCCATATCCTCCTGAAATCCATATGCCTTGCATAGAGCTTCCCAATTTGAGCACCGTAATTCTATGTTATTAAGTGCATTCATTACTTTCACCAGAAAAGTGTGACCATGTTTAGTCCTCAGGTTGGTTGTCCTCGTCACGAAACTCTCATACTCTTCGAAACCGAGGTTCTGCAAGAAAAAACGTCTTGCATGACAGGGGAATAACTAGTCGAATTGTATAAAACAGAAATTACGCGTTGAAAGAAAGAAACAGAAGACGTGCTTAATTACGAAAAACAATTGTCATTGTTGCGTACCGTAGAAATATCGAAGTCCTCGTAAAGCTTCATGGTGAAGAACATGCTGTCTTGCAGCCCGGGCTGGTCGCAAAGGCACTTATCTTTGCCGTAGGGTTCACACGCTTGGATCCTATCATTGTCATCAGACAACCACATTTCCTGTGTTCATGATTCAAAAATTCATTATTACTTTCCGTTAGTCAAATAAAAAACCATTAGAATGAATTCAATAAGAACAACCGGATATATGCTAATCAATACAAGGCAATGCAACAATATGATCATATAATATCATTAATACATCATCGAATAATAGTATCACTAATATGTCATCGAATAGTATCACTAATACATCATCGAATAATATCAGTAATACATCGTCGAATAATATCCACTAATACAGATATAGTTGGCGTCTCGCGGCGCGGTGGACACCAAAAGAGAAGGAACCATGACAGGATCATAGCTCAGGTGAGATCCCTGAAGAACCTGCTAGGTATTGGCGAACCTGGCGTCCAACGTAGCCATGTAGCGTCGGACGTGCTCGTCCTCCTCCCTAACACGGCGACGTATCACCTCCGTGGGGGCTGGCTCCCTCTGTAGCGACAGTGGTCCATGCGACAACCACAAAATAACCTATGGATTGACGTCGGGACCCTCATTGCTCACCAAGCTCCATGCACCGGAAGGCAGCACCTCCCAGTGCCAGCTCGGCGGAGCCCAGTCCCGGACATGGAGCTTATCAAGCAGGTGGTTGCCGCCAAGTCGATGACGAGGATGCGAGATGGGCATCATCGACTCGACGTCTACGCTAGGCAATCGATTCAACGGTTAGAAAAGATGCTCTATATGCAATATGTCAATTAGCAAATCAGCAACATATAAACACTTAAAATATAGATTTAAACATAAATACATTTAAACTAATTAAATGTAAAATTCCTCCCAACGATCGGTAAATTCTTTAGTACCTATGATCATACGTACAAGGTTATAAACTCCTAGGGGAAAGTTAAACTAATAAAAAGTATCATTTATTTTAGTTACGTCAAAGTGACATACTATTCTAGTATTAAGATTTTTTTCTAAAATACACATATACACATCAATATATCTAACATACAAATACTATCAACTCCTAGGACTCCAAATTTTATCTAACATACAAATACACATATAGATCTAACATGCAAATACACATATACATCTAACATACACTACTGGAATTCAATTATTTGCCGTGTGCCAGCTCTTTGTCCTCGGCTGGCAGACGACAAAGAGGGTCTTTGCCGTCAGCTGTCAGCTCGCAGACAAAAAGAGTTGGCTGATGGCATGGAGCGTCTTTGCCATCTGCCAGCTCTTTTTTGTCTGCTGGCAGACGGCAAAGAGCGGCACAACAGACGGCAAAGCGATAGCTAGGCCCCAGTTGACCGTGTGATGGCTAGGTTAAATTTGGCGATATCTTCGCCATCCGCTAGCAAACGCCAATGAGTCCGCTAGTGAGCTAGTAGACGACAATGCGCTAACGGTACTAACAGTCGTCCCTCCCCCACCCCGGCCTCTCTCTCTCACTCTCACCCACTCGCACTCCCCTTTCTCCCCAACGCCCATTGCCGACACAGTTGTGTCTCCCCACCGGCCCCGTCGCGCGCATAAGCCCCGTCGTTCCGCCACCACCATCGTCGTCTCCCCACTAGCCCCGTCGTGCCCACCAGCCCCGTTGCACCGCCGATCCACCGCCCCCGTTGCACCTCCAGCAACCACCCCCATCGCGCCGCTTCCCCACCGCCCTCGTCGCGACACCAGCCGCGGCGCCCTGAATCCACGACGCCCCTCCGTCCCCAACGCCCCGCCGCCTCGTCGTCCCTGCCACCAGCTGCCCCGCCGCCCACGACGCCCTAGCCGCCCCCGTCGACCGCCCCTATTTTTATTTTGTTTTTTCTATTTGTTTTATTTCCGTTAAATTAGTTAGCTTAGTTTACTAGTTTGTTAGGTTAGTTAGGTTAGTTACTTAGCTTGGTTTATTAGGTTAGTTAGTTAGGTTAGAAGAGAAAAAAGAAGAAAAGAAGGATAAATAGCAGAAGAGGATAAAGGAAAATAGGAAGAAGAGGAGGAGAGGAGGAGGAGGAGGAGGAGGAAGAAGAAGAAGAAGAAGAAGAAGAAGAATAGGAAAAGAATAGGAAAAAGGAAAACAAGGAAGAAGAAGAAGAAGAGGAGAAGGAAAGAAGAAGAAGAACGACAAGAAGAAGAAGAACAAATAGAGGAGAAAAATAATAAAATAGAAGTGCAAAAGTACTTACATATAGAGAGATTTTTCTATCAGGATTGAATATTTGTGTTGATCGACTTTCATATCAATGTGCAGTTGTTTCGTCGCGGCGAGGATCTGCTGTTCGATGACCTCCCCGTGCGTTCGTCGAGCTCCCTTGCTTAGTTCGTTGGGGAGCACAAATGACAACTCCTCGACCGGCCCCCTTAATTTTCTTGGTTTTGGTCTTCGTGCCAATGAAACTTGCTAGCTATAGGTGTCTACAATCATCAGTATGCGTGACTAGTATGCATCTCCTCTTCGAAAGGGCGTAAACTATAAATATGCATGGCTTTGCATATTTATAACCGCCATCCTTTCGAATTGTCCAACGTTATCCATGGAAAGCCCGAGTATGTGTAGGTTGGGTTCCTCTTCCCGTATGGTTTGCTCTGGATCTGATGCGGAATTTCGTCAGTGCCTTCCTGTTGTTCTCCGGGTACACATCCTCTCTACTTGTTTCCAAGACGTGTGTCGGGAGAACAACAAGGAGGTGCTGCCAAAATTCCGCGTCAGATTCGGAGTAGGGCATGGTAAAACGTGTAGGTTGCAAACTCGGGTTGGATTAGGACCTATCTCTACCTATTAGCGTGTAGGTTGCATGGCGTAATGGAACTGACAAACTTGATTAATGGACGAATATAGATGATGAATTATATATATATTCCTTGTGTGCTTAGTAGGTAGGCAAGATGAGTGATCATGCTTGGATGTACACTGGTCACCCTAGTGAGAAATAAATGACCATTGAATGTTTAACAAAAACCAAGGGGTATCTGAGCGCCGCATTTGCAGATGGCAAGGAATAAACCTGGTGCCCCTATGTCCGGTGCGACAACCATAGAAAGTGGACACGGGATGAAATAGGTAAACACTTGCATAAGTGGGGTTTCACACCTAATTATACGGTGTGGAGATTTCATGGTGAGTCTTCCCAACATGCCAGAGGTGAGGTTGTTCGTTGTCGCACCGACGAGCATGGTACCAGGATCGAAGACATAGTGCAAGACTTTGATGATGCTCGGGATTCGGACGATGAGATGGAGGAATCAGGAAAGGCCTTCTATGAAATGTTAGAGTCTTGAAAATGTCCTCTTCACGGTCACACTGAGATTTGTCAGCTGGATGCCATCGCGCAAGTAATAGCTCTAAAGGCATAGTTCAACCTAGGCACAAAATGCTACGACGCGATGATGACGATATTTGGACGCTTTCTACCCAAAGGCCATGTATTGTTACCAAACCTCTACTATTCGGATAAAATCCCACCTACGCTTAAGGTGCCCTATTGGAAGATAGAAGCCTGTAAGAATGGATGTGCCTTATTTAGGCTCGAGTATGCGAGCTTGAACTATTGTCCCATTTGCAATATGTTGTCGTACACAGCGGTATGTGTGAGAAGACTCAGACCAAAATCCCAGTTAATGTTGTTCGGTATCTGCTAATCATACCAAGACTTCAACATCTTCTCATGGTCGAACAGACAGCCAGACAGATGACGTGGCATAAATTGGGCAAAAGAACCGAAGTAGATGCAGATGGGAATCCGATGTTGGGACACACTTCAGACGCTTTTGCGTGGAAGCACTTCGATGCATTATATAAGGATAAAGCGGTAGATCCAAGGCATCCTCGATTCGCCATCAGCACGGATGGGTTCCAAGTGTTTGATATGATGGCCAACCAATACAGTTGTTGGCCTATATTTGTCATTCAACTCAATCTCCCCCCAGAGAGATTATGAAAAGAAAGAACATCTACTTGACGTTGATAATTCCAGGGCCCAACTATCTGGGAAAGAATATGAATGTGTACATGCAATCTCTTAAGGATGAATTGCAAGAAGCTAGGGATAATGGGATCAAGACATATGACGCCGCTTCCAAAAAACTTCAAAATTCATGTGTGGTACATGTACTCGAGGATGACTAGCCGGTGTACGCGCTATTCATTGGCTGGAGTGTGCATGGAAGGTTCCCGTGCCGCACATGCAAGGCAGCTCTTGAGTTCTGTTGGCTGCAGGTGGGTTGCAAGTATTCTTGCTTCGACATGCATAGACAGTTCCTAGATCCTCGTGTTAAGTTCAGAAAAGACAAGAAGAATTTCATGAAAGGTAGAGTTGTCAAAAACTCTACACCACCTGCATTGACATCCCAACAGACCCTGGATCAGATAAACGCTCTCGAGCCGGATCCAATACGTCGAGGGTATTTCACAGGGTATAATACGAAACGCGCCTGGACTCACAAGATATGCTTGTGGGATCTGCCTTACTTTATAGACCTCCTTTGCCCACACAACATCAACGTGGTGCACATTGAAAAGAATATCGCCGAGGCCCTTTTTGGTACATTGTTCGGCATAGAGAGAAAGACAAAGGATAATCCTAAAGCTAGAGTCGATCAGGAGGCTCTATGCGATAGGCCATTACAAAACATGTGACAAGCGTTAGGAAAGAAGTACTGGAGGAAGCCAAAGGCTTGGTTCAATCTTGGAAGGCCAGCTATGATGGAAATGCTCTTGTGGGTGAAAATGCATCGGGTGTTCCCCGATGGGTATGCAACGAATCTAAAGAGGGGAGCTAGTCTTGACAAATTGAAAATATTTGGTCTCAAGAGTCATGATTGGCACATATGGCTTGAGCGGGAAATGCCAATGATGCTGCGTGACTTTATACCTGAGGCTGAATGGCTAGTACTGGTAGAGCTGAGCTATTTCGTCTGTGCTCTTTGTGCGAAAGAACTATATCCTGATGTGCTAGATGAACTGGAAGAGTTGGCGCCGGACTTGATTTGCAAGTTAGACAAGATCTTCCCACAGGGCTTCGTTAATCCAATGCAACATTTGATTTTGCATCATCTGACTGAGGCAAGATTGGGGGGGCATGCAAAATCGTTGGTGCCTTAGAACTGAGAGGATGCAGAAGACATTTCGAGAAAAATGTAAAAATAAACGTAGAATTGAAGCATCGATGGCTGAGGTATTCATTATTGAGGAGGCGGCAAACTTCATGACAACACACTATGAAGCCAAGAATCGTCATTTGCATAATCCGAAGCCTCGGTACAATTGTGGCGACCATGAAAAAGTTCGATCCAACCTCAGCCTATTCCAAGGGAAGCTCGCACCAGCCGGTGCTTCGAAAGCAATAACGTTGGATGTCGAACAATGGCAGAACGTTTTGTTGTATACCTTCAACAACCTAATAGAAGTGCGGACGGACATCGAGTAAGTTGTCGGTACATTGTTTCACAACTTCTAATTCCTTTGAACTGCTCTTTTTCCCCGATATGTGATACAGTCGATAGGTCGCCAAATTCTCGGATGCAGCGGTGATCCAAAACGATTCCATCGAAGAGTATGAGCTTCTGGCAAAGCATGGAGGCGGCTATCCCTATTTCATCTCTTGGGTAAAACAAACGGGAATTTCCATTAGACCATTTCATTTCTTCGTCTAGTCTGCGGCTAGTGCAACAATCCTTTTGTATAAAACATGTAGGCTAATTCAGAGTCTATGGACGCTGAAGTGAGACAAGTCGCTAACGGTTTTGACTATAAGGTCCACATTTGAGAAATACGACAACAACGGGTTTCGCTTTCGTACTTTTGGCAATGAGCTATCTATGGCCGACCGAAAGTCTACAAATTGTTGTGTATCCGCTGTCGTCAAAGGAGGTGTCGAGTATTCTGGAAGAGTTGAAGCAATTTATGAACTTATATTCTTTGGTGATAGTAGACCAAACGTCGTAGTCTTCAAATGTTATTGGTTCCAGTCGAAGGAGACTAGAAGAACTCATGAACATATAGGGCTAGTCGAAATCAAACAAAGCACCCATGTAGATGTTCCCGACGTCTATAATATGGCTCAGCAGGCGACCCAAGTTTTCTATCTACCGTGGGACTGCCAAACTGATCCAAATCTGAAAGGTTGGGATATCGTTTATGATGTGCCACAACATTTTGGACCACCTCCCCTCAATGAAGATGATTATGAACCTCATATTAACCTAGACACATATGAAGGAGAATTCTTCCAAGAAGCACGTCTTTCCAAAAAAACATTTCAAGAACCGCTCTACTTCACCACAGAACATTGAGGTAGACGGCGACAATGAATCCGACTTCACCCCAGAGTTGGAACAAGAAGAGATGGAAGAAGAAGAGGTTACTACTGCGGATGACCTCTCAATGCTTGACCGATTACATAAAGGAGGCCCTCCACATGTTGCTCGCGATAGTGATGATGATGCATTTATTAATGATAGTGATGATGATGATGATGCATTTATTGATCCGGGAGCATATATAGACGATGAAGATTATTATTAGTTCATGTCAGGTATACATGATGATGGTACACTCAAATTATATATATCCATATTACTATTCATGTCGGTATTCAATATTTTTATGTTGTACTAATTTCGTTTAATCTTTATCATGGCAGGTGTTGAAATATGGTGGGCGCGGGTCGAGAGCGATCCGAGGATCCTTCGTAGGCGTGTGGTGGAGGGGTACTTCCATTCCACCCCAAACTCTATGGAGAGTGTTGTACGACAGTATTGGTTCACCCGAGGGCACTTCTTCGTCAGTGAAGTTGCCCACAGGGAGAGGAGGTCGGGGGAAGAAGAGAGCTCCTAAAGCTACACGTGGTGGCCGCGAGAGAGGTACGAAGGCTGCTACGCCTTCCTCACCGCCACCCGCAGCTGATTCACCAAAGCACAGGACTGCTACGGTAGACTCATCTGAGGTGGAGGCTACAAGGACTCCTGTCCACGAGCCTCAGGTCGACGATCCTTCTTAGACGCGCAAGACTCCTGTCCCAGACGCCTCGTCCCACGAGACTCCTGTGCCAGAAGCTTCCTCCTACGAGACTCCACAAGCTTCCACCGGATGGGATACCTGGCCGGTTCAGCATCAGCCGGAGCCGAGTGGCCATGCTTATGGTGGCGGGGATTGGATTTCAGATAGCAGGGACGAGGTGGTTGAGGGCACCGTCTACCAGCGTGGGCGTACACAGCTCCCATCCGCGCCGACGACCCGCAAGCAAAGGTGTTTCTTCACATATCTAATGGGTTGTCTTTGTCATACTGCAGGGGTTGGTTTCACGCCAAGGATGTCTGCAGGCCCAACTCCGTCCTTGATGTGATTTTAGGGCATAACTTCCCAGGGTTTGTCATGTTGCCCGGCGAGGGTCAGCAAGAAGAGGTACAATTGAAATGGGATCACTACTTGGCTGCCCCGGCCCCACCGGAGGAGATGATTGACGGTGTGTTGTGCCACATGAGGGCCGACATGGTCGTGAGGAAATTCTGGGTAATTTCTCCTTTACACAATTAAAACTCAATAGTAGCTAGTTATTGTACTACTCAATGTTGTCTATTTTGATTGCAGACCTTCTACAACTGTGAGGAGGGATACGAGGAGGTCGCGGCAAAGCTTATCGATTACGAGTGCAGGCGCCTACTATAGAACTTACGACACAAGACTCGGGTACAGGCTGTTCGAGACTACTACGCCTCGCAGCATATTAAGAAGGCCAAGTGGTCATCCCGTCAAAAGTTTGTGGACAAGGAGCTGTACATGAAGGTACTTAGTTTCCTTTGCTTTGATTCGTAGGCGTAGCTCTCAAATTTCTCTTAGTAACTTAGGTGCCCCCGAGATGGTGTGCGGACAAGATGGGTTGTTGGAAGGCGTTGGTGAATAAATGGTGCTCTGACCAATGGCAAGTCGTCCACGATGATGCCAAGGCACGGCGTGCCCAAATGGAAGGTGTGCCACACCATCAAGGCAACGCCAACATTTATCAGTTCGGGCGGAACTGGGTATGTGGTTTGCTTCATGATTCCTGCAATTCATTCTTGTAGTTCTAGGTTTGCCCATTATTAATACTTTGTTCCTCTCTTGTAGGCTCATCACAATAAGATGGAGGTGCCAAAGATATACGACCTCTATGCCATTGCCCATACTGCCTCACACAAGAAAGTCAAGGCATTCTCTGAGTCTGACCTCGATAATCCTGAAAACTTCACAAATATCTCCTCCCACCACAAGCTCGTGAGTTACGGAGATGTGGGGAAGGCGGTGAATGGGGAGGACTTCAACCTGAGCCAGCAACCACTTGATCCATACCTATTGATATTAGCTGGCCCCGGGAGGCCCCATGGCTCAATAGCCAATGGAGATGGACATATAATGTCTTAAAAATAGTTGGTGTTCCTCAATAATAATTTGCTAATATATAATTTACAGCTTATTTCCTTTATTTGAGTGAAACACGGAAACTAGTTGACACGACGCTCTACACTTATCGATCCCATCTAACTTGGGAGGAGAAATATGTTATTGTAACTTTTGTTAGTGGTGTCCTATCTGGTAGGTAAAACTACTTGTTTAATATGCCATCTCGCCCAAATTATACACTATACGTGCCACTAGGGTGTATGACATTCACGGAAATATCTTAGTAAGAGCTGCTAATATTATACTACTATTGCGTAAATTATGTTGATTACATTGCTAACTAGGATATTATTATGTTCTTCAACAGAAACTGACAAATGGTGTTGTTCCTCCGTTGATGCATGACAAAGCTTATATGAAAATTAAAAGACCTGCGAGGGTCTAGTTCGCTTTTCCATACTCGACTGAGCGCAAACCAAAAGGACGGCTCCAAATTAAAGAATGGCGAGAAATAAAGAAGGATCGCAAGACACAAGTTGGAGACATAGGTGTTATTATGTTTTATGACATTTTACCTAGGAGAGAGGACTAGATCCTATAAGAGAGAAGTTTTCTGGTTTATATTAACTTTGCATGATCGATTAGGATCAGTTGTTAGATGATTAAGATGATGATGAGTTGTTAGATGATTAAAAAGATGATGAGTTGTTAGATGGTGAAGAGGATGAGAATTTATATGACATATATTTGATTAAAATGGATGGATGCCAGTGACCAAGTTGAATTAGAGAAAAATATGATATTACAATCTGTGACATGATCACTTGCATTAATCCATTTTAATCTAAATGTTTTTGATTGCACAATTATTATTGATTATCTATAATAATATATGTATAACCGTGTGTAAATAAAACATAAATAAAAACATGTGCGATTAATAATAGCGCTGGTTAGAAAAGCACGCTACTCCTAACTCAGTTGCCAATAGCGCTGGGCAATCGGTGCTACTGCTAAAAAACATATGTAGCGCAGGCACCAGCGCTAATGGCGGGTTTTCCCTTGTAGTGATAGGAAGCTTCATCACCTGGACCAGCTCCATGAGAAATGGGCCCCCGAGAACATCTTCGAGTACTCTCTTTCGTTCAGACTGCAGCTCTTCATCTATAGTTTGAAATAAGGAAGGTTCTGTCAAAGAATTGTGAAGTTACGAGAATACTGAAAAACAAAAGTTGTTCCTATCAAGGTATTCTTATTTCCAAGCCATTTGATAGGGTCACGTCCTACAGTTAACATGTTCTTTGATACCATCTCTGTAGCGACCTGACTTGAAATGAGTCAAGACTCTGTGTGACTGTTCCATCCCTGGACCAAAGTGCTGGAACACACATTACATCAATGTATATATCAAAGTGGAATCATATGTAAATAACGTAAAACTTATATATACATCATGAGTCTTAGCGGAAACAGTCAAACGAGAATGGAGTCCCATCAACACCAATGACAGCTTGAGTGTAGATCGTAACCCTAAATCGTATCCTTACTTGGCATAGAAATATACCTGTAACATGATATGTTGCAGCCGTGTAGGTTAGTACATGGAATGTACTTGCAAGATCACAATAAGAGAAAACAGATGATAAAACTATACTATATGCAATGACGCTTTGTGGCTCTGTGTCTGAGTTTTCGTCTAGAAGCAGCTTTTATTTTCTTTTTCCTACAACAAAGGAATATCATAAATCTTCAATAGGGAGTTATCAAATATGACATGGTTCCGCCAACAAATTTCGCATAGCCCACAAATATCACAAGTTGCCCACAATTATTTTCCAGTCCAGTGTTGAGAGTTCAGAGGCAGATCCAAGTCCAGAGGCTCAAATTATCTGTAACCGGGAACATGACTAATCGATTAGGTATAACTCTGCAGAGTGTTGTGCACTTTACCCACAAGAATCGTTCCCTCCTTGTAAGTCCTCACACTGCCTCGTGTTTCATGATAGGACTAACGAAACATGGTCTTTCAAAGATCTTCCCTAACTACCACCAGTGCCCATCCATCCTACCGTAGTTCTACATCTCGGAGTTATCGACTAGTCATGGTGACTACGATGATCAACCAAGCCAGAGCCCATAATGACCTGTGGCTGAACAATTAAGCATCCGAGAATGAAGTATTCATCTGTCTTTTTGAGTCTGGCTAGAGCTTTCCGCATGAGTGCTGACCTACTCCAACTCACAACACATCCATTGTGTTCTCGTGGTTGCCACACAACCATTCTCTACACAGTAGTGTTTACTGAAATCTTATCTCGAGTTCTTCAAATCTTGAGGTCATGAAGATGCATGCCCTTAAGATGCCATCATGAAGTTGTCTTCATTGACATAGAGTCCTCGTTCTCTCATCACTCATCAACACTCATACCAACCCCGTCTCCTCTAGTGCAGCAATAGATAACCTTCCTGAACTTTAGTAACAAGGGGTGGGTTCCTCCCTCATGCATTCTACTCAACTACAAGAATTCAATAATTCTACTGGAAGGATTTGTTTGTTGATGTCACTAAACCAATAAAACATAGGTATGAAATAAATGGTCAAAATGAACTTGCCTGGTAAGATTAAAGATAATATTGCTCTCGGAAAATAACTAGATAGAACTATTCGTCACTCCCAGATGAAAATCTATATAATCAAACATTGCACTCATATAAGCAACCAATACTATCATTCAGAAAGTAACACAGTTATTAAACATAAAAGTGTTGTGACGAAGGAAGTACTTAAGACAAAATTTAAATCAATATACTTCAGCAAAGCAACCAAGAATAGTTTTCCCTACCCTAAACCTACTTTCAAATAATAAAACAACAATGAATAACAACAAGTGAACTCATAAAAACACAATCAAGCAAAATATGATGAAAAAATAAAGGCAAAACCAAATAACATTAATAAAACTCAATGGTAACAATTTTACTAGTGGAACAACAACTAATAAATAGTTTTCTGCCACAAATAAAATCTTAAAAGAAATAAAAACTAAGTTCTGTTAAATTAACAAAAATTATTTCACCAAAAGTTTTCTACACAAAAAGAATCAATTTAAAATCTATTATGAAACTCTAAATACGAAGGAAGCATGGTTTCCTACTAATCAACTAATACTAAAAAAAAAAGATGTTATCAAAAAATAAAAAACTTATTTCTAACTAATAGAAAATAATTATAACATGGC
Source organism: Hordeum marinum (assembly GCA_022496015.1). Classification (NCBI taxonomy): domain Eukaryota; kingdom Viridiplantae; phylum Streptophyta; class Magnoliopsida; order Poales; family Poaceae; genus Hordeum; species Hordeum marinum. Next base: position 144,478 of record JAAAWK010001059.1, read on the forward strand.
ACATAACCAAAATAAAACAAATTTAAAACAAATTCAAAACAAATTTCAAACAAAAAAAAAACAATAAACCCTAAAAGAACTAAAACAGATACTGTTTTGCTAAGATCACATATTTAAAATATCCTAAAAATTCCCAAGTTGCAGGTACTGATAAAACTAACTAATATTAAACAACAACAAATAAGAATCACACAAAATCTATTTTTCAACTAAAGTTATTCACAAACTAATGATTCAAATAATTTAAATTTAACTATTCAAATTTGAAAACTAATGGCACTTACAAAAAGTTCATAGTTTTTGTGACCTAATTATTCTAGGAGATAAAGAAAAAACAAATCCATTGTTGCAAAACGACTAGATGTGCTTCTTTTCCTATCAAGGCCCTCGAGCCAGGATGACTATAATACCGCATGTTGGGCGTTACAGGCATGTGTTGTCTTGGGTCAGTAGACCAACATAAGCAGTGCTTTCCAGGCGGCAGCGGACTCTTTCTGTCTTCTTGTGTGTATCAAGTAGCTGCCCGAGCTTCAACAGTCAACTAAATATGCGCTAGAAGTGATATGCCATGCCTTTTGGACGGATGATATCCTGCGGACCAGCTTCTTTGGGTTTGTTTAGCATGTCTGAAGGGCTCCGGCCCGAGTTGAGATGTGGAAGCGGTCAATGTGTGTGGAGGGTGCTCAGGAGGTTTATGCATTTGTGCAGACTCGGTGGCCGAGGCTGGACAGACGATCTCGCTGATGGGAAACGTTGCATCGAAAATAAAATTTTCCTATGCACACGCAAGATCTATCCATGAAAATGCATAGCTACGAGAGGGAGTGTATCTACGTACCCTTGTAGATCATTAAGTGGAAGCATATATAACACGGTTGATGTGGTCATACTCTTCATGATCCACTCGTGATCCAAACAGATCTAGCACGAAACGAATGACACCTCCGCGTTAAGCACACGTATGGCTCGATGACGCCTCCTCCTTATTAATCCAACAACCAAGGGATGAGAAGTAGATGGGATCACAACTAGCATGTCGGCGTGGTGGTCATGGTGGCGGCGCTGATTCCGGGCTTCGTCAAGCACTACTGGAAAACAGATCTGCGGAGGAACGTGATAACGGGAGAGAGAGGGCTGCTACCGGGCGTGGGATTGTTGTGTCCAGCCCTCCCCCTCTCCTATACTATATATAGTAGGCAAGGGGCAGGGTTAGGTCACAACCCTTTGCCCCTCCTCCAAGGAGGGCTGGCATCAAGGGTGGAGTGCTCCCTCCACCAGGAAGGGAGGAGTCCCCCTCCTCCACGGCACTTCCGAGGTGCCTTGTCCCTTTGGATTCTTGCCCCAAAGCCAAATTCGCCTCTAGCGGCTGGTGCCCCTGGCCTAGGGTGGCTAGGGAGCCACCCCTACAGCCCCTACAGCCCATGTGGGCCCACGTGGCAGGTGGACCCCCCAGTGGACTGCCGGGCCCTTTCGGCACACCAGTACACTATCGGTAATGACCGAAACTTTTCCAACAGGTAAATAGGACATCCCATATATAAATATTTACCTCGAGACCATTTAGGAAGTCCTCGTGACGTCCAGGATATCATCGAGGAAACCGACGAACATTCGATCACGAACGTACATATACCAATACTACACTAGAGTCACCGAACGTTAAGTGTGTGGACCCCGCGGGTTCGAGAATCATATAGACATGAACGACACACTACTAGGAAAAGGCCTGCTAGTGGCGCACCTGTTTTGGCGACTAATGGCGCACTACAGGTGCGCCACTAGCATCACGCCACTAGTAACAATTAGTAATGGCGCACATTTGTTGCGCCAAGTAATGGCGCACCTATAGTGCGTCATTACTATGCCAAGAAGTGCGCCATTACTATCTGACTTAGTAATGGCGCACCACATAGAAGTGCGTCATTACTAACATTTTTTTTACCCATCCTCACACTACTACAACCCCAGCATGCTTAACTTCTCAATTCTATCCAACCCCATCATGCTTAACTTCTCAATTCTATCCAACCCAAGCACCAGCTCACTTAACAGGAACTTGTTGATATATCTATCATATCAATCCTATTAAACCTTGTTGATGTCTAGGATAGGTGCGTCATTACTATGCCAAGAAGTGCGCCATTACTATCTGACTTAGTAATGGCGCACCACATAGAAGTGCGTCATTACTAACATTTTTTTTACCCATCCTCACACTACTACAACCCCAGCATGCTTAACTTCTCAATTCTATCCAACCCCATCATGCTTAACTTCTCAATTCTATCCAACCCAAGCACCAGCTCACTTAACAGGAACTTGTTGATATATCTATCATATCAATCCTATTAAACCTTGTTGATGTTTAGGATTTTGTTCATGTTCATGAGTGTGATGAAATTTTGAAAAATATTTCAAACTTTCCGGTCATATTACGTATCATATTTTGAACATTTTTCCCCACAAAAATAAAAAATTCGAAACAAATTATTTTTTTCTGTTACTAGTGGTGCACCTAGCAAATGGTGCGCCATTAATAAGTTTGAAATTTCCACTCTAGATCTTAAAAGCCCCGTATCTTTTATTCTGTTAGGATTTTGGGGATTCTAAAAATCTTCAACGGGGTTTCCATGCCCATTTTACATATAATTTGGATGTAACTTTTCGAGTAGATGATTTTTCATATAAATTTTTTTTTAATCCGAGTTCGTATGCAAAAGTTATGCCCATTTTACTAAATTTCAGAGAGATTTTGCAAATAATGTCGAAATTCATATTTGTAAATTTCCAAACAACTAGACCACATATCACATGGGAAACTTATTTTCTTTTATTTTTTTGACATTTCCATCATTTTTTTATTTTTTTTAAAACTGAAAAGACGGTCCACGCGGGGGGGCGCATTTGGTGTCATTTTCGGCCACCTAGATAGTTAGTAATGACGCATCTTCATAAAGTGCGTCATTACTATGTGTATGACTTGGTCAAACCTTGGTCAAAGTTAGTAATGGCGCACTTTGTATTGGTGCGCCATTATTAAGTTTGACATAGTAATGGCGCACCTATGCAAAATGCGCCATTACTAAGTTTCACGAAGGTTTGACCCAGTCGTACACATAGTTATGGCGCACTTTGTGAAGATGCGTCATTACTATGTCAACTTAGTAATGGCGCACCTATATAAAGTGCGTCATTAGTATGTGTATGACTGGGTCAAACCTTGGTCAAACTTAGTAATGGCGTACTTTTCACCTGGTGCGCCATTACTGTTTTGGTTATTAATGGCGCACCTACAGATGGTGCGTCATTACTATTTAGTAATGACGCACCACATGTATAGTGCGTCATTAGTGTCCATATTGGCTATAGCTGTTTTCCTAGTAGTGATACACCTATCTGGCAAATAACCAATAGCGGGAACTGGATGCCCATAGTGGTTCCTATATATTTCACAACGATCTTCATCTGTCGAACCACGATGTTAAGGATCCAGTCAACTCTGTATGCAGTTTCCTTTGTCGAGCAGTATGTTATTCTTTGCCCGAGATTTGGTTTTGCATAAATATAAGCCCAGTGCCTTCATCTGACACACAGCTTATATTTCCTATAAGTCGATTGTTCCGGTTTGGCACGTGGCTTATATTCCCTATAACTCGAGTCTTCCCATTTGACACACGTCTTATTGAGTGCTCTTTTATATGGCACCATTAAGCATCTTCGTTATTGACACGTGGCAGATATCATTGCCGACGGGGAGCTGTAAGCCGAGTGCCGTCTACAGTAGATACCGCGTGCCTCCTTAAAGCCGGGAGCTATTTTGTATCACCTGGCTTATAGGTTGCTATAAACCGAGTGTTTTGTCTTTGCCGAGTGTTATCCTATCTGTACTCGGCTTCAAAGGCCATAAGCCGAGTACCCGAAAAATAGCTCTCGGCTTATAGGCTTTCACATGACAAAATGTGAATTATTCTATAGTGCACCGTAAAAATTCCCTATTTATAAAGTCGGGCGCACGCCTTTTCACAAGTAAAGGGATAAACTTGATTATCTATACGCAGAAAAGAGGAAAAACATGTCGCTGAACTTTTTAAAACTTAAATCACACGGATGACTTGCAAATACAATATTTACAGCTCGTCATGTAACAAGTGTGCGGTGGCAGTGGCAGTAGGCCAGCCGGCTTGTGTTGGCTGCTGATCCTGGTAGTAGGGAAGCACGGTGTAGACGGTCTGCACGATGGTCAGGAGGAGGAGGAAGATGGCGGCGAGGAGCGAGACGACGGCCCAGGGATTGTCGGCGTGGTTCTGGATGAGGCTGGCTCGCCATTGGTTCCAGCGCTTGTCGCAGTAGGCGTTGACCTGGCCGTGCACGGCGCGAAGCGGGCTGTACTTGTCCAACACAGCCTTGTTGGCCAGGCGGTTGAACATATTGGCCACCTCTTTGTTGCTGCCGAGCCCGTTCCAGATGATCCCCCGGGAGCAGACCAGCTGCGCATCGGCGGCCGACTTGATGATGTTATCCATGATGAAGACATAGGCTGTCAACTCGTTGGCGCCCTTGACGGCGTGCAGGCGCTCGAAGGCCATGATGCTAAGGAGCTTGTGCTCCGTGTAGTCGTCCACGATGAGCTCCGGGAAGTGTAGCACGCCGTTGAGGAAGCTGATGTCGTGGAGGCTGCGCGTGGAGCTCTTGGCGAACCGTATGCCGGCCTGGTCCAGCTCCGTGGCCGAAGGCATCAGCTCGTCTTTCCGGCCCTTGCACATCTCCGGTGGCACGCCGTGGAGCAGGCTTCGGTGGCAGACGTCTATGGGGTGGAGCGCCAGACTGCCGTCACGCATCTCCGGGGGGTCAGGGGTCAACGCAATGAACTTCAGCACCATGTTGTTGATGGAGTCGGCGGTCTGGTTGTGATTCAGGGTTAGCAAACCAAATCAAACCGAAACGACATACTAATAGGGAAATTTGGTTGATGAGAGAGATGGAGATATACCGCCGCGTCGGGGCCGGTGATGACGGTGACGAGCCTCTGGAGCACGAGTAGCGGCAGCTGGTTCTCCATCACCAGCATGCCCCGCCGGATCCAGGGAAACATGTACAGCTCGCCGTGCCGGCTGAAGACCGGGTCGCTGGGCGCGTAGTCGCCCGCCTCGCCACCGTCGTCTTGGGCCGCCGTCCTCATCACCTCGAGCAGGAAGCAGCCGTCCATCACCATGAGACGCAGGAAGCCGTTGGTGTCGCGGCGCCACCGATCGTCCAGGTCCATGTACGCGTCCTGCAGCTGCTCCGCCACATCCTCGAGCGCCCCCACCAGATCCCGCGACGGCCTCCCCGTTCGCCGGAGCAGATGAAGGAGCGCTCTCTGCTTGTGCCCCTGCATCGCCTCCAGTTCAGGGCTGCCGTGCTTCAAGGGGCCCAGGGAGACCAGCTGCGGGTCGTACGGCGAGGCGTGCTTGCTCTTCTTCACATGGGCTGGCACCCGATAAATGGAGTGGTTCCGCCACCGCGCCGCCTCCGGCAAGGGCTCCTCCGCCTCCGCAACCCAAGACTTGTCCTTGGGCCGGCCGCCGGCTGCCATTTGGGCAGACTTCCTCCGCACTAGGCGCCAGCCACTCGTAGGAGCAGCCATGGCATATGGATCTTGACTCTATGTATACACCTCGTATATACTACCATGTACATATAGGTGGAGCATTATTTGTTTCACTTGTGCAAAGTATAAGTCCACTTAGGCTTCGTTATGTCTGAGTCGATGCGATATAGCTTTGATCTTTTATCGTGATCTTCCATTTTTATTCTTTTGCTTTTATATACTACATATATCGCATGACTGAGATTTGGTTAAATTTCTATGGACTCAGACCTAGCCACAGCCTTTTTATTTATTATTATTACTACCATGTATATACTACTATGTATATACCGCCGGCTTATTCTTTTTTGTGCTGGCTGCCATGACATTTACGGTTTTTTGACGCCTTCTATGCTTAGCCAGCCGGTCACCTTTGACTTTTCAAATAAAACAAAGTTAGTTTTTTTCGGCAACACCAACGAACCGAGTTTTTAACGTGAGACTACTCACACAATGCGGTGGCGGAAACAGTCTGTCTATCTTTCTTTTTTAAATACGCACAAGCCATACAGAACAAAAATGGAAGAAAATCCATCCACAAAGTTACAACTTCCTACGAAAGAGAGATGGCACATCTCCGTTGTGGAGATGACTGTTCCTGGAGCTGTATCAAGGGAGGAGGAAGCTGCCTCTTGCTTTCCTCTCCTCCACGTACTTTCTTCGGTCTTTTTTATTCGCATATTAGATTTGGACTAAGTCAAACTTTGTAAAGCTTGATTAAATTTATATTAAAAATTATCAGCATCTATGAAATGACATATATATACTATGAAACCAAAAATGCTCTTTGGAGCACGAGCTTCATGGAGCTTGTTTTTTTTTTTGAAAAATTCTAAAACCATGCTTTAAACTTTTATTGTTTTAAAAAAAACGTACACGTTCATATGGATGTATAATACATGTGTGTGAAATCTTACGATGAAATATATTGGGGTGAGAGCTACACAAAAAAGACAAAATCATGTTTTTGAATGGGTGAACAGTACATCTACTGTTCACCGAGAAAATGGAGGAGTTTGTCTTTTTTGTGTAGCTCGCACCATAATGTATTTCGTCGTCAGATTTTACACACATGTAAAACACATCCATACCAATGTGTATGATTTTTTTCATAATTTTTTGAAACTTAAAAATATGATTTTAGAATTTTTTTTAAAAACGAGCTCCATGGAGCTCGTCCTCCAAAACGCCCCACTCCTATGAAACTACATTTCATAAAGAATCTAATAATATTGATTTGCCATTTCATACACCTCGTTACAATAGAGAGCATGTTTTATGTGCACCAAGGAGTTTTCTCTCTCAATGAATCTTACACTCATGTAGGATGTTTTTATATGTTATTCTTGCATAATGAGGTGTATGCATGCTATCTTTGCCAAGGTTAGCCCGCCTCCATGAGGCTGTCTTTATATACTAGGATTTGGATTACTGAAGTACCATGATACAATTGCACTTATATTAGTGTATATTTATTATTATGGATGTTTCTATGGTTTAAGGTATTATCACATCTAGTTTGTGTTCTCTCAATGTCGACCTATCTTTGTATTGAACTACTTAGACTGAAGTGATGTAAGGAATTTGGCAATCGAGTGGCTTTCCATAGGTCAAAATATGTTGTTTTTTTCACTTTGGACACCTAAGACATTTTGTCAAATTATAGAATAGTTAATAACACGCGTTTGTACTTTCCAAGGAGTGGCAAGGAAAATATCTGAAAACGGTTCCGACATGTACTGATACATAATTTCATATGTTTCTATAGGTTTCGAATGTTAATGCACTCAAGCTACTTGGTTTGAACACAAAGAGGATATCTATAGGATAGCATATCTAATTCTTTCTCTTCTCTATAGCTTTTCATTGATGCGTAAATGAAAGCAATGTTTACAAATTTTTATTTGTAAAAACTAAAAATTAAATTGCTAGACCGTGCAGGTGCACGGGATGATGACTAGTATATATCAAGTATAAATCGGGATGAGATGTTCCGTTACCTCCAAAAAGATTAGCTAGCACTTTCTATAACATACCAAAATGAATTTCATAGTAAATATATTTCGTAGGTTCAGGTGCGGCTTTTTCCACTTCTGGTCGGTGGGAAGATACCTGAAACAAGCCTCTCAAAGTATTATCTTCTATAGTAACAAGCAATGCTAAATTTCAGCAAAAATGTTTCCTAAGCAAATTCCCCTTACCAAAGTCCCTGCAATCCCTGACAATAGCACCAGGAAAGAGTCTTCATGAGCCACAAGTATAGGGGTTCAATCGTAGTCCTTTCGATAAGTAAGATGCCGAACCCACCGAGGAGCAGAAGGAAATGACAAGCGGTTTTCAACAAGATATTCTCTGCATATGATGTGAGAAACAGTAATAGATAATTTTATAGCAAGATAATTCATAACAAGTAACAAGTAACAATAGTAGCAAATGTACAGCAATGTTGTACAATCCATTTTATAGCAGAGGACAAGGTTGAAAGTTCTCTTATATAAAGTAAAGCGCTCTCGAGGACACATGTGAATTTTCGTCTAGTCAATTTTCTCATGTTGAGTTGATTCGAGTTTGTTACTTTGAAAATTTGATATGTGGGTGGACCAGTGCTTGGTTATTATTCTTACTTGAACAAGCAATTAACTTATGATTAACCCCTCTCGCAAGCATCCGCAACTACGAAAGAAGAATTAAGATAAATCTAAGCATGGCATGGAACATGTGGATCCAAATTAACCCCTTACGAAATAACGCATAAACTAGGGTTTAAGCTTTTATCACTCTAGCAACACAGCATGTAGTTATTACTCCACAATGCCTTCCCTTAGGCCCAAGTATGGTGAAGTGTGATGTAGTAGACGTTCAGATGAAACCACCAAAGGAAGCAACAAAATACATATCATGAAAATATCAAATGAATACCAATTTCACATAATTAATTATAAAAAGACTTCGCCATGTCCTTGAGAACATGAGAAACTACTCACAAATCGTAGCCATGTCAAATATCAAAGGTGAACGACTCTATCCCATATCCATTCAGGAATAGTTAAAGGTTGAAGGGTGCCAGCAGGCCTTTGATGTTCTGCTTTCATGTGACGACAAACGTCGCAGTTGACAACGAACTGAGCAATTTCTCTCTTCATCCTAGTCCACCAGAACCTCTGGTGTAGGTCCTGATACATCTTAGTACTACCAGGATGAATCGTGCGAGGAGATTCATGAGCCTACTTAAGGATAAACTGCCGCAGATGTTGCTTCTTCGGGATCATCATGCGGTTCTCGAAGAAGACAACACCCCGATCATCTTCCGAGAAGCATCTAAGATTACCCTTCTTAATGTTTTTCTTGATCCGAGATATCCCGGTATCATGCTTATGGGCTTCTACGATTTGATCCGTAAGAGCAGGTTTCTCCACCAGTTTGGAAAGGAATCCTTTAGGAACAATGTGAAGGTTTAACTTCCGAAATTCCTCGTGAAGAAGTGGTTGACCCTTTTGTAACATCAGGTTGTTACAATAAGACTTACGACTTAGTGCATCATCCATGACATTGGCTTTCCCCGAGGTGTAAGTTATCCCTAAGTCGTAATTTGTAATCAACTCAACCCACCGTCTTTGCCTGAGATTCAAATCCGATTGGGTGAAAATATATTTTAGACATTGGTGATCAGTGTAAATTTCGCAACGATTACCTAAAAGATAATGTCGCTAGGTTTTCAGTGCATGGACCACGGCTGCAAGCTCAAGATCACGTGTTGCATAATTATCCTCGTGTGGACGCAACTGTCGAGATGCGTATGCAATCACATGATGATCTTGCATGATAATTCAACCTAATACTTGTCGTGAGGCATCGCAATAGATAACAAAGTCCTTAGAAAAATCTGGGGGCACCAGAACAGGAGCAGAGGTCAGTCGTCTTTTCAACTCCTGAAAGCTATGCTCGCATTGTGGGGTCCACTCGAACTTTTTATCTTTCTTGAGGAGTTCAGTCAGAGGTTTCGCAACCTTGGAGAAATTCTCAACAAAGCGGCGACAATAGATCGCCGAGCCAAGGAAACTCCAAACTTGCTTCACCGATTCACGTTGAGTCCAATCAAGGATGGCCTGAACTCTCTCGGGATTGACAGCAATACCTTTACCAGAGATTACGTGGCCTAGAGAGGTCACGTCTAGCAACCAAAATTCACACTTGGAGAATTATGCGTACATACGATGCTCTCGATGTTTTGTCAATACCAGCCTTAGATGCTCAACATGTTCTTGTTCGTTCTTCGAGTAGATGAGTATATCGTCGAGGTATACCACGACAAATTTATCCAACTACTCCATGAAGATTGAATTCATCAAGCGAGAGAAGGTGGCTGGAGCATTGGTTAAACTGAAGGACATGACGGTGTAGTCGTATTAGCCATAACGAGTAACAAAATCCATTTTTGGAATGTCCCCGTTTCTAATTCTGATTTGATGGTATCCCAACCTCAAAGACATTTCGGAAAAGATAGAAGTCCCAGCAGTTGATCATACAAGTCATTGATCCTGGGGAGCGGATACTTGTTCTTTATGGTAACCAGATTCACTGGCCGATAATCCACAACCATCCGATCCGATCCATCCTTCTTCTTGACGAAGAGGACGAGGCAAGCCCAGGAGAAGAACTAGGACGGATGAAACCTTTCTTCAAAGCCTCGTCGAGTTGTTTCTTAAGTTCGGCTAGTTCTAACGGTGCCATCTTACAGGGTCTTCTGGCTATTGGGACAGTCCCTGGAATAAGCTCTATCACAAACTCAACATCTCTGACAGGTGGAATTCCTGGCAGTTCTTCTGGAAAGACGTCCGGAAAGTCTCGGACTACCGCAACATCTTCTAACTCTGGAAGAGGGCTAGCATTGAGGGAATAGAGTTGGCGCTTGGCTGTTCGAGTGGAGACATTAACTATCTCACCCGAGGGATGTGTATGTTGAACATTCCTAGTATGAGTATCAATCTTAGCATAATGGGCTTTTATCCAATCCATACCTAAGATGATATTGATGTCCGAAGACTTGAGGGCTATCAAAGAGATGCTAGGAAAACTAGCCTATCCACAAGAATCTCATTATCATGGGTCACTCTAGAAGTTTGCCATTTTGAACCAGGAGTCTGAAATACCAAAACAGTTGGCATATCACAAAAAGACATGTTATGCAACCGTGCATAACTTTCTGAGATGAATGAATGAGATGCCCCAGTATCAAAAAGAATAGATGCTGGATGGCTATTGACAAGGAGCGCACCTAGGATAACATCAGGATCCTTCATAGCTTCTTCAACAGACACATAGTTCATTCGGCCATGAGCGGGAGCTGGCTTCACATAGAATGATTTTCCCAGCTTCTCACGTCCAGCCGGCTTGGCGTTGGGCACCCACACCCGGCGTTTATTGGAGCCCGAGCTAGATGCGGGGCTGAAGTCGCGGGTGTGCTTCCTAGTAGCCTCATAGTCAGTCTGTCTGATCTCGGCATTGATAGCCTTGTTGACGAGTGCCTGGAAGGTTGTGCACTCATACATGCGTAGATCTCGACGAAGCTCAGGACTAAGTCCCTTGCGGAACCTAGCCTGTTCCTTGGCATCAGTTGACACTTCCTCTAGAGCATAGCGAGCAAGAGTGCCGAACTCACGGCTATAGGCATCCATTGATAGTCTGCCCTCGGTGAAACCAAAAAACTCTTCTCTCTTGCGATCCATCAGCCCTTCCGGGATGTGATGGGTACGGAATGTTGCGCTGAATTCTGCCCAAGTTGGTGCGGGGCCTGTGGGACGCATGGCTTCATAATTCTCCCACCTCAGATAGGCGGGTCCTTCCAGAATGTACGTAGCAAAGGTGACCTTGTTGGCCTCAGATACGTTGACAGCCCGGATTTTCCGAAACATGCTGGTCAGCCGGTCATCCACGTCGAGCGGATCAACCGAATGACGGTGCTTGGGTGGACATAGCTTGACGAAATCACCAAGAGACACACCATCATTGTGATCATTGCGTGGAGCATGAGCTGTGTTCTGTTCAATTCGTTCAAGCAGCCCGTTGGTCTCCATTTTGTTTTGCTCAACTTCGAGCATCGTTTCTGCCAAGGAGGGCACATGCGGTAGGTTCTCTTGCCTTGGCTAGTTTCCTTCTCCCTGCTCAGGGGCAGGCATGGGATTATTCCTAGTGGCCACCATCCTGGGAAAACAAACCCACAGCCTAGACATCGAGGACCACAACTCTAAGACATGAGATAAGGAATGTACTGGACAACATGACATGCAGGGTAAACACCCAAACAACATGGTAATAACAACTGCGATATGAACACCATGATTCATACACACCATGACATAGTTCAATACAGGCCTAACTGAAAAACGAACTACGGAGAGATGACACAAGTCATCGGAGGCATTACAAGCTTCCTATGCATTATCTATCTACACCTCCAAAACTCAACTCTCAACCTTAGTCATATCCCACAAGACATGCAGGACTGTGGTAATACGACTACTACCATACAAATACTAACATCCACGTACTCAAGCATCGTCATAGAATGCCTCATACAGGTTACCACCGTGACCCGGAAGCTGAACCCGAGGATCTGCAAACACTCTAGCCTGTGATCCCTGGAAACCATAAGGACACAGATGTGGCCTTGGTCCCTTTGTTGGTGGCAACAACGGTCCTCGAAGAGGAGTGATGCCTCCAACATCGGGCCAGTCTACGTGTGCTGGGAGATGAGTCCGCGATGGGTTCAGCATCTCCAAATCTCCATAGCCTATCTGCACGATAGGTGCCAAGTGCGTAAGGGTTGTCCAAAGACGTGCACGGGTAGCATATAGCTCCATGCGGAGGGCACATGCATCTCGATCCCTGTTCTCCAACATCTGAGCAGTCACCTGCAGCCTAGGGTCCTCATGGGAATGATCATAATAGGCTGCACTAAGATAGCTATCCTCTCCTCCCTGAGAAGTAGGAACATAGCAAAACTCTGTCTTCTGAAGGAGACCATGGTGAAACCTCATGATAGTAAACATGGTGTAGGCGGTCTCCTGGACTGCCATATCTATGGTGACACCTAATCCATAAGTCCAGTGAAGCGGCTCTGCAGCTCCAGGATATGATGGATATATCCTAACAGTACACAGATACTGGCTCTTGTTGAAGTCTCGATACTGCTCCGCCACTGTGCACTCTGGGTACCAGCGGTAACCAACCTCCATCATAACTCTAACCAACATGGCCGTGTGACCCGGTACATCGATGTACCTGGTCATACGGACCACCTGACGGGAGGGACGAGGGGGCATCTGAAGCAGAGAATGATGCAAACACATTAGAGACTCTAGCAGAAATCGGACAGCATAACGACTGTAATTGCTCAAAGAGGATTTTGAGACAACTGCAAAAGATTGTAAATGCATAACCACTCGACCATCTAGACTCAAATCTCTTCTCCATCTCTTTTTTACACCAGCAATACTCGAATACGAAGATCACTACAAGCAAGCTATCTAGAAGTCCATGGTTAGTAACTCGTCATCCTAAGCAATAGATGAGAAGCCTAGCTCTTATCCCCGTAGAAAAGATGAGAATGACTCAGAATAGAATAACTTTCGAAGAGGAGTAAAAAGAGCCTTCATTCCCTTCCACAATCAATTCCCCTACTTTTCTATATTGTTTCTAGACTCAACATCGACCGGTTTTGCTTGGTAGTCCTATAGTCAGTCAGGCTCTGATACAAGCGCTGTCAGGACCCCGATCTTAAGTCATATGAATCCATACTGTAACATATCACATCACTTTGCGGCCTTACACACGGTAAGCTCCACGACTGCAGCCTTACCTTAGCCGGGACCATTTGCGTATTTTGGCTCACGTATGTGAACATGTCGCTGGCAATCAAACGACAGAGAACCCGGGCCGACATGACTAGTCATAGAACCCAAGTGGTACATTCGTACGGAAACAGGCATACGTAACCCAGCAATGCAGGTGTCAATCTCAAGCGTATGTAGACGAGTCATAGCACGTTACAAGGACTCCATTACACCGTGTGACATAAATGCCAACACTACACGTAGACGAGTCGTAGCAGGCTAGAGGGACTCCATTACACTGCGAGACATTTCCCCGAAGGGACTGACACAGCAGCAAAGAAGGATACATGTCGGTCAACCAATGTGTCCGGAGCAGTAACAAGCTACCAAGGCTCGATGGAAGCACAAAGGGGCAGTTTCCCGTAAAGAGTACTACTAAAAGCACATGACTGGGTGTCGGATCCCATACATAGCGTTGCACGTCACACGTACGCACGACATGCCCGATATGCATAGATACAACTATGGCATCACAACATAACCATACATTTCACAAAAAAAATAAGAGACTCAGAAGAGTCTTGCATAATATGTTCTTACAGATAGGGGTCACATGCCCAACACTCAAGTCATACAAACATGTTCATACAAGCCAGCGGAAACTTAAAGCTATCTGAGTACACACAGTGGAAAGAGTAAAAAGGCACATGGCCCGACTATCTACAGCCCGCCACAGGGCATAAGGTCATAGCTGGGACACTAGCTATTCGGCATCGTCAACGTCTATAAAGACCCCACATGATGGGTCATGGGTCTCGTCTGCAACATTTATTAAGCAAACATGAGTACAAACATACTCAGCAAGTCTTTAAAGAAGACCAACTCAGGAAGTCTCTAATTCATGCTTATTTATCAACAAGGGGAGGGGTGGAGTTTATGCAGCAAGCCAACTTTGTCTCATGGCTAACCTATACTACTCAATTTTAACTCTTTGTTAAATTTTAGATATTGCACATGAGTCCACTAACTCCACATCAATACACCACCATGGATTCACTTTCGTCTCCTACGAGAGTGCCATCCACGGTACGCACACTTGTCGTGATATTTTTATGAGTATCCAATTGATTATCTATGAACAACATAAGTTCTCCAAGTAGTCCATATCGGAGGATGCGGCTATTCGAATAGTTTCATACCCTGCAGGGGTGTACTTCTTCACACACGCTCTCGCCACTTATCGTTGTGTGCTCATAAAACCATGCATCTCGGCAACCTTCAAGAAGAAGCCCAGCGAGGGAGTCGGCCACGAACGTCAATCACATAAGACCTCTAGTCCAGGCTATCGCCTGTTTGAGACTGAACCCGCACGGTAGTCCGGCCGAAGTTTCCGCTACGACCCCAAACGATGTGCGGAGGGTTCCCAAGCCCATCATTCGGGTGACCCTTGGTACACCGTAACCCACCCCTAGGGTCAGCGCTACGCACCGCCTCTAGCATGGTATAAACACCAGAAACTACTTGCAACTCCTGGACCAAGGACTAAGCGACTGATAAGTCGAGAGGGGTCGAGTTAACGAAACCCAATGTGTGGTAGTAATTGGTCTTGTATCACAAACACGGAACTTAGTTCCTAAGAACGGTCCCAATGAGACAACCCATTATGTACTCCTACATAGCCCCTCATCGCTACCTTTTACCAAATCAAGTTCATCTTAAGCTTATCACATCAGAACAACATTGTTTCACTCTAGTTCATCACCTAGATGAATCAGACCTGACACAACTCTAAGCATAGC
This sequence comes from Hordeum marinum, assembly GCA_022496015.1. Lineage (NCBI taxonomy): Eukaryota > Viridiplantae > Streptophyta > Magnoliopsida > Poales > Poaceae > Hordeum > Hordeum marinum. Next base: position 159,738 of record JAAAWK010001059.1, read on the forward strand.
AAGCATCTACCAGGTATGCTAGGTTGCAAGGTTTAGCTATTTACTGTGAGAAAGACAGGTCATGCAAAAGAATAGGTTCATCTACCGTGTATGACTGACATGTGATCATTTGTCCTAATGCATTAAGCAAGAATAGGAGCGAGAGAGTGGGATGTTATCGAAATGATCAAAGGGGTTGCTTGCCTTGCTGGGAAGCGAAGGGGTTCTCTCCTTCGTCGGGATACTCGGGGGTATCCTCAAAAGTAGGGCCTACCGCAATGCAGATAAAAAACAAATCAATACACGCAAATGCAACAATATGATGCATGATCATGACATGGTGGCATGTATGGATGAGCTAATGCAACTATTGTCCAAATTAAATGAAGTGATCTTGAATATAGGTTCAAAGTCTTCTCCATTTTATTTTCCGTATGTCAACCTATTAGTAATTGTCAATGTTTACCAACATAGGTTCTCTAACATGCATGATAATGGCACCATTGGATTCATTGAATTTTCTGATCAATTTTCATATATAAATTATTTTCATCTGATTTACAGATTAATTTATATGAATTTTTTAAGTTTTACACATTTTCTGGAATTTCCTGATTTATTTTTATACTAAGAATTTAATTAATTATGTCAGCCTGACGTCACTGTGACGTCAGCTGGTCAGCTGACCCGGCCAGGTCAAACCTGACAAGGTGGGACCCTTATGTCAGCGTTAGGGGGCTAATCCCCGCGCTGACTAGGGGTTTGACCCAGCTCTGAGCCCCACTGTCAGTGGCTGGGGGGCTGATTAGCAAGGTTAATTAGTCCTATTGACTTGGCCACGTCACCAAGCAGGAGACCAGCCACCGGCGACCAAAGAACGCGGCGGCGACTCACCGGACATGCCTTCCGGCGGTCATTTAGTGTGCTGAGGGAACCAGAAGGTAGCCCGCGCACGCGCGCATCCAAAAGGCAACAGAGGGGTCATCGGGGGCCACCGGAGCTACGGCCGACGACGAGCTGAGCGGCGGCGAGTTTCGGGCAGCAAGGGGCCGGCGTCTACAGTGAGAGACAGGCCGCGAGGTTAGGGGAAACGAAGCAGGGCTCACGGCGAGGTTGTTGGGGAAGACACCAAGCTCGGGGACGCGCAGATGGCCGCGAATCACCGGAGAGGAGCGTCGGGGCCGGAGCTTGAAGACGACGGCAGCCTCGGCGCAGAGGGGCTCCCGGTGGCTTCTGGCTCCACTAGGAGGTTGAGGGGCTCACGGCGGAGCTTAGAGGCTACCTAGCGAGGCGAGGGAGCGGCTGGAGCAATGGCACTATGGCGGCGATGGTTTTGGCCAAGGTGAGCAGAGGGGGAGAGAGAGGGGAATGGAGGGGAGGAATGGATCTAGGCGGCGGCTGGGCCTATCCTCTCGCCAGTGCGACGAGGAGGAGGCCAGGCAGGCAAGGAGGAGGTGGCCGGGCACGTGGCCATGGCCAGCTGCAGTGGAGGCACTTAGCTGCTTCTCCTCCTGGCAGGAGGAAGAAGACGCTGCTGCCCCCATGGGTTGGGCCTCTTCTTCAGGTAAGGCCAAGGTGGGTTTTCTCCCCCTTTTCTTTCTTTCGTTGTTTTCTTTTCTAATTTCTGACATTTTTTTTATTTGTTTTTTAGGTACAATGCTTAGTAATAATAGCCCAAATATTTTATAATATAAAGTTTGAATAATTCAAACTTTTAAAAAAAGTTTCAGTATATTTTGAAATTTAAAATAATGATAATGCTTTATTTGGCATTTTCAGAAGGTTTATTATATATTTTAAATTTCTATAAATGTTCAAATGTTTAAAATGTCCCCTGATATATTCATGTCCATATTTATCAGACACAGGGGACATTTTAGATGGGCATTTTGGATTTGTTGATATTGCACAACCTTAAATTGGTTTGATTCAAATGAGGGTTTGGGGTTTCTTTTTCTCCACCATTTCAAGTTGATGAAAAATTGAAATATGATGCAAACACACATGCTATCCTATGAAAACTAGCTAGGGATGTGACACTAGGTCTATAGGTTTGAGGTGTGAGGCTCCAACCAGCTGGTATAGCCGTGAACTTGTGATATACTTGTGGATCAGGCCCTCTTGAATCAGGAGAGCGGTGGAAATATAAAGAAAAAACTAATCATTTTTTCCACTTAGTGGTGGCATAGGAGGCAATTCAAGCAATCTCTATGGGCAAATTTCATAACGGACGACCAAAAGTTATCCGTGGTTTATTATTAGGTAGAGATTGCTATCAACAATAATAGGCATACCTGAAATATAGTTTTTAATTCTTTGTCCATTGACCACCTTCGGGTTGGTACCTTCGGCATTATTAATCTTAATAGCTCAAGAGCGATAAACCTTTTCGATAACATAGGGACCTTCCCATTTGGAGAGAAGTTTTCCTGCAAAAAAATGGAAACGAGAATTGTACAAAAGAACATATTCTCCAACATTGAATTCTTGCTTTTGGATACTTTTGTCATGTCATGTTTTAACTTTCTATTTGAATAACTTGGGATTTTTATAAGCTTTGGTTATCCATTCATCTAATGAGCTAATATCAAATAACCTCTTTTCACCGGCAAGTTTGAAGTCATAATTTAGTTCTTTAATTTCCCAAAATGCTTTATGTTCTAACTCTAGATGCAAATGACAAACTTTCGCATATACCATGTTGTATGGAAAGATACCCATCGGATTTTTATAAGCGTTTCTATAGGCCCAAAGTGCATAATCTAATTTCTTAGACCAATTTCGAGACCTATTTATAGTTTTTTGTAATATCAATTTTATTTCTCTATTGCTAAGTTCAACTTGACCACCTGATTGAGGATGATAGGGTGATGCAATTTTATGGTTAACATCATACTTAGAAAGCATTTTGTGGATAGCACTGTGAATAAATTGTTAACCACCACCAGTTATTAGATATCTAGGGACTCCAGACCTTGGGAAAATAACTTCTTTAAGCATTTTAATGGAAGTATGATGATTAGCACTACTAGTTGGAATAACTTCTACCCACTTAGTGACATAATCAATAGCAATCAAAATATGAGTGTACCCATTAGAGGAAGGAAAATGTCCGATATAATCAAAATCCCAAACATCAAATGGTGCAACAACAAGTGAATAATTCATAGGCATTTCCTGACGCTTACCGATATTACAAAATCTTTGACATTCATCACAAGACAAGACAAACTTACGGGCATCCTTGAAGACAGAAAGGCCAATAAAAACCAGATTGTAATATCTTATGAGCAATTCTATCTCCAGCATGATGTCCTCCATAAGCTTCAGAATAAAATTTCCATAGGATTTGTTGCTCTTCATACTCAGGTACACAACGCCTAATAAAACCGTTCACTCCTTATTTATAAAGATGTGGGTCATCCCAAAAGTAATGTCTTAAATCATAGAAGAAGTTTTTCTTTTGTGGGTATGTGAAACTAGGTGGAATAGATTTAGCACCAATGTAATTAGCATAACCAGCATACCATGGAGTGTTTTGGGAAACATTTATTGCAGCTAGTTCTTCATTAAGGAAACTATCATCAATAGGTAGTGGGTCATCAAGAATTTTTTTAAACTAGACAAGGTATCAGCTACGGGGTTCTCAACTCCTTTCCTATCAACGATATGTAAATCAAATTACTACATTAAGAGAACCTAGCTGATGAGTCTTGGTTTAGCAAGTTTCTTTTCCATAAGATATTTTATAGAAGCATGATCAGTATGAACAATAACTTTGGAATCAACAATGTAAGGTCTGAATTTATCACAACCAAACACGACTGCTAATTTTTTTTTGGTAGTACCATAATTTCTTTGGGCGTTGTCTAGAGTTTTGCAAGCATACTGGATAACAATTAATTTATTATCAACTCTTTGTCCTAGAACAACACCAACAACATAATCACTAGCATCACCAAAGGCAAGTTCCAATCAGGTGGTTGAACAATAGGTGCACTGGCTAAGGCTTTCTTTAATATTTCAAAGGCTTGTATTGAATAATCATGAAAAAAAAGGAAGATCCTTTTGTAAGAGAGTAGTAAGAGGCCTAGAATTTTTGAGAAGTCATTAATAAACCTCCTGTAGAAACCAGCATGGCCAAGGAAACTTCGAATAACTTTGATATATTTAGGACATGGAATTTTCTCAATTGCATCAACTTCAATACCTCGTTTGGAGATCTTATGCCCCAGAGAATACCTTCGTGAACCATAAAGTGGCATTATCCCAATTCAAGATGAGATTAATTTGATCACATCTCTTGAAAACTCGATCAAGGTTGCTTAAGAAATCATCAAAAGAAGTTCTGTAAATGGAGAAATCATCCATGAAAACCTCCACAATCTGTTCACAAAAATCAGAGAATATAGCAGTCATACATCTTTCAAAGGTAGCAGGTGCATTGCATAAACCAAAAGGCATACGTCTATAAGCATAAGTTCCAAAAGGAAAAGTAAAGGTAGTTTTCTCTTGATCAAATTGTGGCACATGTATTTGAGAGAAACCAAAATATACATCCATGAAACAAAAGTGTGTGTGCTTAGGTAATCTTTCAAGCATTTAATTTCTTAAAATCCATTGTCATCCTATAGCCAGTAACAATTCATTCTGGGATAATCTCATTTTGATAATTAGGAACAACATTAATACCTCCTTTCTTAGGGACACAATACAGGACTCACCCATATACTATTAGCTATAGGATAGATTATTCCTGCTTCCAGAAGCTTTAATATTTCAGTTCATACCACTTCTTTCTTCTTAGGATTCAATCGTCATTGGTAATCAACACATGTTAGTAACAGGTTCCATATAACTCCTTGTGCTGACATAGAGTGGGACTAATGCCCTTAAGATCATCAAGAGTATATTCAACAGCAGCCCAGTGCTTCTTTGGAATTTTAATAATGTTTCTTCTTCATGTTCATATAGGTTAGCACTAATAATAAAATGAGATATCTTTTCCTCATCGAGATAAGCATACTTCAAAGTGCCAGACAATTGTTTTAGTTCAAACACAGGATGACCATTAGGTGGAGGAGGACCACCCAGAGTTTCAATAGGCAAATTGTGTTTCAGTAGAGCTTGTTGTTCATTGAAAATTTTATCTATTTCATTCCTTTCACGCAAGTGCATACCATTTTCATGGTCTAGCAAATATTGTTCGAGTGGAGCGGTAGGACGAACAAAAATAAAATCAAGACCAATTATTTCATCCTTACTAGGTAATTGTCTATCATGAGGTTGTCTACTAAACTTGGAAAAATGAAACTCATGAGACACATCACCAAACTCAATACTGACGGTTTCTTTTTGACAGTCTTTCTTAGCATTAACAGTGTTCAAGAAAGGTCTACCAAAGATATGGGACCAAAGTCATCTTTTGGGGAACCAAGTACTAGAAAATCAGTAGGATACTTTATTTTCCCACACATGACTTCAACATCTCTAACAATCCCAAGTGGTGTGCTAGGGTCTCTATTAGCAATTTTAATAGTAACATCAACATCTTCTATTTTAGCAAGTTCTGTGTCATTCATAATTTCTTGACATAAGGTAAACGGAATAGCACTCACAATAGCACCCAAATAACATAAGCCATGATAACAATGATCTCCTATTTTGACTAAGACAACAAGCAAGCCAACTATGGGTCTATGTTTTGTCTTTTTCATCGGGATTAGCAATTCTAGCAGCTTCATCAGAGAACTAAATTACATGCCAATCAATATTTTATACAAAGAGATCTTTAACCATCGCAATACTAGGTTCTACATTAATTTGTTCGGAGGGCTTAGGTTTTCCAATATTACGTTTGCGAACCATAGTTGATACCTTAGCACGCTCCTTTATCCAAAAAGGTAAAGGTGGTTTCGCATTGTAAGCAGTAGTCACGACTGGATGAGCATTGTAAACAATAGTTTATTCTTTAGTTGTGATCGGTTCTTTAATTTCTTGTTTAATAGGGGGATGATATTTAAACCACTTATCTTTAGGAAGATCAACATGACCAGAAAATGATTCACGGAAAGAGGCTACTATCTCGGAGTCAAGTCCATATAGAGTGCAAAACCTGTGAAAAGCATCAGTATTCATAAAATATTTAACATAATCAAATCCAAGCTTAATACCTGACTCATTACCTTCATCGAGATCCGAATCTTTAGAGTTGCATTTAATTCTTTCCAAGATATCCAACTTCAATTCAATAGTCTTCTTCATAAAAGAACTAGTATCGAGCATGGTTTGATTATTATGAGAAAGTCGAGCATAAAAATTCTGAATAATAACTTCTCCCAAAATATCATGATTGGACACGAATATAACATTGAATTAATCCTCCCCCAAGCTAGAAATTAGGTAAGGTGCGGAAAGGTAGCCCGATCCTTTTCTGGGAAAGGGCATGCCAAGATTATCTCTACTGGTGAGCAAAGTGTTCTTGAGGGTACATGGGAATTTCATCTAGTCACTTTCATCATGTTAGTTTGATTCGTGTTCGCTACTTTGAGAATTTGATATGTGGGAGGACTGGTGCTAAATGTGTTGTTCTTCCTTGAACTAACAACCTACTTCTGATTAACCCCCTCACAAGCATCCGCAACTACAAGAAAATTATTGAGACAAAGTATAACCATAGAATTAAACACGTGGACTCAAATCATCCCCTTACGAAGTAGCGCATAAACTAGGGTTTAAGCTTCTATCATTCTGGCAACCCATCATCTAATAACTACTCCACAATACATTCCCTTAGGCCCAAGGATGGAGTAGTGTCATGTACTCGACATTCACGTGACACCACTAAGGGAATCACAAAATACACATCATCAAATTCACATGATTGCTTGCAACATGACTTCTTCCTTGACCTCAAGAACAAAAGTAACTACTCACAAATAATATGCATGCTCAAGATTAGAGGTGTGTTGAATAGCATAATGGATCTAAACATATAATCTTCCACCAAATAAACCATCTAGCAGTTAACTACACAAGGTAATCTACGAGTCACCCACAGGTACAAAAATTTGAGGTTACGGTATAAAGATTGCACACAAGAGATGAACTAGGATTTGAGAGGAGATGGTGCTATTGAACATGTTGATGAAGAATGGCCTCCCCAAAATTAGAGGGTTGTTGGTGATGACAATTGCTTAGATTTCGCCCTCCAGGAGGGAAGTTCGCCTGGTGGAGTCGTCTTGCCAGAGGGCAAATGTACTCCTACCCAATTTCCACCTGGAGGCGGCCGCTATTCATCTCGAAAGTTCTCCTCCTTATTTCTTTAGAAATTTATACCAAAAGATGGGCTCTACAGGTGTGATCCGTCCCCAACGTATCTATAATTTTTGATGATGGCATGCTATTATGTTATCTGTCTTTTATGTTTTATATGCATTAATATGCTATTTTATATTAGTTTTGGGACTAACCTATTAATCTAGAGCCAAGTGCCAGTTCTGTGTTTTTTCCTTGTTTTTGAGTTTTGCAGATATGGAATATTAAATGGAGTCCAAACGGAATAAAACCTCCAGAAGGAAGTTTTCTGGAAGGAAAAAAATCGATCAAGCTTGGAGTGCATGGTAGGGGAGGTGCCAGGGAGCCACAAGCCTGCTAGGCACGGCCCCCCTGGCTGCGCCTAGGAGGCTTGTCGCCTCCCGGCAGGTCTCCTAACCCTATTTCTGGGCCTATAAATTCCCAAATATTCCCCCAACATCAAAATGAGCCATGCAAATACTTTTCCAATGCCACAAGCCTCCGTTCCCGAGATATCCAATCTTGGAACCTTTTTCGATAATCTGGTGGAGGGGGTTTCGTTCACGGAGGGCATCTACATCAACTCCGTTGCCCCTCCGATGATGCGTGAGTACTCCACCACAGACCTACAGGTCCATAGCTAGTAGCTAGAAGGCTTATTATCTCTCTTTGATCTTCAATACAATGTTCTCCATGTTCTTCATGGAGATCTATCTGATGTAATCCTCTTTTGTGGTGTGTTTGTCAAGATCCGATGAATTGTGAGTTTATATTCAGATTATCCATGAATCTTATGTGAATCTCTTCTGAATTCTTATTTGCATGCTTTTATAAACTTGCAAGTCTCCTCGAGTTATTTGTTTGGTTTGTCCAACTAGATTGGTAATTCTTGCAATGGGAGAAGTGCTCGGTTTTGGGTTCAATCTTGCGGTATCCTCACCTAGTGACATAGTAGGGGTAGTGAGGCACGTATTGTATTGTTGCCATCAAGGGTAACAAGATGGGGTTTTAATCATATTGCTTGAGTTTATCCTTCAAAATCATGTCATCTTACTTAATGCATTACTCTGTTCTTCATAAACTTAATACTCTAGATGCAGGTAGGAGTCGGTCGATGTGTGGAGTAATAGTAGTAGATGCAGAATCGTTTCGGTGTACTTGATAAGGACGTGATGCCTATATTTATGATCATTACCTTCGATAACTAAATTATTATTCGCTTTTCTATCAATTGCTTGACAGTAATTTGTTTACCCACCATGATATTTTCCTTCGAGAGAGAAGCCTCTAGTGAAGCCTCTATGGCCCCCGGGTCTACTTTACATAATATACTATCAGCTCTATAAACCCAAAATACCAAAGATACCTTGCTGCAATTTATTTACCTTTAACTTTCCGTTCTTGTTTACATCTATCTCTATCAGATCCAATCCTTGCAAACAATCATGAAGGGGTTGTCAACCCCTTTATAGTGTTGGGTGCAAGAGTTTGATTGTTTGTGTAGGTGCTTCCATTGGTGACTTGCTTGTTCCTCCTACTCGATTGATACCTTGGTTCTCATCAGCTAGGGGAAATACTTATCTACTTCGTTGCATTATCTTCCCTCTTTAATCGAAAACCAACGCAAGCTCAAGAGGTAGGAAGGTGGGCCAGGCTGGCCACCCTCTACCAAGGAGGAGTTAGGGGGCCTAACATGCCCTGGTGGAGCGTGGCCACCTGGTGGCCCCCCTCCGATAGTTTTTAGCTCCAGTATTTCTTATTTAATGGGTAAAAATTCTCCATAAATTTTCAGCTTCATTGGGGATGTGAAGAATAGGTATCTCTGACCTACTTTTTCCAGGTGCTGGATTCGAGTTGACGGTATTCTCCCTCTTGGTGTAAACTTTACAAATTATGAAAGAAAAGGCATTAGAATTACTCCCTAAAGCATTATTATGCACAAAAACATTATAAATGATAGTAGGAAAACATGACGCGAAATGGACGTATCAAGAGATAATCATAGATGCGTCATTTATCTTGTAGGTAACTCTAGAAAAAACGGAAAACATGCCAAAAAAACATGTTACCTCGTGTGGAGCCCAGGCATGACCTAAATATGTTGATGTAAATATTTGAGGAGTTATGGATAATGTCATGATTTGCACTCTTCATAAAATGGACCATCAAGTATGGAGTTTATGGTTCGGGGACTGAAATCACAATGTTTTGAAGGGGAATCCATATTTCATTGGTCCTTTCAACTTGATGTATTTTCAGCGATCAACATACCCACTAGAATGAACCGTGTCCAAATTTCAAATCTTTCCAGGATCGTTCATCGTATTTAGTAATTTTTGTGTACTTTTCTAGGCATTACTTCTTATAATTCAAGTTCGAACGTTCTGTGCATGAAAAGGTGTAGGATTCGGAAATTAATAATTGTGTCCTTGAATAATGTTTCATTTATTTTACAGGAAATTGGTAGAATTTTAAATTAGAAGAGGCAACCATAGATGTGTCGTTTATTTGTTTTGTAACTCTAGAAAAATGGACAACATGCATGAAAATCATGTTACCTCGTGTGGTCCCCAGGCATGACCTGAATATGTTGCGGTAAATATTTGAGGAGGTATGAATAATGTCATGATATGCACTCTTCATAAAACGGAGTATTTGTTGGAAATATGCCCTAGAGGCAATAATAAATTAGTTATTATCATATTTCCTTGTTCATGATAATCGTTTATTATCCATGCTATAATTGTATTGATCGGAGACTTAAATGCATGTGTGCATACATAACAAAACCATGTCCCTAGTATGCCTCTAATGGACTAGCTCGTTGATCAAAGGATGGTTAAGGTTTCCTAGCCATGGACATGAGATGTCATTTGATAACGGGATCACATCATTAGGAGAATGATGTGATGGATAAGACCCAAACTACAAACATAGCATATGATCGTGTCAGTTTATTGCTACTGTTTTCTGCATGTCAAGTATATGTTCCTATGACCATGAGATCATGCAACTCACGGATATCAGAGGAGTGCCTTGTGTGTATCAAACGTCACAACGTAACTGGGTGACTATAAAGGTGCTCTACAGGTATCTCCGATGGTGTCTGTTGAGTTGGCATGGATCGAGACTGGGATTTGTTACTCCGTGTGACGGAGAGGTATCTCAGGGCCCACTCGGTAATACAACATCACAATGAGCCTTGCAAGCAATGTGACTAATTGTTAGTTGCGGGATCTTGTATTATGGAACGAGTAAAGAGACTTGCCGGTAACGAGGTTGAACTAGGTATGGAGATACCGACGATCGAATCTCGGGCAAGTAACATACCGAAGAACAAAGGGAACGCTATACGGGATTAACTGAATCCTTGACATAGAGGTTCGACCGATAAAGATCTTCGTAGAATATGTAGGAACCAATGTGGACGTCCAGGTCCCGCCATTGGTTATTGACTGTAGAGGTGTCTCGGTCATGTCTACATAGTTCTCGAACCCGCAGGGTCTGCACACTTAAGGTTCTGTGACGTTTCGGTAGTGTAGAGTTATGTATGGTGGTGACCGAAGGTTGTTCGGAGTCCCGGATGAGACCCCGGACGTCACGAGGAGCTCCGGAATGGTCCGGAGGTAAAGATTCATATATAGGAAGTCCCAGTTTGGTTTCCGAAAAAGTTTCGGGCTCATCGGTAGTGTACCGGGAGTATCGGTAGTGTACCGGGAGTGCCGGTAGTGTACCGGGGGACCTCCGGGAGGGGTATTTCGACCCCAAGAGGTCCATGGGCTGTGGGAGAATAATAACCAGCCCTTAGTGGGCTGGTAAAACAGCCACAAAGGCCCATGGCGCAGGAGAGAAAGTCCTAAAGCAAAAAGTGGAAAATCAGCCAATAGGAGGCAATCCTACTCCAACTAGGATTGGAGGTGAAGTAGGATTGCTCCCACCTCCTATTTCGGCCGACCCAAAGGCCTTGGCTGCCTCTCCTCTCCTCTCCTCCTATATATACTAGTGGATTGGGTGGTTTTTGGACAGAATTTCTGGCCACGTGCTACCCGTTACACCGGTGCATAGTTTCTCCTCTAGATCGGTTTTCTGCAGCGCTTAGGCGAAGCCCTGCCGGAATTGCTCCACCACCATCACCGGAGCACCGTCATGCTGCCTGTGAACTCTCTCTCCTCTCCACCTCCTCTCTCTGGATCGAGATGGTGGAGATCGTCATCAAGCTGCACGTGTGCTGAACGCGGAGGTGCCATCCGTTCGGCGCTAGATCGGAAGGACCGTGATCGAGATCGCGAGACGGTTCGTGATGTGATCACGGAACGGATCGTGATGAGTTCGCGGGACAGATCGTGATCAAGATCGTGAGACGGATCGTGATGAGTTCACGGGACGGATCATGATGTGTTCGCGGGACGGTTCGTGATTGGATCGCGGGACGCTCGGCGATTTGGATCGCGAAGAAGTTCGACTACACCAACCGCGTTTCTTAACGCTTCCTGCTTAGCGATCTACAAGGGTACGTGGATCCACTCTCCCTCTCGTAGATGCTCATCACCATGGATAGGTTTGCGTGTGCGTAGGAAAATTTTTGTTTCCCATGCGACGTTCCCCAACAGTGGCATCATGAGCTAGGTTGATGGTTCGATGAGATCTCGAGTAGAACACAAAAGGTTTGTGGGCATTGATGCTTAGATTGCTTCCTCCCTTGGTCGGATTTTGGTTCGGCGGGATTGTGAGATGAAGCGGCCCGGACCAACATTACTCGTACGCTTACGAGAGACCGGTTCCCTCGATGCAACTTGTTGCTTAGATGGCTTGCGGGTGACAGTTTCTCTCACTTTAGTTGGATCGGATCCGACAAAGGCGGTCCTTGAGAAGGTTGAAAAGCAATCTATGTATCACCATTGTGGTTTATGCGTAGGTGAGAATCGTTCTTGCTAGATACCCGTAGCAGCCACGTAAAACTTGCAACAACAATTAGAGGACATCTAACTTGTTTTTGCAGGGTATGTTGTGATATGATACGGCCAATTACATGATGTGATATATGTGATGTATGAGATGATCATGTGATGTATAGATTATCACGACTTGCATGTCGATGAGTACGGCAACCGGCAGGAGCCATAGGGTTGTCTTTAATTATTGTATGACCTGCGTGTCAATCATTAAGCGCTATGTAATGCTTTACTTTATCGCTACAGTAGCAATAGTAGTAGAAGCATGCAGGGCGTGACAACCCCGATGGCGACACGTTGATGGAGATCATGGTGTCATGCCGGTGACGATGGAGATCATGCCAGTGCTTTCTAGATGGAGATCAAAAGCACAAGTTCATGGCCATATCATGTCACTTATGATTTGCATGTGATGTTAATCCTTTTTATGCACCTTGTTTTGCTTAGGACGACGGTAGCATTATAAGGTGATCCCTCACTTAATTTCAAGATAAATTGTGTTCTCCCCGAGTGTGCACCGTTGCGAAAGTTCGTCGTGTTGAGACACCACGTGATGATCGGGTGTGATAGATTCTACGTTCACATACAACAGGTGCAAGCCAGATTTGCACGCGCAGAACACTCGGGTTAAACTTGACGAGCCTAGCATGTACAGACATGGCCTCGGAACACAAGAGACTGAAAGGTCGAGCATGAGTCATATAGTGGATATGATCAACATAATGATGTTCACCATTGAAGCCACCTTAACTCATGTGATGATCGGACTTGAGTTGGTGAATTTGGATCATGTATCACTCGAATGACCCGAGGGATGTCAATTTGAGTGGGAGTTCTTAAGTAATATGATTAATTGAACTCATTATCATGAACATAGTCAAAGTGTCTTTGCAAACTATGTTGTAGATTACTAGCTCGCGCTGTAGCTCCCTTGTATTTTTATATGTTCCTAGAGAAATAGAGTTGAAAGATGTTGGTAGCAATATTGCGGACTGGGTCCGTGATCTGAGGATTGTCCTCATTGCTGCACAGAAGGCTTATGTCCTTAATGCACCGCTCGGTGCGCCACCCCCTCTAGCATCGTCTATAGATGTTGTGAACATCTGACAGGCACGTTTCGATGACTACTTGATAGTTTAGTGCGTCATGCATTACGGCTTAGAATTGAGGCTCGGAAACGTTTTGAACGCCACGGAACATATGAGATGTTCTAGGAGCAGAGATTGTGATCTCAGGCTCGTGCCTGTGTTGCGAGATATGAGATCTCCAACAAGATTCTTTGCCTGTAAGATGAAGGAGAATAGCTCAATCGTTGAGCATGTACTCAGATTGTCTGGGTACTACAATCGCTTGAATCAAGTGGGAGTTGATCTTCCAGATAAGATAGTGATTGATATAGTTCTCCAAGTCACTGTCACTAAAGCTACTAGAACTTAGTGATGAACTATAATACACTAGGGATAGAAGTATTGATCCCTGAGCTGTTCGCAATGTTTGACACCGCGAAGGTAGAAATCAAGAAGGAGCGTCAAGTGTTGATGGTTAATCAAACCACTAGTTTCGAAAATGGCAAGAGCAAGGAGGGAAACTTCATGGATAGCAAGTCAGTTGCTGCTCCAGTGAAGCAACCCAAAGTTGAACTCAAACTCGAGACTAAGTGCTTCTATTATGAGGTGAGAGGTCACTGAAGCGGAACAACCCTAGATACTTGGTAGATAAGAAGGCTGGCAACATCGACAGAAGTATATTTGATATACGAGTTATTGATGTGTACCTTGCTAGTACTCCTAGTAGCACCTGGGTATTGGATACCGGTTCGGTTGCTAAATGTTAGTAACTCGAAATAAAAGCTACGGAATAAACGGAGAACTATCTAAGGGTGAGGTGACGATGTGTGTTGGAAATGTTTCCAAGGTTGATGTGATCAACATCGCACGCTCTCTCTACCTTCAGGATTAGTGACGAACCTAAATAAATGTTATTTGGTGTTTTGCGTTGAGCATGAACATGATTAGATCATGTTTGTTGCAATACAGTTATTCATTTAAGTCAGAGAATAATAGTTATTCTGGTTACATGAATAATACCTTCAATGGTCATGCACCCAGTGAGAATGGTTTGTTGAAATCTTGATCGTAGTAGTACACATGTTCATAACATTGATGTCAAAAGATACAAAGTTGATAATGATAGTACCACATACTTGTGGCACTGCCGCTAAATGTCATATTGGTATAAAGCGCATGTAGAAACTCCATGCTGATGGATATTTGGACTCATCGATTTCGAATCGGTTGAGACATGCGAACCATGCCTCTTGGGCAAGATGACTAAAGGACCCCATTGGATGGAGCGGGCAAGTGATTCATTGGAAATGATACATATTGATGTATGCAATCTAGTGAGTCTTGTAGCGTGCAGTGGATATCGTTATTTTCTTACCTTCACTGATGATTTGAGTAGATATAGTGTATATTTACTTAATGAAACACAAGTCTGAATCGTTTGAAAGGTTCAAGCAAATTCAGAGTGAAGTTTAAAGATCATCGTGACAAGAAGATAAAAATGACCGCGATATGATCGTGGAGGTGAATATCTGAGTTACGAGTTTGGCATACAACTTAAGACAACGTGAAATTTGTTTCACAACTAACGCCACCTGGAACACCATGGTGTGATGGTGTGTCCGAACATCATAGTCATGCTCTATTGATATAGTGCATACTGTGATCTCTCTTATCGTTTTACTACTATAATTTTTGGGGTTATGCATTAGAGACAACTACATTCACTTTAAATAGGGCATCATCTAAATCCGTTGAGATGACACCGTGTGAATTATGGTTTGATAGAAACCTAAGCTGTCATTTCTTAATGTTTGGGGCTGCGATGCTTGTGTGGAAAATGTTTTCACATAATAAGCTAGAACCCAAAGCGGACAAATGTATCTTCATAGAATACCCTAAGAACAGATGGGTATGCCTTCTATCTCAGATCCGAGTGCAAAGTGTTTGTTGCTAGAACCGGGTCCTTTCTCGAGAAAAGGTTTCTCTCGAAAGAATTGAGTGGGAGGAAGATAGAACTTGATGAGGTTGTTAAACCTTTGTTCAACCAGAGAGTAGCGCAGCGCAGAAAGATGTTTCTGTGAAGCCTACGTTAGTTGAAGAGGAAGTTAATGATGATGATCATGAAGCTTCAGGATCAAGTTACTATCGAACTTCGTAGGTCGACAAGGATGTGTACTGCTCCTGAGCGGTACGACAACTCTGTCTTGGAGGTCATGTTGTTGGACAACGATGAACCTACGAGCTATGGAGAAGCGATGATGGGCCCGGATTCCGACAAATGGTTAGAGGCCATGAAATCTGAGATAGGATCCATGTATGAAAACCAAGTATAGACTTTGGTAGACTTGCTCGTTAGACGGCAGGTCGTTGAGTACAAATGGACCTTTAGAATGAAGACAGACACTGATGGTGAATGTCACCATTTGTAAAGCTCGACTTGTTGCAAAGTCGTTTGTGACAAGTTCAAGGAGTTGACTGCGATGAGGCTTTCTCACTCGTAGCGATGCTAAAAGTCTGTTGGAATTATGTTAGCAGTTGCTGCATTTTCAATTATGAAATCTGGCAGATGGATGTCAAAACATCGTTTCCTTAACGGTTTACTTAAGGAAAGGTTGTATGTGATACAACCAGAAGGTTTTGTCAGTCCTAAGGATGCTAAAAGATGAGCAAGCTTCGGTGATCCTTCTATGGACTGAAGCAAGCATCTCGGAGTTGGAATATACACTTTGATGAGGTGATCAAATTTTTTGTAGTTTATACAAAGTTTACGAGAAACTTGTATTTGCAATAAAGTGAGTGGGAGCACTATAGAGTTTCTGAGAAGTATATGTGGTTGACATATTGTTGATCGGAAATAATGTAGAATTTCTGGAAGGCATAAAAGGTTGTTTGAAAAGTGTTTTTCAAAGGAAGACCTGGATAAAGCTACCTAATTGTTGAGCATCAAAATCTATAGAGATAGATCAAGATGCTTGATGAGACTTTCAATGAGTGCATACCTTGACAAGATTTTGAAAGAGTTCAAAATGGATCAGCTAGAGAAATAGTTCTCGTCTGATTTGTAAGGTGTGAAGTTGAGTGAGACTCAAAGCTCGACAACGGCAGAAGAAAGAGAAAGGACGAACGTCGTCCCCTATGCCTGAGCCATAGGCTCTATATTATGCCATGCTGTGTATCGCACCTATGTGTGCCTTGCCATGAGTCTGTCAAGGGGTACAAGAGTGGTCCAGGAGTGGATCACTGGACAGCGGTCGGAATTATCCTTAGTAACCAGAGGACTAAGGAAATGTTTCTTGATTATGGAGGTGATAAAGAGTTCATCGTAAAGAGTTACGTCGATGCAAGCTTTAACACCTATCCGGATGACTAGTAGTAGCAATCTGGATACGTATAGTGGAGCAGCCATTTGGAAATAGTACCAAGTGGAGTGTGGTAGCAGTGTTTACGGTTTGACATAGAGATTTGCAAAGTACACATGGATCTGAATATCGTAGACCCGTTGACTATAAGACCTCTCTCACATGCAAAGCATGATCGAGCCCCAAAACTCATTGGGTGTTAGATTCATAACAATGCGAATCACATGGTGATGTGAACTAGATTATTGACTCTATTGCAAGTGGGAGACTGTTGGAAATATGCCCTAGAGGCAATAATAAATTAGTTATTATCATATTTCCTTGTTCATGATAATCGTTTATTATCCATGCTATAATTGTATTGATCGGAGACTTAAATGCATGTGTGCATACATAACAAAACCATGTCCCTAGTATGCCTCTAATGGACTAGCTCGTTGATCAAAGGATGGTTAAGGTTTCCTAGCCATGGACATGAGATGTCATTTGATAACGGGATCACATCATTAGGAGAATGATGTGATGGATAAGACCCAAACTACAAACATAGCATATGATCGTGTCAGTTTATTGCTACTGTTTTCTGCATGTCAAGTATATGTTCCTATGACCATGAGATCATGCAACTCACGGATATCAGAGGAGTGCCTTGTGTGTATCAAACGTCACAACGTAACTGGGTGACTATAAAGGTGCTCTACAGGTATCTCCGATGGTGTCTGTTGAGTTGGCATGGATCGAGACTGGGATTTGTTACTCCGTGTGACGGAGAGGTATCTCAGGGCCCACTCGGTAATACAACATCACAATGAGCCTTGCAAGCAATGTGACTAATTGTTAGTTGCGGGATCTTGTATTATGGAACGAGTAAAGAGACTTGCCGGTAACGAGGTTGAACTAGGTATGGAGATACCGACGATCGAATCTCGGGCAAGTAACATACCGAAGAACAAAGGGAACGCTATACGGGATTAACTGAATCCTTGACATAGAGGTTCGACCGATAAAGATCTTCGTAGAATATGTAGGAACCAATGTGGACGTCCAGGTCCCGCCATTGGTTATTGACTGTAGAGGTGTCTCGGTCATGTCTACATAGTTCTCGAACCCGCAGGGTCTGCACACTTAAGGTTCTGTGACGTTTCGGTAGTGTAGAGTTATGTATGGTGGTGACCGAAGGTTGTTCGGAGTCCCGGATGAGACCCCGGACGTCACGAGGAGCTCCGGAATGGTCCGGAGGTAAAGATTCATATATAGGAAGTCCCAGTTTGGTTTCCGAAAAAGTTTCGGGCTCATCGGTAGTGTACCGGGAGTATCGGTAGTGTACCGGGAGTGCCGGTAGTGTACCGGGGGACCTCCGGGAGGGGTATTTCGACCCCAAGAGGTCCATGGGCTGTGGGAGAATAATAACCAGCCCTTAGTGGGCTGGGAAAACAGCCACAAAGGCCCATGGCGCAGGAGAGAAAGTCCTAAAGCAAAAAGTGGAAAATCAGCCAATAGGAGGCAATCCTACTCCAACTAGGATTGGAGGTGAAGTAGGATTGCTCCCACCTCCTATTTCGGCCGACCCAAAGGCCTTGGCTGCCTCTCCTCTCCTCTCCTCCTATATATACTAGTGGATTGGGTGGTTTTTGGACAGAATTTCTGGCCACGTGCTACCCGTTACACCGGTGCATAGTTTCTCCTCTAGATCGGTTTTCTGCAGCGCTTAGGCGAAGCCCTGCCGGAATTGCTCCACCACCATCACCGGAGCACCGTCATGCTGCCTGTGAACTCTCTCTCCTCTCCACCTCCTCTCTCTGGATCGAGATGGTGGAGATCGTCATCAAGCTGCACGTGTGCTGAACGCGGAGGTGCCATCCGTTCGGCGCTAGATCGGAAGGACCGTGATCGAGATCGCGAGACGGTTCGTGATGTGATCACGGAACGGATCGTGATGAGTTCGCGGGACAGATCGTGATCAAGATCGTGAGACGGATCGTGATGAGTTCACGGGACGGATCATGATGTGTTCGCGGGACGGTTCGTGATTGGATCGCGGGACGCTCGGCGATTTGGATCGCGAAGAAGTTCGACTACACCAACCGCGTTTCTTAACGCTTCCTGCTTAGCGATCTACAAGGGTACGTGGATCCACTCTCCCTCTCGTAGATGCTCATCACCATGGATAGGTTTGCGTGTGCGTAGGAAAATTTTTGTTTCCCATGCGACGTTCCCCAACAGTATTGCCTATGGAGTTTCATGGTTGGGAGAGCAAAATAACCATGTTTTGAAAGGGAACCCATATTTCAGTGGTCCTCAACTTGATTTAGTTTCAACAATCAACATACCCAATAGAATGTACCGTGTCCTAATTTCATATTTTTCCAACCTCGTTTACCATATTTAGTTTTTTGTGTGTACTTTTCTAGGCATGTACTACTTATACACTACTAGGGAAAACCTTATACACAGAACCTTATCATTAGTGCTGCATGAAAAGAGGTTAAGAAACAACACTACTGCTAACTACTTAGTAGTAGCACGGTTTTTGGGTAGGGCGCTACGACTAAGTTTGAACCTGGCCACATGCCAGGCCCCACTTAGCAGTAGCGCCTCCACCAGGAGCGCGCTATAGCTATGTCGGGTAGCAATAGCCCTCTTTCATAAAAACGCGCTACTGCTATCTTGACATAACCCCCGCTCGGACTTCCTCCTCCACTTCTTTCCTCCATCCATTCCCCATTCAATCGACCCCTCTCCTCCGATGCCACCGTGCCATCCGCCGCCGTCCATTGCTGCCCTCCGTCGCTGAAGTCCCTACCCTCAAGCATCGGTGAAGCCGTCGCCGTATCGCCGCCTTGAATCTACGCCAGCCGCGTCATCGCCGCGCCACCGTCTCCCTCGACAACGCCATCATCGGGCTCCCATCCTCCTCCACCTCCCCGCCGCGTCTCCCCCAACAACCACCACCCCATTGTAAGCCCTCCTCTCCCCTCCCCTCTTCTAGATTATGAACCCTAGTTAGGATTGACCCTAGTTAGTATGAACCCTAGGTTTCAAATTAGGACAGAAATTTAGCTAGGTTTTGAAATTAGGACAAAAATTTAGGGTGAGGTGTAGTTAACAGGATTCTAGGTATTTTAGGTGTTTTAGGTGTACTTAACAGAATTCTAGAAATTTTGGACATGTCATATTTGGACATGTGATATTTGGACAATGATGGTTATGTGGAGGGTAAATGATCCGAGTGGCCTATGTTTTGCCGGAAATGTTGATTTATTTCAATTCTGGTGAATTTCAGACGCACGATATGTCCA
Organism: Hordeum marinum; assembly: GCA_022496015.1. Classification (NCBI taxonomy): domain Eukaryota; kingdom Viridiplantae; phylum Streptophyta; class Magnoliopsida; order Poales; family Poaceae; genus Hordeum; species Hordeum marinum. Next base: position 179,690 of record JAAAWK010001059.1, read on the forward strand.
CTTTTTGCAAAGGTCATGCCGAAATATCCCGTGAATTTTAGCATGAATTGTCCTAGAAAGTGCGCATATGGAGTGCCCGGATTTGCAGTGACGGGAATGAAACGATAGTTCGGCAAACCATAGACCGTTTTTATATCATTACTCATTTTATTATAGTTTAAGAGTGAAATGAGGAGACTTAATCGTAGGTCTTCTAAGTGTTGACTTTAGGTTTGTTAAGTGTTTATTAATTTTGTTTTCATAATTAAGCATTTTTTCTTGACGTCGATGATGCCTGGCCCGCATCCTCGTCGTCGACTCGGTGGAGGAGCCCTGCTTGATTATAGGGGCCATGTTTGGGACTGGGCTCCGCTGGGATGGTACTGGGAGGTCCTACTTTCCGTGGCGCACAACTTGGTGAGGAGGCAGCCTGTCCTCGACCCAGAGGTTATTTGGTGGCGGTCGCATGGGCCACTGTTGATGCAGAGGGAGCCGCCCCCCGCGAAGGTGATATGTCGCTGTGTTAGGGAGTAGGACGAGCACGTCTCACACTATATGGCTGCGTTGGACGCCATATTGTCCAATACCTGGCAGGTTCTTCAGGGATCTCTTGATCCTGTGATGGTTCCTTCTCTTTGGGTGTCCACCGCCCACGCCGATACCCGTTGTTCGTTACGGTTCTAACTGTATTGGTGGTGTTATATGTATGATACCATTCGAGATGTATTAGTGATCATATTCGACGATGTACGGACCCAAGAGATGATTTAATTTTGCTTATTGAATGCATGCTAATTTCAATACTAATTTGTTTCTCAACCATATTTGTCTCTCCTCCCTCCTCCCACCCTTCCTCATTCCTCCTCCTCCCTCGTCCCACCGCCCTCCTCCCCCTCCTCCTGTATCCTCCCTCCTCCCGCCCCTCCTCCTCTACCCTTCGTTCTCCCACTCCCTCATCCTTTCTCCACCTCCCTCTTCCCACCACCCTCCTCCCCCTCCTCCTCTCTGATCCCTCATCCTCATCTCTCCACCCAACCCTCCTCCCTCCATCTCTCCTAAATCCTAAAGTGTTTTTTAATGTTCTTGTATAATTTAGTTTTTTTACTATTTTTAGTAAGTGTTTAATACAAATAGTGTATTTAGGAAATGGTTAATAGAACTAGTAGAAACCTGATGATGGTCGAAAATTCGGTGAGGGTGTCCACCATATATGAGAGAAGAAGAATCTTCACTGTTGTCGTGGGGGTCGCTTCTCCTTCACTAGGGGGAGGAGGAGTAGCGACCATCATCGATGGTCGAAAAATCGGTGAGGGAGTGTCCACCATATACGTGAGATAAGAGTTTAGGAAGGAAGATTCGACAGATCTAAAGTTTCCTGGTAGTTTCCTTCGATAAATTTTAAATGGTTAAACTATGAACATAGGAAATGTCTGACGATGAAAGGGAATTTGTTACATGCGATTACTGCAAAGACGAGCGCGGCCTGTGCGACAAGCCTCACCTAGTTGGTGGTAGGCGCTTCAGCATCATGCTGGATGAGACCTTCGAAGTGGATACAGTAAGTCACAATGACAAGTCTTTTTTCATAATTAAGCATGTATTCTGCTTCTTTTGCTTCAACTTATAACTTTAATTTTTTACTATGCTACTAGCGTATTCCCTGCCATGCATGAATGTCTGTCTTGCATAAGATCGGTTTCTGTACTAAGGAAAGTATGGAGGTAAAGAGAGTTTACTTGAGAACTGAGCATGGTTATACTTTTGCTGTAAAATTATACAATGCAGACACCTACTCCTATTTTGAATGCAAAAATTGAACAACACTATGCAAGGCTTGTGCATTTGATCCTAATATGCTTATCACCTTTGATATTCATGCGGAAGATGAAATTGTAGGTAATATCGACATATGGGTCGATGTGTAGACGCCTTCCAGTTCTACCATTATGTGAGTTTCTCAACCATATTTATTAAGTAATTTATATTGTTTATTGAAAAATAGTTCACAACTAATTTCTAGTGATAGCTTATTTCCATTCAAGCAAACATGTTCAGCGCTTGAAATATAGCACGTACTACTGTCCTGGAGATGAACTAAACAGCGAGGAGATAGGTCATTATGTTTCATGGCTTGAGGATCTTGATACTATCAAGACAGGTTATTTTCCTGGACTTCGAGATATGAGTACTCAGAACGTTCAACCACTAGTGTGCGTATTGAACAACGGTCACGTCTATTTCGGAAAGATGGAAAGATTTTTACTATTTGTCCTTAGTGCATCTTTTGCATACATTATTGTTTAAGATAAACTTCATTGCTAAGTATGCTACTATGATGTTCTTCAACAGGGACTACCGATGAGTGTTGTGCCTCATTGGATCGAGCCTAAAGGTCGCATGGCAATGGTTAGCTTACAACCACGATATCCTACATTGCACATGAGTGCATTCATAATTTCTCGAAGCGAGCAAGTCTTAATTGTCAAAGACTGGAACAAAATTGTGAAGGATCGCAAAGAAGTCCTAGGGGGCAGCAATCGGAAGCGCAACCCACAATTAGGAGACAGTTTCATCTGCATTCTTCAATATGATGAAGCAGGAGTGCTACACATGTTTTATGCTATTTTACCTGAGAGAGAGTAGCAGGAGTAGGTCCTAGGTAATAAACAATTAGTTAGTGTTGATTATATATGACTATGATGATGATGAGAAGTTCGTATTATGTGCTACAATGTGTTAGAGTTGATGGTGATGCTGGGGAGGAGGAGTAGTGATTATGAGTACTAGGATGATGAGGAGTTGTTGTAACTAGTGACCAAGTTGTTATATGATGTCTCATGGACAAAATGATAATGAGGAGGAGTTGTTATATGACAATGATGTATTATGATGATACTGTATGAAAACTTGTATAGTGGCGTATGAATATATGGCATAAAATAAAAAAGAAATACGCAATAATAGTAGTAGCGCGGGTGGACAGGCCCCCTTCTAGTAACTACCAATAGGGCTTTCTACTAAAAGCGTTACTGCTAAGCAAGTATAGTAGTAGCGCGGGCTAACACATGCTACTGCTACACTTTAGTTGTAGCGTCGTAGCAGTAGCACGCTGGTCCGCTCTATTGCTATACCCAAAACCAGCGCTACTAGTGATAATTCAAACTGGAATGTTCTATACACGAAAAGGTGTTCAAAAAGGATTAAAAAAGTTATAATTGTGTCGTCGAATAAATTATTGTTTATTCAACATACCCACTAGAATGCACCGTGTCCAAAATTTGACAAATTTTTCCGGCTCATTTACCGTATTTAGTCCTTTTTGTGTACATTTTAGGCCTTTTGTGCTTGTACTTCAATTTAGGCATGATGTGCTGACGTTATAGGACACCAAGATGCTTTCACAAATATTTGAACACCATACAAAGTATGATTTACTAACTAATACTAACAGTTCCTCGCCCCCGCCAGGTTCGAGTTTCGCTGATAAAATAGGCGTGCGATTTTAGAAATTATTCCACCCACCCCATATCCACCCATTTTTTCCTATCCCCCCCCCCCCCCCCGCGCTAGCTGCAGCTCAAACCACCGCCGCAGCCGCAACTAAATATACGTTCTGCCCTAGTTTCGCTCGTCGATTTAGTGAGGTAACCTCCGATCTCCATCATCGCTAGGCTCAATTGCTCAGATGGAGCCTGCGAACCACCCTCATGACTCCACATCGCCTCCCCTATCGCCGAGCAACCCAACTTAAGCCCAACCACATTTCACGCGGATGTCGAGGAGCTGATCATTATGGTCAATGGTCAATGGTATGAACACCTTGCCACCGACGCCGCCAACTTGGTGCAGGCTCTGTCCGAGATGAAATGCACCATCCTTCTAAAACTTACTTAATGTTTGTACACGTACATACTGTAGATGTACTAATCCACGCTTCAATCCGCAGGAACACCTTGCCGCCGACTTTGGACGGGCTCTAGAGATGAAATGCCCAAGAAACTACCCCTCCGGATTTACCAATTATTAAGTGTCAGGTTCATTTTTACGAGTACTAGTTGCAATGATTAACCGTGTCAATTTTAGTTTCAACGGTACACATTAAAATTGCCATGGTAGGTTCTATGTATTATGTAGTTAACACGTTTGTTCTTCATTTCAGTTATGCGCACTGTGTTGTTCAAGTATGAATTGTCCAGTTTAATTTCACCAATACCAGTTACAAACTTACAATGCCTATGCTGGGTTGCTATTAAGCCTGCTGTAGTGAACAATTATATCCATTTTTATGCTGTCAATTCATGGTGCTACTCTGCACAAAGAAGATATCACTAGAGATGATGTCCTTCAATTGCGAGTAGATAATTTTTGTGGATGTTAAACCTGTTGTAATTGACATGCCCCTGCATGTCCTTACGCGGTGTCATAATATACGATGATGTTGTTTACCGTCGAGGTTAGTCAAATCCCAATATCTTATAGTATTTTATTTCATTGGTTCAATTGCAGTTTAACTTTTAACATTTACGTGTTGGTTGTAGGTACATATGCTAGTGGTACTGAACCACGCTGCGACCAGCAGGAACACCTAGCCACCAACTTTATGCAAGCTCTGGCCGAGTTGAAGTACCCCAGCAACTATGCCTCTGGATTTACCAAGTATGAATTGGCTCATGATGTTTAACCATGTGAATTTTTGTTTCACTAGTCAAATTTTTAATGAGTATGTTAGGTTGTCTCTACTCTGAAGTTAACACGTCATCGTGCTACTCCTCACAATGGTAATATCAGTGGAGATACTGTCGTTTAATTAACATTTGTAATTTTTGGTAGATGTTAAAACTATTTTATTTAACACGTCTTTCTATGTGTTTATGTAGGTCTATGCTGTACGATGTTGTTGTTTACAATTGAGGTTAGTCACATCCCATTGTCTTATAGTATTTTAGATCATTTGTGCAATTGCAAGTTTGGTTCTAACTTTTATTTATTGCTTGCAGGTACATATGTCAGCAGTGCTGATTCATGCTTAGACCCCCTTTACATATGGGGCAATGAGATAAACATGAATAGGCATCAAGTGAGGAAACTAAGAGAAATTGTTAGGCAGAAGAGACATCTGATTGGAATTAAAGTCTTTATTTATACTTTATCCAAGACATCAGTGAACATTAAAACGGTAAGTAGTATGTTGCCTTCTTTTCCATCCTAGAACAAGTTACGCTATTAGACATGAATACGTGGAAGTTGTCTCTTTTTGGTTGTTTCAGAAGGAATTTACTCAAGATTACCTAGCAAACTACCTGAATGAAGTGGATGCAATGAAGGCCATAGTATATACTTCATGCTAGCATGATAATCGCAAGGAGCTGGTGAAGGATGTATCGGCAATCATGACAAGGGTTGGAGAAAAGTCGTGTGAACCTTTGGCGTGGACGAGGGAACATTATTGTTGTTTTGCTTCTTCAACACCATGGATAGCCAAAAGCATTTACAATTCTCACTTCACCGTTACCGCTTGTAGTACTATATATTGTTGTTCATCATATTTAATCTTCTACTGAACCATGTAACCATCAAACATGTACTGAGCTTTTGATTTATGCATTGGTTGTTGAACCATAGAAATTAGGGTATGTATTGATGGATGTCAAATCCACATTTCATAATTAAAAATTTGAAATTTCCAATTCTAAAAATAAATTAGTGAAAATAGGCTATAAGGTAAAAATTACAGCTCACACAGTTAGAACGATTAAACCGTGTGCAATGGTGTCATATGTCACACACGATTGTTTGAAGAATAGTGTGTGTGATTATCAGCTTTACAACACACGGTCGCATATTTTGCTTGTGCGGGTTCCGCGCACTGTTACACATGTGTTTGCACAACGTAATCGTGTGCACTTGCCATCAGTAGCACAAACGGTTCCAAACCCGCGTGCTTGTGTAATATATAGGACGATAAGAAGAGAGTTTACATATGTTCCGCGTGTGCGATCTGAATAACTATTGCACACAAATATATCTGTGCCATCGTCTCGGATGTGTTCTTGATCACAAACGTAACGTCAAAGTATGGCGTGTGGCATAGGATATGATTTTGCATACGTTTACGTAAGGAGAATCATCAACAGGCGCTCGCACCATCGCAGATGATGTTTCGGTGTCGTGTGGCATGACTAATGTGGCTTGAGTGTGTCGGTATTTCCCCAAAGAGGAAGGGATGATGTAACACAGCGGCATACAAACGTTTCCCTTAGTTAAGAAACCAAGGTATCAATCCATAGAGGAAGATCAAACACCTACGTAAACAACACCTGCACACAAATAACAAATACTTGCAACCTGATGTAAAAGAGAGGTTGTTAATCTGTCTATGGTAAGAACATATATTAGATTGCAATAGGTATGGCAACTAGATCTCGCTAGAACAAAAAATAAAATAAGTAAAATAAAGTGCAGCAAGGTATTTTTGGGTTTTTGGATTAATATATCTCAAAACAAAACGGTTAAATAGTAGATCGGAAAGCAATATGTTGGAAAAGTAGACACGGGAGCCGTAGGTTTCACTAGTGGCTTCTCTCATGAGTACAGTGTTGGAAATATGCCCTAGAGGCAATAATAAAATATTTATTATCATATTTCCTTGTTCATGATAATCATTTATTATCCATGCTAGAATTGTATTGACCGGAAACTCAGACACATGTGTGGATACATAGACACCACCATGTCCCTAGTATGCCTCTAATAGACTAGCTCGTTGATCAAAGATGGTTAAGGTTTTCTAGACATGGACATGAGATCTCATTTCATAATGGGATCACATCATTAGGAGAATAATGTGATGGACAATACCCAAACTATAAACGTAGCATATGATCGTGTCAGTTTATTGCTACAGTTTTCTGCATGTCAAGTATTTGTTCCTATGATCATGAGATCATGCAACTCACTGACACCGAAGGAGTACCCTGTGTGTATCAAACGTCGCAACGTAACTGGGTGACTATAAAGATGCTCTACAGGTATCTCTGAGGGTGTCTGTTGGGTTGGCATGGATCAAAACTGGGATTTGTTACTCCGTGTGACGGAGAGGTATCTCAGGGCCCACATGGTAATACAACATCACTATAAGCCTGGAAAGCAATTTCACTACAGAGTTAGCCACGGGATCTTGTATTACGAAACGAGTAAATGGACTTGCCAGTAACGATACTGAACTAGGTATAGAGATACCGACGGTCGAATCTCGGGCAAGTAACATACTGAAGAAAAAAGGAAACATGATACGGGATTATCTGAATGCTTGACATAGAGGTTTGACCGATAAAGATATTCGTTAATATGCAGGAACCAATATGGGCATCTAGGTCCTGCTATTGGTTATTGACCGTATAGGTGTCTCAATCATGTCTCCATGGTTCTCAAACCCGCAAGGTCTGCACACTTAATGTTCGGTGAAGTTTCTGTAGTATAGAGTTATGTATAGGGTGACCGAACGTTGTTCGGAGTCCCGGATGAGATCCTGGACGTCATGAGATGCTCCGAAATGGTCCTGAGGTAAATATTGATATATAGGAAGTCCTCTTTTGGTCACAGTAAAAGTTACGGGCTCATCGGTACTATACCGGGAGTGCTGGGAGACCATCGGGAGGGGTGTCTCGACCCAAAGGACCTTATGAGCTATGGGAGGAGTCAAACCATCCCCTAGTGGGCTGGCTGACCCCCCTACCACGGCCCATGCGGCTAAGGGTGGGAAAAACCCAAAAGTGGAAAGGTTGAAAGGGTTTCCAAGTGTAGAGGAGGAATCCTACTCCTAGTAGGATTGGAGTAGGACTCCTCCACCTCTAATTTCAGCCAAACCTGGAGGGTTTGAGGCTGCCTCCTCCCCTCCCTCCCACCTATATATACTAGAGGATTTAGAGGGGATAGCTAATCCTAATTGCCACATGTTACCGTCTTCTTCCCTAGATCAGTTTCTCCTCTAGATTAGTTCTGCGGTGCTTAGGCGAAGCCCTGCAGGATTTGTTCACCACCACCGCCACCACGCATTTGTGCTGCCAGAGAACTCATCTATCTCTGCACTCCCTCTTGCTGGAACAAGAAGGCAAATAAAGTCATCGAGCTATATGTGTGCTGAACACGGAGGCGCTTTCCGCTCGGCGCTAGATCGGAAGGACCGTGATCAGGATCGCGAGACGATTCGTGAATTGATCGCGGGACGGATCGGGATTGGATCATGACATGGATAGTGATGGGATCATGGGACGCTCGGCGATTTGGATCGCGAAGACGTTCAATTACATCAACCGTGTTTCTTAAGACTTCCCGCTTAGCGATCTACAAGGGTATGTAGATCCACTCTCCCTCTCGTACATGCTCATCACCATGGATAGATCTTGCATGTGCGTAGGTAAATTTTGGTTTCCCATGCAACGTTCCCCAACATATAGCACACGGTGGGTGAACAAATTACTGTTGGGCAATTGATAGAAGATCAAATAATCATGAAGATATCCAGGCAATGATCACTATATAGGCATCATGTCCAACATAAGTAGACCAAAACAATTCTGAATCAACTTCTGTTACTCCTCACATCGATCGCTATCTAGCATGCATCTAGTGTATTAAGTTCATGGAAAAACATAGTAATGCAATAAGAATGGTCACATGATGTAGGCAAGGTCTATTCATGTAGGAATAGATCCCATCTTGTTATCCTTAATAGCAATGATACACGTGTGTCTTGCTGCCCCTTCTGTCACTAAGAAACAACACCGCAAGATGGAACCCATCACAAAGCACCTCTTACCATGGCAAGAAAAAATGATATTGTCATGCTAAATAAAAGAAATATTCGAAGAAGAAATACAAAGCTATAAGTAATAATGCAAATAAAAGATCAAAGAAGACTCAAATCATATTCATGGATAGAAACTGATCATGAACTCAAAATTCATCGAATCCCAACAAATCATCGCAAAAGTCATTACATCCAATAGATCCCCAACAGACCATTGGATGGAGAATGAAAAGAGAGAGAGAGAGGAAGCCATCTAGCTATTGCCTACGGACCCATAGGTCTATGGTGGACTACTCACGCATCATCAGAGGAGCACCCATGAAGACGGTGCACACCTCTGTGATGGGGTTAGATTGGATTCCGCGGTTCTGGAACTTGCGGCGGGTGGAATTCGGTTTCGTCGACTCCTCTAGTGTTTTCCAAATATTTGAGAATTTATAGAGGAAATAGTCGGTGGAGGGGGGTCCCGAGGTGGGCCCCACCCACCAGGCCGTGCCAGGGGCCTCTGGCACGCCCTGGTGGGTGTTCCCCAACTCAGGCCTCTTTTCTATTACTTGTTTGGCCTATCTGGTGTCTTCTGATCCAAAAACATTCTCCAAAAAAATTCACGGTGTTTGGGCTTCGTTTGTTACTAATTTTCTACGAAGTAAAAAACAAGCAAAAACAACAACTGGCACTTTGGCAATATGTCAATAGTTTAATCTCAAGAAATGATATAATGTTGCTATAAAATTATTGTAAATCATCCAAGATTGATAATATAAGAGCATGGATCAAGCCAAAATTCTAGATACATTGGAGACATATCAATGATCCACCCTCCCCAATCGCCCACACATGCAATGTAACGGTTCGAAACTACGTCGCGGAAAGGGGTTAAAAACAATTTCTATATGACATAAGAGTACTACTGAAGCTTACGATGCATGCTTTAATATCTTCTAGTATTAAATTTATTAGATTTATTTTATGCAAAGCTTTTTGTGGCAGCACAATTGTGGACGTTGTTGAAATTTTGTTAATTCATGCCTAACCTTTTAGTGGCGGGTTCTCAACAAAAGTAAATAGTGAAGGGCATGGAAACACTGCTCGCCACTGCCGAGATTCTATGAGTGGCGAGTAAACGCTTTTGATCGCCACTACAGAGGATCTACCAGTGGTGGGCGCCCGCCCGCTGTCGGTGTCAAAATCGTCGGATCTGTGGTAGGGGGTCTAGATCTGTGAGACTAGAATCGATGGTAACAGGAGACGAAGGAGACGATGTTTACCCTGGTTAGGTCCCTCCTATGGAGGTAATACCCTACGTCCTCCTTGATTGTATTGATGATATGTGGGTTAAGAGTTAATCTACCTCGAGATCGAGTAGCTAAACCCTATATGGGTTGTCCTGTATCTACAACCTAAAACCCTCCGGCTTATATAGACGCCAAGGGTACCTAGGGTTTACACATGGTCGGTTACACGTCGGAGGAAAAAACATGCCTATCTACTATCGACAACTTGGAGGACATGCCACGGCTCCTTGAAGCTTTCACCCTGGCGACGGGGCCTTTGCTCATCCAATGCTCATCCAACAGCCCACACAGTCCGGCCCGTGAGAAACAGGGCGGCTATCCGAGGACCCCTTAAACCAGGACTCCCTCAGTAGCCCCCAGATTGGCCTCCAATGCCAAGGTGTATCCGTAAAATCTTTCTGCGTCGAGGTCTTCGACTTGCGAGTCGCCTCTACTCCCTCTTGTTCGGCAACTGACCAGTCATCGATGAAATCCCAAGCATCACGAGCTCGCCGGTCCATTATAATAACTGACACCGTTTCTCAGTTTTCGTGCATCATGGGAGGTGGGCGGTTCAGTGATTTTTTAAAATACTACCCCTCCACAATGAAGGCACCGCCCATTTAAAAAAACAGAATTTTGGTTTAGGCCAAATCCTCTTCCTCCTTCCCATTGGAAAAAACTCTTAGTAGAAGATCACCACGAAAAACATGGTGAGCACCCCCATCTCTTCCTCGCGCCCCTACGGCTCCTTTCTTAGGGATTGGACCGGTTGCTCCATATCACTCCTACGACTACGTAATCTGGAGACCCAGGGGTACCTCACTTCTTCAGATCTGGCGTTGACCCACGCAGTTTTATCTTCTTTTAACAACGAAGTTTTCTTGGATAATTCACCCAGTCCACAAAGGTGGTAATGCGTATGCTTCGTGCCCTTTCTACTAAGGGGTCTCTGATTTCACATTCACCCATTATTTAGACAACTACTGGACTTTTATGGGATCCGGCTCCACCATCTAAACCTAGGGTCTATCCTGCACATCTCTGGCTTCGTCGCCCTTTGCGAGATGTTCCTGGGCTATGGGGCACATTTTGAACTGTGGAGGAAGTACTTCTGCTTCATCCGTCGAACTCGGGAGAAGACAATCTTGGAGGTTGGTGGAGCCACAGTATGCCGCATAGCGGGGACGAGTTATCCGGTGGAAAAACCGAAGGAGTCCGCAGAATGGTCTTCGGAATGGTTTTATAACGAAGACATACCCCTATTCGATCCAGCTGGGAGGGGTCTGCCCGAATACTCCGACGGCCCCTTGAAGAAAAGGTGCAACTGGCGGCCGAAGAAATAGTCCCAAGAGGACGGCATTGAAGTGCAACACTTGGCAGCACAAGTGAAGATACCATCCCACCAAAGTTTGACCATGATCAACGTCATGGGCGCTGCTATCACCCAGTGCGTGCAGCCTCTTCAACAGAGGATACACCCCTTGTGGCGTTACAATGGGACATGCGACACCACACACTCCCTACGACCTAGTCCTGCCGATAAGACAGCGTCGGCCGCCGCACTTGCCGACCTGTACAAAGGGGAGCAAAAAGATTTTATTCGGCGGTCGACCAAGGAGGGATATTCAAGCCACAACCCCGTCAAATTTGACCCTTTTTTGGGTTTCCATTTGTCCCTTTTTTGACCGAAGTATTTAGCTTCATGTGAACAGGACTGGAGAAGCTTCATCAAGACAGTTAACTGTCCGGCTCCTCAGCCCAAAGACTATTCCGTCGATGATGAACCAGGCTTTCATGAGGACCTGGATTTGTCAATTGAGTTTGAAGATGGGGTTTTCTACCAGGAGAGTCCCAACCGCACCAAGGTGGCTATCATAGACGATTACCCTATATCGTTCCCTTCTCCTGCAACAAACAAGAAGAATAAAAGTTGGTCCCGCAAAAGGCAAGCATCCTCCAATACCCCGAACACGCAGGCTCCTACTCCCAAGCGTCATTGATCCGTGCATCATATGTCGGCAACGACAAGAGTGTCGGGATAGAAAAGCAACAGGGTTCCGATGAACGAGCCGGCTATGAGGATGAGTCCGTCTACTCGCTCAACCCAAAGATATCCGTTCGGTCGTTTATTTACTATCACAACTGATAGAGCCTTATTGCAGATTTTCTATCGAAATACTCACGCGAAAAGCCCAGACTTCTCTTGCCGAAGAGGTTGCCAGGGTGTCCGGCGGTGCTCAAAATTCTAGAGCTACGGGTCATGTTGAACCAGCTATAGAGGTTCCCATGGCCAATCCGGCTCCAGTCGATTCCTGTTACATTGTGTCAGTGACCAAATCAGAGGTAGGAAGCGTCGTGAATCATCGGGATGACGAGAGTCCCTGCGCCGTGAATCACAGGAGTTCGGTGCTCTACGCATGGCGGGCGCGCACATCTGTGCTGCTCGAGCCGGGTTCGCAGAAGCTATGAAATTGATATCGTCTAGCCTGCACGTAAATAATTGGTTTTGTAGAGTCCAAACACTCATGTAAACGCAGTTTCCCCCGAGCCTTAAATTGGTCAGAACGACCGAATTAAGGGTCCTTGTGTTATTTTATTGCTAATACAGGCCTCGAAGTAGAAAAGCCAGCAACTGGCCAAGGAACTAAAAGACAGTTGAACACAGGTGGAATCTATGAAGGCCGAATTGGAGCAAATAAAGAGCTTTACTCGGGAGGCACATGATGAGCATATATGCATTGCTAATCTTACTATATTACCGTGTTGATGCAAGGGTACTATTTTGCAGATGAATCAATAGGGGAAATGCAAAAAGATTTGGATGCGGCCCGAGAGTCTCAGCGATACACCGAGTCGCAGCATGAGTCCGGCTGTTGTGTTTTGAACCAGAAAGTATAGAGGGCATGTTCCGTAAGTATAATGATACCATCGGGAAGGACTTCTTATAAATGAAGCATAATAGGCACGCCTTTGACTCATGTGTAGGTCTTGTATCTGGGCGACCCGAAGAAGAGATGAGAACCTACCAGGTGTGTTTTCTGAAGGAGCTTTCTGCCCTTCATGAGCGAGGTCGCAAGGCCATGATTGGCATGGTAAAGGCGCTATGGCCCACCGAGCAACCTCTGGCGGGTACGACCGAACTAGTCGATCGATTCAAGAGGGACCAAAGTAGGTTCGAGCTGTGGAAGACATCGGCTTGTTGGGAGGGAGCACGAGTGGCGTGGGCGATGATCAAGACCCGCTATACTGGACTTAACCCGAGCGTATGTCTAGGTTAGGCTAGTGGGGTCAGATGGACAAGAAGTGCCGCTCCACCTGGTGTATGACCAGGTGATGCCCGACGCCCATTTCTCACAAGAAGACTGATCCCTAGAAGCTATAACCGACAATCTCAATCAGAAGTCGAATGTATAATTACGTATAACTATGTACGAACAATCAAGTAGTTGCTCCATCTGTGTTGTAAACTTTGTCTTAAACGGCCATTGGCTTCTACCTCCCGTGCTAAGATCTCGGGAGTGTTCCTCGTAATTATCACACTAGAAGAGCGAATTATATTCGGGAACCAGGCACTCCGGCCTTTTGGTGCGAACGGACGGAAAGCACATAGGGAAATATGTTATATTACTACTTAGCATAAGAAACATATTCCAAAGAAAATAGTACCTCTATTGATACCTTTCTTTAGTGTTCTACGAAGATCGTAGGTAGACGGTCGTATACTGCTAGTATGCGGTTCAGGGTTTTTGAGAGAAAAGAAGGCCATGTAATGGTGACAACAACAATAGTCTTATTAATTGCTTCCATCACGGCCGACCTATTGTCTACGTAAGATAGCTAGCATTTGGCTTCACCCGTCTGAGGTACGTATCCGGATGACCCGGTCGTAACAACCGTAGAGGTGCTCCATTTACCCTCTAGCCAAACAATCGAGAACATATAGGGTAAGCATAGGAGCGAGGCAACCCAACTTGGCAAAGTCTTAGTTCGAATTGATGCATATGATGGCTTAAACGCGACAAAGGAAACCTGTGTACACAATAAGCGTTGGTAAATGCTTATAATATAAAGGCGTTGGCTTCGGAAAGAAGCCCTCAGGTGTTGTGTTCGGATTTAACACTTAAGGGTGTAAACTGATAGTCTTAGTACAAGATCAATTGAGCCGAACATAGGAAGAAAAGTAAAAAATTTAAACCTACCAAAGAGAAAAGTGGGAGGGGCAGGAAAAAGACAAAAAAAGGAAAGAAAAAAGGGTAAAGAATGTGACGACACCGGTTTATCAGTAGAAGCACCGAAGACGAGTTGCGTTCCATGGGTTTGGTTCAAGGCGGTTGTTCGACGGGTTCTGAAGACAGTAAGCTCCTCCAGCAAGTACTTCATAGATTATGAAGGTCCCCTCCCATTCGGGGTTGAGTCATGCTTGTGCTTCTCTGGGAGCCGTAAGACGAGTTCGCCCACGTTGTATGCTTTTGCCCTGACCTCTCTACTCTGGTAGCGTCGGGCCTGCTGTTTGTAAAAAGTAGAACGAGCCTGAGCTATGTACCTCTCTCCTTCTAAGGCTTCTTGGTCATCCTGCTGATCTAATTTGGCCTCCTTTTCCGCGTACATGCGCACCCTTGGTGTGTCGTGAATAATGTCACAGGGGAGGACTGCTTCTGGCCCATAGACCATGAAGAACGGTGTGTATCCCGTTGATCTGTTCGGGGTGGTGCACAGGCCACATAGAACAGAGTTGAGCTCCTCCACCCAATGACAGTCAGACTCATGAAGAGATCGGACCAAACGTAGTTCAATGCCGCTCATGATGAGGCTGTTTGCTCGTTTGACTTGTACTCTATCTGATCTCTTGGGCCGTGAAGTTGGATCCATTGTCCGTTATTATACTATGTTGTACACCATAACAATGTACCATACCAGATATAAAGTCGATTACTGGTCCGGACTTGGCTGATTTGATAGGTTTTGCCTCTATCCATTTGGTGAATTTGTCAACCATGACCAGTAGGTATTTATTCTTCTTGGACCTCACTTTATGGGATCTGACTAGGGATGAAAATGGAGCGGAACTGGTTGGAACTTAGTGCTACCATATTTGTTTTCATATTTTCTTGCAGAAGCGGAAACGGAAACGGAAACCCCAGAAATGAATACAAAAATAGATACTATCAGAAACGAACATGGAGTGGATACAAAGCGGAAACAAAAACCTAAGTAGTCATTGACCAAAACTTTAAACCGCTTGAATCATAGTGAAATATATGCAAAACAAACAAATTTCATAAATTGTTAACATGGCTACAAAATAATATGATTATGCAGCAACTTATTGTAGTATGGCAGTATTTCTATACAATTGGATATAGGATCTCGTTGAGTACATCTATGGTAGTATAACAGATCAATTCTATTCATTTTTATCACCACGTGTCGTTTTGTGGTTGGACTAAAAAGTAGCCATATGCCTATAGTAAAAAACGGAAATTCCATATTTGCGGAAATGGAAAGTTCCGTTTCCATGTCTATTCCACCAAGAAACATCATTCCATTTTTGTTTTCATATCCGCATAAAAATTCCATTTCGACTCACGTGTTGAAAATTTCTCCTTCCGTTTCCATATTTCCTATGTGTATATATTTTTCCTCCGGAAAAGCGGAAAGTTTCGACTCCATTTTGATCCCTAGGTCCGACCATGTCCAGCCCCTAGACCGCGAAAGGCCAGGCAATCCGAATAGTCCAAAGAGTTTTCGGGGGCATATGACTTTGATTTGCACAAAGTTCACACCCCACGCAGTTTTTGGGGGCAAGTGACATTTTGGGGGCAGTGTGTGGGCGTCCGCCCGAGCAGTGGGACAAAAGAAACCAGCTCCGAAGGCCTTGCTAACTAAGCCTCTTGCCACGGCGTTGTGGCCACCCATGCCTGCGTGGATTTTGGCTAGGAGATCCCGTCATTCTTCCTTAGATATGCACCGTTGTAATATTCCGGTGGTGCTTTTCTGGCATAAGTCACCATCATGTACTTTGTAGGCTTTGGATCGTCAAACTATGCGTCACGCCTCTATCTGATCGTCGAGGAGTTCCTTGCGAAAAAGGTAGGCAAGGAAGGGCTCGACCCATGGTGCGGTTACTGCCACGACCTCGTGAGCCAAAGGTGTTTCATCCATTATGGAGCCGTCGATGATTTGGTCGTCTGGTTCGTTTATAGGGGGAACAACCTCTTCTGCAGTATTTAGACTGGCGCCCTTGTGATCGTCCTGCCAAACCATGTATGGCTCAAAGAGCAGCTCCAGGAACGTGTTTTTTAGGACATGATTGCATTTAGACCCCATGCAGGCCAGTATGTCGGCAGCTTGGTTGTTGTCGCGAGCGACATGGTGAAATTCCAATCCCTCGAACTGTGCGGATATCTTTATGACAGTGTTTCTCTATGCCGCCATATCCGGGTTTTTGGCATCGAATTCGCCATTTATTTGGGAGATGTCCAAGTTGGAGTCTCCCCGTACCTCAAGTCGTCGTATGCCTATTGATACTCCAATCCGAAGACTGTGCAAGAGTGCTTTGTATTCGGCTGCATTGTTGGAGTCGGCATACAGGATCTGCAACACGTATCGCACATTGTCGCCGGTGGGGGATATGAGGATAACTCCAACCCCCAGTCCGGCCAAGGTTATTGATCCATCGAAGTACATTGTCCAATGGGAGTATGTACTATATTCCCTGGGGAGCTCGGCCTCTGTCCACTCAGCCAGAAAATCTGCGAGTACCTAAGATTTTATGGCATGTCATAGCTTGTAGGTGATTTCAAAGGGAAAGAGCTCAATAGCCCATTTGGCTATGCGGCCGGTGGCATCCCTATTGTTGATTATATCGCTCGAGGGTACTTCGAATGCCACCGTTACCGAACACTCTCGGAAGTAGTGTCTGAGTTTCCATGATGCCATTAATACTGTGTAGGCTATATTCTGGTAGTCCAGGTATCTGGACTTGCACTGCGTTAGTACTTCTGACACGTAATAGACCGGCTTCTGAGTCTAGAATTTGTGTCCCTCCTCCTCTCGTTCGATGACGAGCACTGCTAAAGACTTGGTAGGTAGCCGATATGTATAGTAACATTGGCTCACCAGCGTCTGGTGCTGTGAGTATGGGATTGGTTGCAAGCAGTGTTTTAATTTCCTCTAACATAGTCGCTGCTTCGTTGGTCCACTCAAAATTGTTGGTCCGTTTCAGTAGCTTATAGAGCGGTAAATACTTTTCTCTGAGGCGGGAGATAAAGTGCCTTAATGCCGCTACACAACCAGCCAACCTTTGGACATGCTTTAGCTCTGTGGGACTTGCAAGTTCTGATGGAGCATGGACCTTAGGGATTCGCTTCTATTCCTCTACCAACCTTTGTACATGCTTTAGCTCTATGGGACTTGCAAGTTCTGATGGAGCATGGACCTTAGGGATTCGCTTCTATTCCTCTATGGGAGACGATGAGTCCGAGCAGTTTACCAATGGAAATTCCGAATACACATTTTTCCGGATTGAGTCGTATGTCATACCCACATAGGCTGGTGTGTTTGGTTATGATTACCACATCTTCCACGTATGGCTCGACTGTCTTACCGACTTATTTCACGAGACAAGACCGGATCATGTCTTGGTATGTAGACCCACCGGTTTTTAGCCCAAAGGGCATCGTGTTAAAGCAGAATGGCCCTTAGGGGGTGATGAATGCGGTTGCCTCCTGGTCGTACTCCTTCATTTTGATCTGATGGTACCTGGAATAAGCATCGAGGAAACACAATGCGTTGTGTCTGGCTGTGGCGTCAATGATCTGGTCTATGCGTGGTAAAGGGAAAGGGTCCTTAGGGCAGGCATTGTTGAGGTCTTTGAAATCGACGCACAACCGCTAGGATTTATCTTTATTTGGTACCATCACAAGGTTTGCCAACCATTCGAAGTGCTTAATCTCCCGAATGAATCCGGCCTCTAGCAGTTTAGCTAATTCGTCACCCATAGCTTGCTGTTTGGGTTTGGAAAAGGGGCGCAGGGTTTGCTTAACGGGCTTGAAGCCTGAAATGACGTTCAGACTATGTTCTACCAGCCACCGTGGGATTCCGGGCATATCAGAAGGATGCCATGTGAAGATGTCCCAGTTTTCCCGTAAAAATGTCCACAGTGCCTCGTTCACTATGGGATCGAGCTGAGCTCCGTTGGACGCTGTCTTGTTGGGGTCCGTTGGGTGCACTTGAAATTTAATGATTTCCTTTGCGGGTTTAAAGCACATGGGGTTGGTCCTTTTGCTAAGGCTCACGTCGTCCTTGTCAATTGTTGACCGCAGTGCAGTCAGTTCTTTTGTAGCGAAGGTCTCGGCTAGTGCCTCGAGGGCGAGCGCTACTGTTTTCTTTTTGGCCCTAAGGGATATATTCGGATCACTGGCAATTGTGATTACTTCGTTTGGTCCTGGCATTTTGAGTTTCATACAACCATAATGGATATAGCCAGGATCACTGACAATTGTGATTACTCCGTTGGCTGTCAGTCAGGCTTGTGTTCAGCAATACAGAATGTACAGGGCATGGTTTATCCAGTAGTCCATCAATGACAGTACGGACCCCTGTAAAGGGCTTGTTTCTCTTTTCGGCCATTCGAATCTGGCTGGCCACTTTGGACGTATCCTCTTTTTCCGATCTCCACTAGGGTGCTCGGTGAAGGTTGGTTCCGAAAATGACCGTTCGGCTTGCCAAGCGCTTTCCATGGCACAATATTTTTTGTACCATGTCTAAAAGCTCGGCGAAGTCATGAATATGTTGGCGAGCCTGGGCGTTAATAATCCCTTGATCATGGCAATTGCAATTGAAGGTTGACATTATCTCTTGGTCACTAAGACCTTTTTCTCTGCTTCTAGCGAGTATGAGTCTAGCCCAAAAATGATGAACTGACTCTCCTGGTAATTGTTTAATATCCCATAAGTCCGAAGACATGGGATTTGGTGCCATACTTGGATGATCAGCTTGGGTGGTGGGTGGGAAATTTTTTGACTCCACGCCACGTTGTGTTCAGAATCACATACTCTGAATTGTGTGATACATGAGGGACCGGTACCGGTCTGTCTCCAGGGAAAACTCCGGTGGCCGGATTGTAGGCGAAGTCTCGGTGATCGGGGAACGGGGTATAACCCGTTTTTAATTCCGGTTGTTGGGGGACGAGCCCCTAGTCGGACAATCAATGGTACCGACTAGGTGGGTGACCATGGGGACGTGAATCTCCCTTTCGTCGGGCTTAAACCCAAGCCAGTCATAGACCGGAACCTAGTCATCAGATATACGCATGATCTCAATCCGATCGACTAGCTTGTTTAAAAACGAGGCGATGGTAGGATGCGTGTCGCTGAAGCGAGTGGAGTTAATATGCGGCGTCGCGGTTCCGGAGGTGCGGAAAAGCAGATCCGGGTCCCGTTTAGCCATGGTGGATCCGGTCACATCGGCCGGATTGGGCGTTCTGGATGGCCCGGGGGTGACAACTTTGTCGGAAGTCGGACCCAATGTCTTCGGCGTCGAGGCGTCGAGACATACGGGCTCCTTCTCAAGAGTCTATAGCTCCATCAAGATAAGTTCTCCCTGTGAATCGGCGACGAACTCTAAAGTTCCGAACTTGATTCTTTGATCAGGGGAAAAGTTTCCTATCTGGCCAAGGTAGCCGATCGGGTCGGCGTGTGACAAGCTGACGCCTCCTGTGAGAATCCGATCGGGGGCGAGAATCAGCTGGATGTAGATCTCGTTGCTTGTGACAGGGTGAGGCATCGAATCATTTGGTGATCATAGCGGAACTCTCCATGAAAGCACGAATGTCGGTGTCAAAACTGGCGGATCTCGGGTAGTGGGTCCCGAGCTGTGAGACTACAATCGATGGTAACATGAGACGAAGGAGACGATGTTTACCCAGGTTCAGGCACTCCTATGGAGGTAATATCCTACATCCAGCTTGATTGTATTGATGATATGTGGGTTACATAGTTTATGTACCTAGAGATCGAGTAGCTCAATCCTAGATGAATTATCCTCAAACCCTCCAGCTTATATAGACGCTGAGGGTACCTAGGATTTACACATGGTCGGTTACACGTCGAAGGAAAAAATATGCCTATCTACTATCGACAACTTGGAGGACACGCCACGGCTCCTTGAAGCTTCCACCCTGGCGATGGGGCCTTCGCACATTCAATGCTCATCCAACAGCCCAGACAGTCCGGACCACGAGAAACATGTCGGTTATCCGAGGACCCCTTAAACCAGGACTCCCTCACACGACACTAATGTGTGTTGAGGAACATTGCATGGGAAACAAAAAATTTCCTACGCACATGCAAGATTTATCCATGTTGACGAGCATCTACGAGAGGGACAGTGGATCTACATACCCTTGTAGATCACTAAGCGGGAAGGTTATGAAACGCGGTTGATGTAGTCGAACGTGTTCACCATCCAAATCGCCAAGGGTGCCGTGATACCATCACGATCCATCTTGTGATCCAATCATGATCCGTACCGCGATCCCATCACGATCCGTCCCGCGATCAAATCACCAATCGTCTCGCGATCTTGATCACGGTACTTCCGACCTAGCACAGAACGCACGACACCACCACGTTCAGCACACATATAGCTCGATGACGATCTCCGCCTTCTTGATCAACAAAGAGGGAGCGGAGAGGTAGATGAGTTCTCAGGAAATGCGACAGCGTGGCGGCAATGGTGGTGGAACTATTCCAGCAGGGCTTTGCCTAAGGACCGCTTAGATGATCTACAGGAGAAACTATGATCTAGAGGAGAGAGTGGCATGTGGCTAATTTGTGTGTTGAAAACCCCCAATACCTCTAGTATATATAGGAGGAGGGAGGGAGGAGACATGGCCCTCAAGGGGCCATCCCTTGCTTCGGCCAAAGTGGAGAGAGGAGGAGTCCTCCTCCAATCCTACTAGGATTAGGACTCCATCTCTACCACTCGGAATCCTCATTCCACTTTTGGGTTTCTCCACCCAGCCACATGGGCCTCTTGTGGGACTTTGTACAGCCCACTAGGGGCTGGTTTACCTCTTCCCACAACCCATGTAGCCACTTGGGTCGAGACACCCCTCCCGTTCATCCCCCGGTACCCTCCCGGAACTCCCGATACACTTCCGATGAGCCTGAAACTTTTCCGGTGACCAAAACAGGACTTCCTCTATATCAATCTTTAACTCCGGAACATTCCGGAGCACCTCGTGACGTCCGGGATCTCATCCGGGACTCCGAACAACCTTCGGTCACCACCATACCTAACTCTATACTACCGAAACGTCACTGAACCTTAAGTTTGTAGACCTTGCGGGTTTGAGAACTATGTAGACATGACCGAGACACCTCTACGCCCAATAAACAATAGCGGGACCTGGATACCTATGTCGGTACCTACATATTCTACAATATCTTTGTCGGATGAACCTCTATGTAAAGGATTCAGTTAATCCCGTATGATGTTCCCTTTCTTCTTCAGCATGTTACTTGCCCGAGATTCGATCGTCAGTATTTCTATAACTAGTTCAATCTAATTACTGGCAAGTCTCTTTACTGGTTCCGTAATACAAGATCCCGTGGCTAACTATTTGGTCACATTGCTTGCAAGGCTTATAGTGATGTTGTATTACCGAGTGGGCCCTGAGATGCCTCTCCGTCACACAAAGTAACAAATCCCAGTGTTGATCCATGCCAACCCAACAGACACCCTCGAAGACACCTGTAGAGAACCTTTATAGTCACCCAGTTATGTTGTGACGTTTGATGCACACAAGGTACTCCTCCGGTGTCATTGAGTTCCATGATCTCATGGTCATAGGAACAAATACTTGACATGCAGAAAACTATAGCAATAAATTGACACGATTGTATGCTATGTTTATAGCTTGGGTCTTGTCCATCACATCATTCTCCTAATGATGTGATCCTGATATCCAATGACATCTCATGTCCATGCCCAGGAAACCTAGACCATCTTTGATTAACAAGCTAGTCTATTAGAGGCATACTAGGGACATGGTGTTGTCTCTGTATCCACACATGTATCTGAGTTTCCGGTCATTACAATTCTAGCATGGATAATAAACGATTATCATGAACAAATAAATATGATAATAACTAATTTATTATTGACTCTAGGGCATATTTCCAACAGTATCCCACTTGCACTAGATTCAATAATCTAGCTCACATCGCGATGTGATTTGTTATGAATCTCACACCCAATTATTTATGGGTTTCGATCATGTTTTGCATGTGAAAGAGGTTTTAGTCAACGGGTCTGTGACATTCAGATCCGTGTGTACTTTGAAAATCTCTATGTCATATTGTAGACACTTCTACCACGCTCCAATTGGAGCTATTCCAAATGGCTACTCCACTATACGTATCCGGATTGCTACTAAAAGTTATCCGGATCGGTGTTAAAGCTTATATCGATGTAACTCTTTATCACCTCCATAATCGAGAAATATTTCCTTAGTACTCTAGTTACTAAGGACAATTTTGATCGCTGTCCAGTGATACACTCGTAGATCACTCTTGTACCCCTTGACAGACTCATGGCAAGGCACACATATGCGCGGTACACAACATGGCATACTATATAGAGCCTATGGATAAAGCATAGGGCACGACCTTCGTCCTTACTCTTTCTTCTGCCGTGGTTGAGCTTTGAGTATCAATCAACTCCACACCTCAGAAATCAGTCAAGAACTCTTTCTTTGACTGATCCATTTTGAAGTCCTTCAAAATCTTGTCAAGGTGTACTCATTGAAAGTTTTATCACACGTCTTGATATACCTCTATAGATCAAGATGCTTAATACTTAAGTAGCTTCATTCCAGGTTTTCCTTTGAAAAACTCCTTTTCAAACAACCATTTATGCTTTCTAGAAATTCTACATCATTTGTGATCAACAATATGTCATCCACATATGCTTATCAGAAATTCTACAGTGCTCCCATTCACTTTATTGTAAACACAAGTTTGTCATAAACTTTGTATAAACCAAAAATCTTTGATCACCTCATCAAAGGATATATTCCAACTCCGAGATGCTTGCTCCAGCCCATACAAGGATCACTGGAGATGGCACACCTTTTAGCATCCTTAGGACTGATAAAAAATTCTGGTTGTATCTCATACAACCTTTCCTTGAGGAAGTAAACGATGTTTTGACATCCATCTTCCAGATTTCATAATTAAAAAACGCAGCAACTACTAACATAATTCCAACATACTTTAGCATCGCTACGGGTGAGAAAGTCTCATCGAAGTCAACTTCTTGAACTTGGCAAAAACTCCTTTGCGACAAGTCGAGCTTTATAAATGGTGACTTTCAACATCAGCGTCTGTCTTCATCGTAATGGTCCATTTTTACTCAACGACCTGCCGTCCAACGGGCGTGTCTACCAAAATCTATACTTAGTTTTCATACATGGATCCTTTCTCGGATTTCATGGCCTCTAGCCATTTGTCAGAATCTGGGCCCATCCTCGCTTCTCCATGGCTCGTAGATTCATTGTTGTCCAACAACATGATCTCTAAGAAAGGGTTGTCATACCACTTAGGAGGAGTACGCATCCTTGCCAACCAACGAGGTTCGATAGTAACTTGATCCGAAGCTTCATGATCATTACCATTAACTTCCTCTTCAACAAACGTAGGCTCCACAGAAACATCTTTCCGCGCAACGCTACTCTCTGGTTGAAACAAAGGTTCAACAACCTCATTAAGTTCTATCTTCCTCCCAATCAATTCTTTCGAGAGAAACCCTTTCTCAAGAAAGGACCCGTTTTAGCAACAAACACTTTGTGCTTGGATCTAAGATAGAAGGTTTACCTAACTATTAAGTTAGGGTATTCTATGAAGATGAATTTTTCGAGCTCATTAGGTGAAAACCCTTTTTTACATAAGCGTCGCTACCCCAAACATTAACAAAAGACAGCTTAGGCTTCTGCCAAACAAAAAATTCATACGGTGTCATCTCAAGGGACATAGATGGTGCCCCTTATAAAGTGAATGTAGTTGTATCTAATGCATAACCCCAAAATGATAGTGGAAAATCGATAAGAGACATCATAGTTCGCACCATATCTAATAGAGCACGACTACGACGTTCGGACACACCATCACACTTGGTGTTCCAGGTGGCGTGAGTTGTAAAACAACTTCCACTTTGTCTTAAATTGTATACCAAACTGGTAAATCAGATATTCACCTCCACGATCATATCGTATACATTTTATCTTCTTGTCACGATGATCTCAAACTTTACTCTGATTTTGCTTGAACTTTTCAAACGATTCAGACTTGTGTTTCATTAAGTAAATACATAGTATATCTACTCAAATCATTAGTGAAGGGCAGAAAATAACCATATCCACCGCACGCTACAACACTCATTGGATTACATATATCAACATGTATCATTTCCAATAAGTCACTTGCCTGCTCCATCAAACCGAAAAAAGGGGTCCTTAGTCATCTTGCCCAAGAGGCATGGTTCGCATGTCTTCAACCGATTCGAAATCGAATGAGTCCAAAGATCCATCAACATGGACTTTCTTCATGTGCTTTAGACCAATATGACATTTAGCAGCAGGGTCACAAGTACGTGGTACTATCACTGTAGCTTTTGGCATCTATGTTATGAACATGTGTATTACTGCGATCAAGATTCAACAAACCATTTTCATTTGGTGCATGACCATTGAAGGTATGATTCATGTAAACAGAATAACCGTTATTCTCTCACTTAAATGAATAACCGTATTGCAATAAACACGGTCTAGTCATGTTCATGCTTAACGCAAACACCAAATAACATTTATTTAGGTTTGTAACTAATCTAGAAGGTAGAGAGAGCGTGCGATGTTGATCTGATCAACCTTAAAAACATTTTCAACACACATCGTCACCTCACCCTTAGCTAGTCTCCGTTTATTCCATAGCTTTTATTTCGAGTTACTAACATTTAGCAACCGAACCAGTATCCAATACCCAGGTGCTACTAGGAGTACTAGCAAGGTACACATCAATAACACGTATATAGAATATACTTTTGTCGATGTTGCCAGCCTTCTTATCTATGAAGTATCTGGGGTTGTTCCGCTTCAGTGACCGCTCTCCTCATAATAGAAGCACTTAGTCTCTAGTTAGGGTTCAACTTTAGGTTTCTTCACTGGAGCAGCAACTGACTTGCCATCCATGAAGTTTCCCTCCTTGGCCTTGCCCTTCTCGAAACTAGTTGTGTTACTAACCGTCAACACTTGATGATCCTTCTTGATTTCTAGCTTCACGGTGTCAAACATCGCGAACACCTCAGGGATCATTATTTCCCTGGCATTTTATAGTTCATCACACAGCTCTAGTAGGTTGGTGACAGTGACTTGGAGAACTATATAAATCAATATCTTGTCTGGAAGATTAACTCCCACTCGATTCAAGCCATTGTTGTACCCAGACAATCTGAGTACATGCTCACTGATTGAGCTATTCTCCTTCATTTTGCAGGCAAAGAATCTTGTTGGAGGTCTCACACCTCTCAACACGGGCACGAGCCTGAGATCCCAATTTCATCTCTTAGAACATCTCACATGTTCTATGACGTTCAAAAAGTTTTGTAGCCTCAATTCTAAGCCGTAATGCATGACACATTGAACTATCAAGTAGTCATCAGAGCGTGTCTATCAGATGTTCACAACATCTACAGACAACGCTTGAGGGGGTGGTGCACTGAACGGTGCATCAAATACACAAGCCTTCCTTGCAGCAACGAGGACAATCCTCGGATCACGGACCCAGTCCGCATTATTGCTACCTTCATCTTTCAACTTACTTATCTCTAGGAACGTATCAATAAAACACAGGAGCTACAGCGCGAGTTATCTAAAACATAGTTTGCAAAGACACTTTCACTATGTTCATGATAATGAGTTCAATTAATCATATTACCTAAGAACTCCCACTCAAATTGACACCCCTCCGGTCATTCGAGTGATACATGATCCAAATTGGGCAACTCAAGTCTGATCATCATGTAAGTTGAGGTGGTTTCAATGGTGAACATGATCATGTTGATCATATCTCCTATATGACTAATGTTCAACCTTTCGGTCTCTTGTGTTCTGAGTGCATGTATGTATATGCTAGGCTAGTTAAGTTTAACCCGAGTGTTCCTCATTTGCAACACTGGCTTGCACCTGTTGAATGTGAATGTGGATTCTATCACACCCGATCATCATGTGGTGTCTCGACACGACGAACTTTCGCAACATTACACACTCGGGGAGAACACAATTTATCTTGAAATTTAAGTGATGGATCACCTTCTAATGCTACCGTCGTCCTAAGCAAAACAAGGTGCATAAAAGGATTAACATCACATGCAAATCATAAGTCACATGATATTGCCATGAACTTGTGCTTTTGATCTCCATCTATAAAGCACCGGCATGATCTCCATTGTCACCGGCATGACACCATGATCTCCATCATCTTGATCTTCATCAACGTGTCACCATCGGGGTTGTCTCGCCCATCATGTTTCTACTACTATTGCTACCGCTTAGCGATAAAGTAAAGCATTACATAGTGCTTAATGATTGGCACGCAGGTCATACAATAATTAAAGACAACCCTATGGCTCCTTCCGGTTGTCGTACGCATCGACATGCAACTCGTGATATTCGATACAATACATGATCATCTCATACATAAAATATATCTCATCATGTAATTGGCCATATCACATCACAACATACCCTGCAAAAACAAGTTAGACGTCCTCTAATTGTTGTTGCATGTTTTACGTGTCTACTACGGGTATCTAGCAAGAACAATTCTCACCTACTCAAAAACCACAACGGTGATACATGAATTGCTATTCAAGCTTCCCAAGGACCACCTTTGTCGAATCCGATCCAACTAAAGTAGGAGAAATAGGCACCCGCCAGCCATCTTTGTGCAATAAAGTTACACGTCAGTCGGTGGAACCGGTCTCTCGTAAACGTACGAGTAAGGTTGGTCCGGGGCCGCTTCATCCCACAATACCTCTAAACCAAAACACGACCAAGGGAGGAAGCAATCTAAGCATCAACGCCCACAAACTCCGTTGTGTTCTACTCGTCATCTCATGTACACATAGACCTAGGTCAGATGCCACTGTTGAGGAATGTTGCATGGGAAACAAAAAAATTCCTACGCACATGCAAGATCTATCCATGATGATGAGCATCTACAAGAGGGAGAGTGGATCTACATACCCTTGTAGATCGCTAAGCGGGAAGTGTTAAGAAGCGCGGTTGATGCAGTCGAACATCTTCGTGATCCAAATCGCCGAGCGTCCCGTGATCCCATCACGATCCATCTCACGATCCAATCATGATCCGTCCCGTGATCCCATCACGATCCGTCCCACGATAAATCACGAATCATCTCCCAATCTTAATCACGGTCCTTCCGATCTACTGCCGAACGGATGGCACCTCCACGTTCAGCACATGTACAGCTTGATGGCGATCTCCGCCTTCTTGATCCAGCAAGAGGGAGTGGAGAGATAGATGGGTTCTCAGGAAACGCGATGGCGTGGCCGCGATGGTGGTGGAACTATTCTAGCAGGGCTTTGCCTAAGCACCGCTTAGACGATCTACAGGAGAAACTACGATCTAGAGGAGAGAGTAGCATGTGGCTAATTTCTGTGTTGAAAACCCCCAATACCTATAGTATATATAAGAGGAGGGAGGGAAGAGACTTGGCCCCCAACGGGCCAACCTTGGCTTCGGCCGAAGCGAAGAGAGGAGGAGTCCTCCTCCAATCCTAGTAGGACTAGGACTCCTTCTC
This sequence comes from Hordeum marinum, assembly GCA_022496015.1. Taxonomy (NCBI): domain Eukaryota; kingdom Viridiplantae; phylum Streptophyta; class Magnoliopsida; order Poales; family Poaceae; genus Hordeum; species Hordeum marinum. The sequence continues at coordinate 207,637 of JAAAWK010001059.1, forward strand.
TACCACTAGGAATCCTCCTTCCACCTTTGGGTTTCTCCACCCAGCCACATAGGCCTCTTGTGGGACTTTGTCCATCCCACTAGGGGCTGGTTTACCTCTTCCCACAGCCCATGTAGCCCCTAGGGTCGAGACACCCCTTCCGATGGTCCTCCGGTACCCTCCTGACACTCCCGGTACACTACCGATAAGTCTGTAACTTTTCGGCGACCAAAACAGGACTTCCTATATATCATTCTTTACCTTAGGACCATTCCGGAGCTCCTCATGACTTACTATATATCAATCTTGATCCACCTTACATAACTCTATACTATCGAAACGCCAACGAACCTTAAGGGTGTAGACCCTACGGGTTTGAGAACAATGTTGACATGACCGAGACACCTCTATGGCCAATAACCAATAGCGGGACCTGGATGCGCATATTGGTTCCTACACATTCTACGAAGATCTTTATAGGTTGAACCTCTATGTCAAGGATTCAGCTAACCCCATATGTTGTTCCCTTTATTTCTCGGTATTTTACTTGCCCGATATTCGATCAATGGTATATCTATACCTAGTTCAATATTGTTACCGACAAGTCTCTTTACTTGTTCCGTAATACAAGATTTTGTGGCTAACTCTTTAGTCACATTGCTTGCAAGGATTATAGTGATGTTGTATTTGTTGGGGAACGTCGTATGGGAAACAAAAAAATACCTATGCACACGCAAACCTATCCATGGTGATGAGCATCTACGAGAGGGAGAGTGGATCTACATACCCTTGTAGATCGCTAAGCGGGAAGCGTTAAGAAACGCGGTTGGTGTAGTCGAACATCTTCACGATCCAAATCGCCGAGCGTCCCGCGATCTCATCACGATCCGTCCCGCGATCCAATCACGATTCTTCCCGTTAACTCATCATGATCTGTCCCGCGATCTCATCACGAACCGTCTCGCGATCTTGATCACGGTCCTTCCGATCTAGCGCCGAACGGACGGCACCTCCGCGTTCAGCACACGTGCAGCTTGACGACGATCTCCACCGTCTTGATCCAGCAAGATGAGGTGGAGAGGAGAGAGTTCACCGGCAGCGTGACGGCGCTCCGGTGATGGTGGTGGAGTGATTCCGGCAGGGCTTCGCCTAAGCGCTGCGGAAAACCGATCTAGAGGAGAAACTGTGCACCGGTGAAACGGGTAGCACGTGGCCGGAAATTCTGTCCAAAAACCACCAATCCACTAGTATATATAGGAGGAGAGGAGAGGAGAGGCAGCCAAGGCCTTTGGGTCGGCCGAAATAGGAGGTGGGAAACAATCCTACTTCACCTCCAATCGTAGTTGGAGTAGGATTGCCTCCTATTGGCTGATTTTCCACTTTTTGCTTTAGGACTTTCTCTCCTGCGCCATGGGCCTTTGTGGCTGTTTTTCCAGCCCACTAAGGGCTGGTTATTATTCTCCCACATCCCATGGACCTCTTGGGGTCGAAATACCCCTCCCGGAGGACTCCCGGTACACAACCGGCACTCCCGGTACACTACCGGCACTCCCGGTACACTACCGATGAGCCCGAAACTTTTCCGGAAACCAAACTACCACTTCCTATATATGAATCTTTACCTCCGGACCATTCCGGAGCTCCTCGTGACGTCCAGGATCTCATCCAGGACTCCGAACAAACTTCGGTCACCACCATACATAACTCTACACTACCGAAACGTCACCGAACCTTAAGTGTGCAGACCCTGCGGGTTCGAGAACTATGTAGACACGACCGAGACACCTCTACGGTTAATAACCAATGGCGGGACCTAGACGTCCACATTGGTTCCTACATATTCTACGAAGATCTTTATCGGTCGAACCTCTATGTCAAGGATTCAGTTAATCCCGTACGATGTTCCCTTTGTTCTTCGGTATGTTACTTGCCCGAGATTTGATCGTCGGTATCGCCATACCTAGTTCAACCCTGTTACCGGCAAGTCTCTTTACTCGTTCCGTAATAAAAGATCCCGCAACTAACAATTAGTCACATTGCTTGCAAGGCTCATTGTGATGTTGTATTACCGAGTGGGCCCTGATATACCTCTCTGTCACACGGAGTAACAAATCCCAGTCTCGATCCATGCCAACTCAACAGACACCATCGGAGATACCTGTAGAGCACCTTTATAGTCACCCAGTTACGTTGCGACGTTTGATACACACAAGGCACTCCTCCGATATCCGTGAGTTGCATGATCTCATGGTCATAGGAACATATACTTGACATGCAGAAAACAGTAGCAATAAACTGACACAATCATATGCTATGTTTGTAGTTTGGGTCTTATCCATCACATCATTCTCCTAATGATGTGATCCCGTTATCAAATGACATCTCATGTCCATGGATAGGAAACCTTAACCATCCTTTGATCAACGAGCTAGTCCATTAGAGGCATACTAGGGACATGGTTTTGTCTATGTATCCACACATGCATGTAAGTCTCCGATCAATACAATTATAGCATGGATAATAAACGATTATCATGAACAAGGAAATATGATAATAACTAATTTATTATTGCCTCTAGGGCATATTTCCAACAGTCTCCTACTTGCACTAGAGTCAATAATCTAGTTCACATCACCATGTGACTCGCATTGTTATGAATCTAACACCCAATGAGTTCTGGGGCTCGATCATGCTTTGCATGTGAGAGAGGTCTTATAGTCAACGGGTCTACGATATTCAGATCTGTGTGTACTTTGCAAATCTCTATGTCAAACCGTAAACACTGCTACCACACTCCACTTGGTACTATTTCCAAATGGCTGCTCCACTATACGTATCCAGATTGCTACTACTAGTCATCCGGATAGGTGTTAAAGCTTGCACCGACGTAACACTTTACGACGAACTCTTTATCACCTCCATAATCAAGAATAATATAGAGCCTCCTGGACCACACTTAGTCCTCTAGTTACTAAGGATAATTCCGACCGCTGTCCAGTGATCCACTCCTGGACCACACTTGTACCCCTTGACAGACTCATGGCAAGGCATACACAGGTGCGGTACACAGCATGGCATAATATAGAGCCTATGGCTAAGGCATAGGGGACGATGTTCGTCCTTTCTCTTTCTTCTGCCATTGTCGAGCTTTGAGTCTGACTCAACTTTCACACCTTACAAATCAGGCGAGAACTCGTTCTCTGACTGATCCATTTTGAACTCTTTCAAAATCTTGTCAAGGTATGCACTCATTGAAAGTCTCATCAAGCATCTTGATCTATCTCCATAGATTTTGATGCTCAACAATTAGGTAGCTTCATCCAGGTCTTCCTTTGAAAATCACTTTCCAAATGACCATTTTATGCTTTCTAGAAACTCTACATTATTTCCGATCAACAATATGTCATCCACACATACTTATCAGAAATTCTATAGTGCTCCCACTCACTTTATTGTAAATACAAGTTTCTCGTAAACCTTGTATAAACATTAAAACTTTGATAACCTCATCAAAGTGTATATTCCAACTCCGAGATGCTTGCTTTAGTCCATAGAAGGATCACTAAAGCTTGCACACCTTTTCGCATCCTTAGGACTAACAAAACCATCCGGGTGTATCACATACAACCTTTCCTCAAGTAAACAGTTAAGGAAACGATGTTTTGACATCCATCTGCCAGATTTCATAATTGAAAACACAGCAACTGCTAACATAATTCCAACAGACTTTAGCACCACTATGAGTGAGAAAGTCTCATCGTAGCAACTCCTTGAACTTGTCCCAAACATCTTTGCAACAAGTTGAGCTTTACAAATAGTGACATTCACCATCAGTGTCTGTCTTCATTTTAAAGATCCATTTGTACTCAACGACCTGCCGTCCAACGAGCAAGTCTACCAAAGTCTACACTTGGTTTTCATACATGGATCCTATCTCGGATTTCATGGCCTCCAACCATTTGTCGGAATCCGGGCCCATCATCGCTTCTCCATAGCTCGTAGGTTCATCGCTGTCCAACAACATGATCTCCAAGACAGAGTTGTCATACCACTTAGGATCAGCACACATCATTGTCGACGTACGAAGTTCGATAGTAACTTGATGCTGAAGCTTCATGATCATCATCATTAACTTCCTCTTCAACTAACGTAGGCTTCACAGAAACATGTTTCTGCGCTGCGCTACACTCTGGTTGAACAAAGGTTTAACAACCTCATAAAATTCTATCTTCCTCCCACTCAATTCTTTCGTGAGAAACATTTCCTCGAGAAAGGATCCGTTTAAACAACAAACACTTTGCACTAGGATCTGAGATTGAAGGTTCACCCAACTAATCTTAGGGTATTCTATGAAGATGCATTTGTCCGCCTTGGGTTCGACCTCATTAGGTGAAAACATTTTCCACACAAGTGTCACAGCCCCAAATATTAAGAAATGACAGCTTAGGTTTCTATCAAACCATAATTCGCACGGTGTCATCTCAACGGATTTAGATGATGCCCTACTTGAAGTGAATGTAGTTGTCTCTAATGCATAACCCCAAAATTATAGTAGTAAAACGACAAGAGACATCATAGCACGCACCGTGTCCAATAGAGCATAACTATGATGTTCGGACACACCATCACACTATGGTGTTCCAGGTGGCGTTTAGTTGTGAAACAACTTTCACATTGTATTAAGTTGTATGCCAAACTCGTGACTCAGATATTCACCTCCACGATCATATCGCAGTCATTTTTATCTTCTTGTCAAGGTGATCTTTAAACTTCACTCCGAATTTGCTTGAACCTTTCAACCGATTCAGACTTGTGTTTCATTAAGTAAAAATACACTATATCAACTCAAATCATCAGTGAAGGTAAGAAAATAACGATATCCACTGCACGCTACAAGACTCACTAGATTGCATACATCAACATGTATCATTTCCAATGAATCACTTGCCCGCTCCATCCAACGGGGTCCTTTAGTCATCTTGCCCAAGAGGCATGGTTCGCATGTCTCAACCGATTCGAAATCGAATGAGTCCAAATATCCATCAGCATGGAGTTTCTACATGCGCTTTATACCAATATGACATTTAGCGGCAGTGCCACAAGTATGTGGTACTATCATTATTAACTTCGTCTCTTTTGACATCAATGTTACAAACATGTGTAATACTACGATCAAGATTTCAACAAACCATTCTCACTGGGTGCATGACCATTGAAGGTATTATTCATGTAAACAGAATAACCATTATTCTCTAACTTAATGAATAACCGTATTGCAATAAACATGAACTAATCATGTTCATGCTCAACGCAAAACACCAAATAACATTTATTTAGGTTCGTCACTAATCCTGAAGGTAGAGAGAGCGTGCGATGTTGATCACATCAACCTTGGAAACACTTCCAACACATATCGTCACCTCACCCTTAGCTAGTTCTCCGTTTATTCCGTAGCTTTTATTTCGAGTTACTAACATTTAGCAACCGAACTGGTTGTTGGAAATATGCCCTAGAGGCAATAATAAATTAGTTATTATCATATTTCCTTGTTCATGATAATCGTTTATTATCCATGCTATAATTGTATTGATCGGAGACTTAAATGCATGTGTGGATACATAGACAAAACCATGTCCCTAGTATGCCTCTAATGGACTAGCTCGTTGATCAAAGGATGGTTAAGGTTTCCTAGCCATGGACATGAGATGTCATTTGATAACGGGATCACATCATTAGGGGAATGATGTGATGGATAAGACCCAAACTACAAACATAGCATATGATCGTGTCAGTTTATTGCAACTGTTTTCTGCATGTCAAGTATATGTTCCTATGACCATGAGATCATGCAACTCACGGATATCGGAGGAGTGCCTTGTGTGTATCAAACGTCGCAACATAACTGGGTGACTATAAAGGTGCTCTACAGGTATCTCCGATGGTGTCTGTTGAGTTGGCATGGATCGAGACTGGGATTTGTTACTTCGTGTGACGGAGAGGTATCTCAGGGCCCACTCGGTAATACAACATCACAATGAGCCTTGCAAGCAATGTGACTAATTGTTAGTTGTGGGATCTTGTATTATGGAACGAGTAAAGAGACTTGCCGGTAACGAGGTTGAACTAGGTATGGAGATACCGACGATCGAATCTCGGGCAAGTAACATACGGAAGAACAAAGGGAACGTTATACGGGATTAACTGAATCCTTGACATATAGGTTCGACCGATAAAGATCTTCATAGAATATGTAGGAACCAATGTGGACGTCCAGGTCCCGCCATTGGTTATTGACTGTAGAGGTGTCTCGGTCATGTCTACATAGTTCTCGAAGCCGCAGGGTCTACACACTTAAGGTTCGGTAACGTTTCGGTAGTGTAGAGTTAAGTATGGTGGTGACCGAAGGTTGTTTGGAGTCCCGGATGAGATCTCGGACGTCACGAGGAGCTCGGGAATGGTCCGGAGGTAAAGATTCGTATATAGGAAGTCCCAGTTTGGTTTCCGGAAAAGTTTCGGGCTCATCGGTAGTGTACTGGGAGTATCGGTAGTGTACCGGGAATGCCGGTAGTGTACCGGGGGACCTCCGGGAGGGGTATTTCGACCCCAAGAGGTCCATGGGCTGTGGGAGAATAATAACCAGCCCTTTGTGGGCTGGGAAAACAGCCACCAAGGCCCATGGCGCAGGAGAGAAAGTCCTAAAGCAAAAAGTGGAAAATCAGCCAATAGGAGGCAATCCTACTCCAACTAGGATTGGAGGTGAAGTAGGATTGCTCCCACCTCCTATTTCGGCCGACCCAAAGGCCCTGGCTGCCACTCCTCTCCTCTCCTCCTATATATACTAGTGGATTGGGTGGTTTTTGGACAGAATTTCCGGCCAAGTGCTACCCGTTCCACCGGTGCATAGTTTCTCCTCTAGATCGGTTTTCTGCAGCGCTTAGGTGAAGCCCTGCCGGAATTGCTCCACCACCATCACCGGAGCGCCGTCACGCTGCCGGTGAACTCTCTCTCCTCTCCACCTCCTCTTGCTGGATCAAGACAGTGGAGATCGTCATCAAGCTGCACGTGTGCTGAACGCGGAGGTGCCGTCCGTTCGGCGCAAGATCGGAAGGACCGTGATCGAGATCACGAGACGGGTCGTGATGAGATCGCGGGACGGATCGTGATGAGTTCGCGGGACAGATCGTGAGACAGATTGTGATGAGATCGTGGGACGGATCGTGATGAGTTCACGGGACGGATCGTGATTGGATCGCGGGACGGATCGTGATGAGATCGCGGGCCGCTCGGCGATTTGGATCGCGAAGATGTTCGACTACACCAACCGCGTTTCTTAACGCTTCCCGCTTAGCGATCTACAAGGGTATGTAGATCCACTCTCCCTCTCATAGATGCTCATCACCATGGATAGGTTTGCGTGTGCGTAGGAAAAATTTTGTTTCCCATGCGACGTTCCCCAACAGTGGCATCATGAGCTTGGTTGATGGTTCGATGAGATCTCGAGTAGAACACAAAAGTTTTGTGGGCGTTCATGCTTAGATTGCTTCCTGCCTTGGTCGGATTTTGGTTCAGCGGGATTGTGAGATGAAGCAGCCCGGACCAACATTACTCGTACGCTTACGAGAGACCGGTTCCCTCGATGCAACTTGTTGCTTAGATGGCTTGCGGGTGACAGTTTCTCTCACTTTAGTTGGATTGGATCCGACAAAGGCGGTCCTTGAGAAGGTTAAAAAGCAATCTACGTATCACCGTTGTGGTTTATGCGTAGGTGAGAATCGTTCTTGCTAAATACCCGTAGCAGCCACGTAAAACTTGCAACAACAATTAGAGGACGTCTAACTTGTTTTTGCAGGGTATGTTGTGATATGATATGGCCAATTACATGATGTGATATATGTGATGTATGAGATGATCATGTGATGTATAGATTATCACGACTTGCATGTCGATGAGTACGGCAACCGGCAGGAGCCATAGGGTTGTCTTTCATTATTGTATGACCTGCGTGTCAATCATTAAGCGCTATGTAATGCTTTACTTTATCGCTACGGTAGCAATAGTAGTAGAAGCATGCAGGGCATGACAACCCCGATGGCGACACGTTGATGGAGATCATGGTGTCATGCCGGTGACGATGGAGATCATGCCGGTGCTTTCTAGATGGAGATCAAAAGCACAAGTTCATGGCCATATCATGTCACTTATGATTTGCATGTGATGTTAATCCTTTTTATGCACCTTGTTTTGCTTAGGACGACGGTAGCATTATAAGGTGATCCCTCACTTAATTTCAAGATAAATTGTGTTCTCCCCGAGTGTCGACCGTTGCGAAAGTTCGTCGTGTTGAGACACCACGTGATGATCGGGTGTGATAGACTCTACGTTCACATACAACGGGTGCAAGCCAGATTTGCACGCGCAGAACACTCGGGTTAAACTTGACGAGCCTAGCATGTACAGACATGACCTCGGAACACAAGAGACCGAAAGGTCGAGCATGAGTCATATAGTGGATATGATCAACATAATGATGTTCACCATTGAAGCCACCTTAACTCACGTGATGATCGGACTTGAGTTGGTGAATTTGGATCATGTATCACTCGAATGACCCGAGGGATGTCAATTTGAGTGGGAGTTCTTAATTAATATGATTAATTGAACTCATTATCATGAACATAGTCAAAGTGTCTTTGCAAATTATGTTTTAGATTACTAGCTCGCGCTGTAGCTCCCTTGTATTTTTATATGTTCCTAGAGAAATAGAGTTGAAAGATGTTGGTAGCAATATTGCGGACTGGGTCCGTGATCTGAGGATTGTCCTCATTGCTGCACAGAAGGCTTATGTCCTTAATGCACCGCTCGGTGCGCCACCCCCTCTAGCGTCGTCTATAGATGTTGTGAACATCTGACAGGCACGTTTCGATGACTACTTGATAGTTTAGTGCGTCATGCATTACGGCTTAGAATTGAGGCTCGGAAACGTTTTGAACGTAACGGAACATATGAGATGTTCTAGGAGCAGAGATTGTGATCTCAGGCTCGTGCCTGTGTCGCGAGATATGAGATCTCCAACAAGATTCTTTGCCTATAAGATGAAGGAGAATAGCTCAATCGTTGAGCATGTACTCAGATTGTCTGGGTACTACAATCGCTTGAATCAAGTGGGAGTTGATCTTCCAGATAAGATAGTGATTGATATAGTTCTCCAAGTCACTGTCACTAAAGCTACTAGAACTTAGTGATGAACTATAATACACCAGGGATAGAAGTATTGATCCCTGAGCTGTTCGCGATGTTTGACACCGCGAAGGTAGAAATCAAGAAGGAGCATCAAGTGTTGATGGTTAATCAAACCACTAGTTTCGAAAAGGGCAAGAGCAAGGAGGGAAACTTCATGGATAGCAAGTCAGTTGCTGCTCCAGTGAATCAACCCAAAGTTGAACTCAAACCCGAGACTAAGTGCTTCTATTATGAGGTGAGAGGTCGCTAAAGCGGAACAACCCTAGATACTTGGTAGATAAGAAGGCTGGCAACATCGACAGAAGTATATTTGATATACGAGTTATTGATGTGTACCTTGCTAGTACTCTTAGTAGCACCTGGGTATTGGATACCCGTTCGGTTGCTAAATGTTAGTAATTCGAAATAAAAGCTACGGAATAAACGGAGAACTAGCTAAGGGTGAGGTGACGATATGTGTTGGAAGTGTTTCCAAGGTTGATGTGATCAACATCGCACGCTCTCTCTACCTTCAGGATTAGTGACGAACCTAAATAAATGTTATTTGGTGTTTTGCGTTGAGCATGAACATGAACATGATTAGATCATGTTTATTGCAATACGGTTATTCATTTAAATTAGAGAATAATGGTTATTCTGTTTACATGAATAATACCTTCAATGGTCATGCACCCAGTGAGAATGGTTTGTTGAAATCTTGATCGTAGTATTACACATGTTCATAACATTGATGTCAAAAGACACAAAGTTAATTATGATAGTACCATATACTTGTGGCACTGCCGCTAAATGTCATATTGGTATAAAGCGCATGTAGAAACTCCATGATGATGGATATTTGGACTCATTCGATTTCGAATCGGTTGAGACATGCGAACCATGCCTCTTGGGCAAGATGACTAAAGGACCCCGTTGGATGGAGCGGGCAAGTGATTCATTGGAAATGATACATGTTGATGTATGCAATCTAGTGAGTCTTGTAGTGTGCAGTGGATATCGTTATTTTCTTACCTTCACTGATGATTTGAGTAGATATAGTGTATATTTCCTTAATGAAACACAAGTCTGAATCGTTTGAAAGGTTCAAGCAAATTCAGAGTGAAGTTTAAAGATCATCGTGACAAGAAGATAAAAATGACTGCGATATGATCGTGGAGGTGAATATCTGAGTCACGAGTTTGGCATACAACTTAAGACAATGTGAAAGTTGTTTCACAACTAAACGCCACCTGGAACACCATAGTGTGATGGTGTGTCCGAACATCATAGTTATGCTCTATTGGACATGGTGCGTAATATGATGTCTCTTGTCATTTTACTACTATAATTTTGGGGTTATGCATTAGAGACAACTACATTCACTTTAAATAGGGCACCATCTAAATCCGTTGAGATGACACCATGTGAATTATGGTTTGATAGAAACCTAAGCTGTCCTTTCTTAATATTTTGGGATGTGACACTTGTGTGGAAAATGTTTTCACCTAATGAGGTCGAACCCAAGGCGGACAAATTGCATCTTCATAGAATACCCTAAGATCAGTTGGGTGAACCTTCAATCTCATATCCTAGTGCAAAATGTTTGTTGCTTAAACGGATCCTTTCTCGAGGAAATGTTTCTCTCGAAAGAATTGAGTGGGAGGAAGATAGAACTTGATGAGGTTGTTGAACCTTTGTTCAACCAGAGAGTAGCGCAGCACAGAAAGATGTTTCTGTGAAGCCTACGTTAGTTGAAGAGGAAGTTAATGATGATGATCATGAAGCTTCAGGATCAAGTTACTATCGAACTTCGTACGTCGACAATGATGTGTGCTGATCCTAAGTGGTATGACAACTCTGTCTTGGAGATCATGTTGTTGGACAACGATGAACCTACGAGCTATGGAGAAGCGATGATGGGCCCGGATTCCGACAAATGGTTAGAGGCCATGAAATCCGAGATAGGATCCATGTATAAAAACCAAGTGTAGACTTTGGTAGACTTGCTCGTTGGACGGCTGGTCGTTGAGTACAAATGGATCTTTAAAATGAAGACAGACACTGATGGTGAATGTCACTATTTGTAAAGCTCGACTTGTTGCAAAGATGTTTGTGACAAGTTCAAGGAGTTGACTACGATGAGACTTTCTCACTTGTAGTGGTGCTAAAGTCTGTTGGAATTATGTTAGTAGTTGCTGTGTTTTCAATTATGAAATGTGGCAGATGGATGTCAAAACATCGTTTCCTTAACGGTTTACTTGAGGAAAGGTTGTATGTGATACAACCAGAAGGTTTTGTCAGGCCTAAGGATGCTAAAAGGTGTGCAAGCTTCGGTGATCCTTCCATGGACTGAAGCAAGCATCTCGGAGTTGGAATATACGCTTTGATGAGGTGATCAAAGTTTTGATGTTTATACAAAGTTTACGAGAAACTTGTATTTGCAATAAAGTGAGTGGGAGCACTATAGAATTTCTGATAAGTATATGTGGATGACATATTGTTGATCAGAAATAATGTAGAGTTTCTGGAAAGCATAAAACGGTCATTTGGAAAGTGATTTTCAAAGGAAGACCTGGATAAAGCTACCTAATTGTTGAGCATCAAAATCTATAGAGATAGATCAAGATGCTTGATGAGACTTTCAATGAGTGTATACCTTGACAAGATTTTGAAAGAGTTCAAAATGGATCAGCCAGAGAAATAGTTCTCGTCTGATTTGTAAGGTGTGAAGTTGAGTGAGACTCAAAGCTCGACAACGGCAGAAGAAAGAGAAAGGACGAACATCGTCCCCTATGCCTTAGCCATAGGCTGTATATTATGCCATGCTGTGTACCGTACCTATGTGTGCCTTGCCATGAGTCTGTCAAGGGGTACAAGAGTAGTCCAGGAGTGGATCACTGGACAGCGGTCGGAATTATCCTTAGTAACCAGAGGACTAAGGAAATGTTTCTTGATTGTGGAGGTGATAAAGAGTTCGTCGTAAAGAGTTTCGTCGATGCAAGCTTTAACACCTATCCGGATGACTAGTAGTAGCAATCTGGATACGTATAGTGGAGCAGCCATTTGGAAATAGTACCAAGTGGAGTGTGGTAGCAGTGTTTACGGTTTGACATAGAGATTTGCAAAGTACACACGGATCTGAATATCGCAGACCCGTTGACTATAAGACCTCTCTCACATGCAAAGCATGATCGAGCCCCAAAACTCATTGGGTGTTAGATTCATAACAATGCGAATAACATGGTGATGTGAACTAGATTATTGACTCTAGTGCAAGTGGGAGACTGTTGGAAATATGCCCTAGAGGCAATAATAAATTATTTATTATCATATTTCCTTCTTCATGATAATCGTTTATTATCCATGCTATAATTGTATTGATCGGAGACTTAAATGCATGTGTGGATACATAGACAAAACCATGTCCCTAGTATGCCTCTAATGGACTAGCTCGTTGATCAAAGGATGGTTAAGGTTTCCTAGCCATGGACATGAGATGTCATTTGATAACGGGATCACATCATTAGGAGAATGATGTGATGGATAAGACCCAAACTACAAACACAGCATATGATCGTGTCAGTTTATTGCTACTGTTTTCTGCATGTCAAGTATATGTTCCTATGACCATGAGATCATGCAACTCACGGATATCGGAGGACTGCCTTGTGTGTATCAAACGTCGCAACATAACTGGGTGACTATAAAGGTGCTCTACAGGTATCTCTGATGGTGTCTGTTGAGTTGGCATGGATTGAGACTGGGATTTGTTACTCCGTGTGACGGAGAGGTATCTCAGGGCCCACTCGGTAATACAACATCACAATGAGCCTTGCAAGCAATGTGACTAATTGTTAGTTGTGGGATCTTGTATTATTGAACGAGTAAAGATACTTCCCGGTAACGAGGTTGAACAAGGTATGGAGATACCAACGATCGAATCTCGGGCAAGTAACATACCGAAGAACAAAGGGAACGTTATACGGGATTAACTGAATCCTTGACATAGAGGTTCGACCGATAAAGATCTTCGTAGAATATGTAGGAACCAATGTGGACGTCCAGGTACCGCCATTGGTTATTGACTGTAGAGGTGTCTCGGTCATGTCTACATAGTTCTCGAACCTGCAGGGTCTGCACACTTAAGGTTCGGTGACGTTTCGGTAGTGTAGAGTTATGTATGGTGGTGACCGAAGGTTGTTTGGAGTCCCGGATGAGATCCCGGACGTCACGAGGAGCTCCGGAATGGTCCGGAGGTAAAGATTCGTATATAGGAAGTCCCAGTTTGGTTTCCGGAAAAGTTTCGGGCTCATCGGTAGTGTACCGGGAGTATCGGTAGTGTACCGGGAGTGCCGGTAGTGTACCGGGGGACCTCCGGGAGGGGTATTTCGACCCCAAGATGTCCATGGGCTGTGGGATAAGAATAACCAGCCCTTAGTGGGCTGGGAAAACAGCCACAAAGGCCCATGCCGCAGGAGAGAAACTCCTAAAGCAAAAAGTGGAAAATCAGCCAATAGGAGGCAATCCTACTCCAACTAGGATTGGAGGTGAAGTAGGATTGCTCCCACCTCCTATTTCGGCCGACCCAAAGGCCTTGGCTGCCTCTCCTCTCCTCTCCTCCTATATATACTAGTGGATTGGGTGGTTTTTGGACAGAATTTCCGGCCACGTGCTACCCGTTCCACCGGTGCATAGTTTCTCCTCTAGATCGGTTTTCTGCAGCGCTTAGGCGAAGCCCTGCCGGAATTGTTCCACCACCATCATCGGAGCGCCGTCACGCTGCCAGTGAACTCTCTCTCCTCTTGACCTCCTCTTGCTGGATCAAGATGGTGGAGATCGTCATCAAGCTGCACGTGTGCTGAACGCGAAGGTGCCGTCCGTTCGGCGCTAGATCAGAAGGACCGTGATCGAGATCACGAGACGGGTCGTCATGAGATCGCGGGACGGATCGTGATGAGTTCGCGGGACAGATCGTGATCAAGATCGTGAGACGGATTGTGATGAGATCGCGGGACCGATCGTGATGAGTTCACGGGACGGATCGTGATTGGATCGCGGGACGGATCGTGATGAGATCGCGGGACGCTCGGCGATTTGGATCGCGAAGATGTTCGACTACACCAACCGCGTTTCTTAACGCTTCCCGCTTAGCGATCTACAAGGGTATGTAGATCCACTCTCCCTCTCGTAGATGCTCATCACCATGGATAGGTTTGCGTGTGCGTAGGAAATTTTTTTTTTCTCATGCGACGTTCCGCAACACCGGTATCCAATACCCAGGTGCTACTAAGAGTACTAGCAAGGTACACATTAGTAACTCGTATATCAAATATACTACTATCAATGTTGCCAGCCTTCTTATCTACCAAGTATCTAGGGTTGTTCCGCTTCAGCGACTGCTCACCTCATAACAGAAGCACTTAGTCTTGGGTTTGAGTTCAACTTTGGGTTGCTTCACAGGAGCAGCAACTGACTTGCTATCCATGAAGTTTCCCTCCTTGCTCTTGCCCTTCTCGAAACTAGTGGTTTGATTAACCATCAACACTTGATGCTCCTTCTTGATTTCTACCTTCGCGGTGTCAAACATCGCGAACAGCTCAGGGATCAACATTTCTTTCCCTGGCATTTAATAGTTCATCACCAAGTTCTAGTAGCTAAGTGACAGTGACTTGGAGAACTACATCAATCACTATCTTATCTGGAAGATCAACTCCCACTCGATTCAAGCGATTGTAGTACCCAGACAGTCTAAGCACATGCTCAACGATTGAGCTATTCTCTTTCATCTTGCAGGCAAAGAATCTCGTTGGAGATCCTATATGTCGCAACTCGGGCACGAGCCTGAGATCACAATCTCAGCTCTTAGAACATCTCATATGTTCCGTGACGTTCAAAACGTTTCGGAGCCTCAATTCTAAGCCGTAATGCATGACGCACTAAACTATCAAGTAGTCATCGAAACGTGCCTGTCAGATGTTCACAACATCTACAGACAACGCTAGATGGGGTGGCGCACCGAGCGGTGCATTAAGGACATAAGCCTTCTATGCAGCAATGAGGACAATCCTCAGATCACGGACCTAGTCCGCAATTTTGCGACCAACATCTTTCAATTCTATTTCTCTAGGAACATATAAAAATACAAGGGAGCTACAGCGTGAGCTAGTAATCTACCACATAATTTGCAAAGACACTTTGACTATGTTCATGATAATGAGTTCAATTAATCATATTACTTAAGAACTCCCAATCAAATTGACATCCCTCGGGTCATTCGAGTGATACATGATCCAAATTCACCAACTCAAGTCCGATCATCACGTGAGTTAACGTGGCTTCAATGGTGAACATCATTATGTTGATGATATCCACTATATGACTCATGCTCGACCTTTCGGTCTCTTGTGTTCCGAGGCCATGTCTGTACATGCTAGGCTCGTCAAGTTTAACCTGAGTGTTCTGCGCGTGCAAATCTGGCTTGCACCCGTTGTATGTGAATGTAGAGTCTATCACACCCGATCATCACGTGGTGTCTCAACACGACGAACTTTCGCAACGGTGCACACTCGGGGAGAACACAGTTCATCTTGAAATTCAAGTGAGGGATCACCTTATAATGCTACCGCCGTACTAAGCAAAACAAGGTGCATAAAAGGATTAAAATCTCATGCAATTCATAAGTGACATGATATGGCCATGAACTTGTGTTTAAGATCTCCATCTTCGAAACAACGGCATGATCTCCATCGTCACCGGCACAACACCATGATCTCCATCATCTTGATATCCATCAATGTGTTGCCATTGGGGTTGTGGCACCAGCCCTGCTTCTACTTCTATTGCTACCGCTTAGCGATAAAGTAAAGCATTACATAGCGCTTAATGATTCACACGCAGGTCATACAATAATTAAAGACAACCCTATGGCTCCTGCCAGTTGCCGTACTCAACGACATGCAAGTCATGAAATTCTATACATCACATGATCATCTCATACATCACATATATCTCACCATGTAATTGGCCATATCACATCACAACATACCCTGCAAAAACAAGTTAGACGTCCTCTAATTGTTGTTGCATGTTTTACGTGGCTGCTACGGGTATCTAGCAAGAACGATTCTCACCTACGCATAAACCACAACGGTGATACATAGATTGCTTTTCAACCTTCTCAAGGACCGCCTTTGTCGGATCCGATCCAACTAAAGTGAGAGAAACTGTCACCCGCAAGCCATCTAAGCAAAAAGTTGCGTCGAGGGAACCGGTCTCTCGTAAGCGTACGAGTAATGTTGGTCCGGGCCGCTTCATCTCACAATCCCGCTGAACCAAAATCCGACCAAGGGAGGAAGCAATCTAAGCATCAACACCCACAAACCTTTTGTGGTCTACTCGAGATCTCATCGACCCATCAACCTAGCTCATGATGCCACTGTTGGGGAACGTCGCATGGGAAACAAAATTTTTCCTATGCACACGCAAAACTATCCATGGTGATGAGCATCTACGAGAGGGAGAGTGGATCTACATACCCTTGTAGATCGCTAAGTGGGAAGCGTTAAGAAACGCGGTTGGTGTAGTCGAACATCTTCGCGATCCAAATCGCCGAGCGTCCCGCGATCTCATCACGATCCGTCCCGCGATCCAATCACGATTCGTCCCGTGAACTCATCATGATCCGTCCCGCGATCTCATCACGAACCATCTTGTGATCTTGATCACGGTCCTTCCGATCTAGCGCCGAACGGACGGCACCTCCGCGTTCAGCACACGTGCAGCTTGATAACGATCTCCACCGTCTTGATCCAGCAAGACGAGGTGGAGAGGAGAGAGTTCACCGGCAGCATGACGGTGCTCCGGTGATGGTGGTGGAGTGATTCCGGCAGGGCTTCGCCTAAGCGCTGCGGAAAACCGATCTAGAGGAGAAACTGTGCACCAGTGAAACGGGTAGCACGTGGCCGGAAATTCTGTCCAAAAACCACCCAATCCACTAGTATATATAGGAGGAGAGGAGAGGAGAGGCAGCCAAGGCCTTTGGGTCGGCCGAAATAGGAGGTGGCAAGCAATCCTACTTCACCTCCAATCCTAGTTGGAGTAGGATTGCCTCCTATTGGCTGATTTTCCACTTTTTTCTTTAGGACTTTCTCTCCTGCGCCATGGGCCTTTGTGGCTGTTTTCCCAGACCACTAAGGTCTGGTTATTATTCTCCCACAGCCCATGGACCTCTTGGGGTCGAAATACCCCTCCCGGAGGCCTCCCGATACACTACCGATGAGCCCAAAACTTTTTCGGAAACCAAACTGGGACTTCTTGTATATGAATCTTTACCTCCGGACCATTCCGGAGCTCCTCGTGACGTTCGGGATCTCATCTGGGACTCCGACCAAACTTCGGTCACCACCATACATAAGTCTACACTACCGAACCGTCACCGAACCTTAAGTGTGCAGACCCTGCGGGTTCGAGAACTATGTAGACATGACCGAGACACCTCTACGGTCAATAACCAATGGCGGGACCTGGACGTCCACATTGGTTCCTACATATTCTACAAAGATCTTTATCGGTCGAACCTCTATGTCAAGGATTCAGTTAATCCCGTACGATGTTCCCTTTGTTCTTCGGTATGTTACTTACCCGAGATTTGATCGTCGGTATCGCCATACCTAGCTCAACCCTGTTACTGCAAGTCTCTTTACTCGTTCCGTAATACAAGATCCCGCAACTAACAATTAGTCACATTGCTTGCAAGGCTCATTGTGATGTTGTATTACCGAGTGGGCCCTGAGATACCTCTCCGTCACACGGAGTAACAAATCCCAGTCTCGATCCATGCCAACTCAACAGACACCATCGGAGATACCTGTAGAGCACCTTTATAGTCACCCAGTTACGTTGTGACGTTTGATACACACAAGGCACTCCTCCAATATCTGTGAGTTGCATGATCTCATGGTCATAGGAACATATACTTGACATGCAGAAAACAGTAGCAATAAACTGACACGATCATATGCTATGTTTGTAGTTTGGGTCTTATCCATCACATCATTCTCCTAATGATGTGATCCCGTTATCAAATGACATCTCATGTCCATGGCTAGGAAACCTTAACCATCCTTTGATCAACGAGCTAGTCCATTAGAGGCATACTAGGGACATGGTTTTGTCTATGTATCCACACATGCATTTAAGTCTCCGATCAATACAATTATAGCATGGATAATAAACGATTATCATGAAGAAGGAAATATGATAATAACTAATTTATTCTTGCCTCTAGGGCATATTTCCAACAGTATTACCCAGTGGGCCCTGAGATTCCTCTCCGTCACACGGAGTAACAAATCCCAGTCTTAATCCATGCCAACCCAACAGACACCCACAGAGACACCAGTAGAGCACCTTTATAGTAACCCAGTTACGTTGTGACGTTTGATACACACAAGCTACTCCTTCGTTGTCAGTGAGGTGCATGATATCATGGTCTTAGAAACATATACTTGACATGCAAAAAACTATAGCAATAAACTGACACGATCATATGCTATGTTTATAGTTTGGGTCTTGTCCATCACATCTTTCTCCTAATGATGTGATCCCATTATCAAATGACATCTCATGTCCATGGCCAGGAAACCTTGACCATCTTTGATTAACGAGGTAGTCTATTAGAGGCATACTAGGGATATGGTGTTGTCTATGTATCCACACATGTATCTGAGTTTCCGATCATTACAATTCTAGCATGGATAATAAGCGATTATCACGAACAAATAAATATGACAACATGTATTAAAAATCATGAAGAATTGACTTAGCCTATGTCTAGTGTCTTGATTTTTAACACTATATTTCATCTTTGCAGCTCCAAGTCATTACGGGTGGTGCAAAAATGACGGGCCCAAATGAAGTATGTCTTCATTAGTTTGGTTCCAGCTTCTGGAATGATGCACTTTGACGTTTTTTGTGGAATTATCAGTCATCATGGTAATAGTGAAGTTTGCGTTGCTTCCAAAGTGTAAATATGCGGTGTACTTCTGACATGCTGGTATGTGCCGTATTACAGGTCTTAGGCTTTATATAGCCTCTTAGTTTTAGAATAGGTATGTGCCGTATTACAGGTCTCAGGCTTTATATAGCCTCTTAGTTTTTGCCCTAGGCTTTCGAAAATCCTGTCTGTCTTGTCGTGCGTGTGACCTGCACTAGTTGGTCATGACACGCAATGTTTCAGCTGGATTGAATATTTTAACCTAATTCATCACCCCAGTCAACCTGCACCACTCCCGAGCGAAGCTTGGTGGCTAAGGCAAAGCTAGGCAACAAACAAAGTACTTGCTCGCACCCACTCCTGCCAAATCTTCCATCGAATTTTTTAAGTCGCATGGGCGGCATGTAGATTGACCACAGGCACCAACGTCTATATTACTTAAGCGTTAAGTTTCTCTACAGAATTCTGTGCTGTGCTAATCCTTGCACCAAATTAAGTTAAGTGCACACGAATCAGGGACCTCACGTCCAGTCCACGAGCATGCACCAAGTCGCACCTGCATATGTCTCAGCTCGATGCTTCAAAAAGAAGAAACAGTTTTTCCAAAGATGCCCAACATACGTTGTATATGTCTATGATTTTAAATGCAGTAAGTCTTACTATCATGCTGGGTATTTGAGAGATCTCTTGTTGATTGTGAATCTGTGATCGAGGTTGTGATTTCTCAGCGATTCATGCTGGGTAATAAGGCTTACTTAATGTTTATAAGGTATTGATTATATAAGCATCTACAATGTTAGAAATGGTGTGGTTAGTTCTCATTATGTCTTGATTTTATTTTATTTCACTACATTTTTATTTTATTTATTTACCAAATCATGTAAATGTAGTTGTGAGCTGGTCCCAGGCATGCCACCTATAGTTTTAAATGACATGGCTACAGCGGTCCTATAGCGCGCTACTGAAAATGTTCGCTAATGTCCTAGGACCAAAGGCCTTTAGCCCGGACCTCGTCTAAATGCCATAGTGTCCTATATAGCGCTAATTAGAACCATGGTAACACTGTTATTGTGCTCTGACGGCGGGCATGAAATTTTAGTTGTGCACAGCCGGTTGACATGCAACTATGGTTGTGTACATCTGCGCTTGTGTGCGTTCGACAGACCAGCAGATGTAGTTCTGAGCCTTTCGCGGGCCTTGAACTATAGTTGTGTTAATTTCTGTCCTAGGAAGCACTTGAATATGATGATTGTCGTGTGGACTTCGCGATAATATTCATGATTTGATAATTGGTGAAGGACAAGGCATTTGTGGATGATCTAGGCCGGGGGGGGGGGGGGTCTAGAAAAGCTAGTGTCTTTTTTGATCCGTTCTACTTGTCATATATTCCCTTCTACCATCGCCTTATATGCGACCAGGTGGACGAAGGATACAATTAATATTAAGATCCATTACATAATAATAGTGCACGATAACGATCGTTCGTACATGAATTATACCATGATAAATGGAAGCAGTCATGAAGGCAACATTACTAACATCCCCATAGTTTGAGCACTACAGGTATCCGCATTGCTTCACGATGCTTGTCCAGCCAAGTAATATTCTACTAGCATGGAATCGCTCCTTTTTGGCATGTTGTGTCGTATCCTTGTCATTGTCCTACCATGGGGGGTCTCACTATCACTAGCCCTCGTGTAATACCCTGGATTTTAACAACTGGAAAATTCTTTTCCAGTTTTGCCATCTGTCTTTTTCTTTTTGTGTTCATGAATTTTATTTGCACTCTTGTTTTTAATTTAGAGTAGTGGCTTGCCTAGTTTCTTTGGCTCAGTGTTTTGACTTCCTAAAACCTTCCTGTTCATTGTGCTAACTGAAACCCTAGGACCCAATTGCACCGCAAAACCTTTTTCTCTTGCATAATAATTCACCACAAACATTGGATATCTCCAATGTAAAACGCCTTTTCCAACTTAAAACACCCACACATAGGTCAATAAATTATGTATCAATCCATCCATGTTTCTGTCAGATTTACCAGTTTGTGAAGCAAGTGCATAGTGCATCCACCCTTTGAAAACTGCATTTGTGCACATGTTACCATACACCCATATCAAGACCATCCCACAATTTTGGGACTTGCCTAACCACCACAACTCCCTGCATAAGTTTCCAAATTTGCATCCAAAAAACCACTTTCTGTAGGAAGTATATTTTGCATCCACTCACATGGGATCAAACTTACCATGACGATTAAACATGACAAAACATCACTGCCACTCAAATTTGTTTAAAACAGAACAGTCTGTAGAAATCTCTAGGGAGCCTATACTTACGTAGCTCTGAAAATTCTGAAAACCTAGGGAAACGTGGAGATTATGTATAGCAATACTAGGTAAAAATTTCACATCATTATCACGCTACATTAAAAATTGAAAATTCTTGTACTTGAGTCAAAAGTTTCTGTTATGTTTCAGCATCGTTTCTACTCATCTTGTGAGTTAGACCTAAGGCTTCACTTAGCACAAGTACCAATTAAAACATAAAAACATAATCATTAAAGAGTCAATAATCATGTTATCACAAAATAACAGAAGGTAAAAAAAAGATATTTATTGGGCTTCCGCCCAACAAGCGCTATTGCTTAATGCCCCTAGCTAGGCATAATACATAGTTTCAAGTGGTATCATCTTTGACAATCCATCCATAAGTCACTCTCGTGATTGATTCATAAGGTGGTTTAATTCTCTTCCTAGGGAAGTGTTCCATTAATTTCTTTAATGGGAATTGGAGCATTATGTTTCCCTTTTTCATGTCAATAATTGCACCTATACACTAGTAGAAAATAGGGCTTTGGTTCAGCCCTGGCCAGCCCATTAGTCCCGGTTCAGTCGCGAACCGGGACTCATGGGGGCATACGTCCCGGTTCATGCGCCCAGGGGGCTGGCCGGGCCTCGTGGGGCATTGGTCCCGGTTCATCTGGACTCATTAGTCCCGGTTCCATACACGAACCGGAACCAATGTGCCTCGCTCCTGGCCCACAACCATTGGTCCCGGTTCGTGGCTGGAACTGGGACCAAAGGGGTGACCGTTCGCCTCCTGCGAGCCCCTTTAGTCCCGGTTAGTGGCTCAAACCGGGACTAAAGGTTCGAACGGTTCGCATCCACGACGCTTCGCGCTCCGAGAAAGAGGCAACCGTACGCCCCGCCGAGCACTGCCAGTTCTCTTCTTCTCCTCCATTCTCCTCTTCTCCTCCATTCTCCTCTCGTCTTCTCCTCCATTCTCCTCTCTTCTTTGCCATATCTTCTACCATGAATCCAATCACTCGCTACGGGAAGGTGCTCGCACATGGCACGACCAATCTCGATGTCGTCTACACAAAGGACATCACCATGGTGCCGGGTTTTCTTTCCCTTTTGCAAAAATGGCTTGAAGTGGCGGATGAGAATGACAAGTTCATAGGGCTTGATCTTGAGTACACGGCCAAGCAAGAAGATGTTGCCGTTGTCCAGCTATGTTTCAAAAATTATGTCTTGATCTTCCAATGGGCAAGGTGAGTTTTGAGGGTTTTCTTTGATCAAATAATAATGTATAGATTATTATGAAAATTGCATCGGATAGAAATATGTTCCATTTTGAATCCTATGGGAAAGATCAATATTTCTTTTAAGTTTGTAGTGAAACAATTTTCCTTGTTGCAAAACGTGGGAGAACATATATGTCATATAGTTAATTTAGGGTTTCTTCATCAATTCATAGGATATGAAAATTGCATATATATATATAGGATATAGCGATATATATGTTTTATTTTGAATCCTATGGCA
The DNA here is from genome assembly GCA_022496015.1 of Hordeum marinum. Lineage (NCBI taxonomy): Eukaryota > Viridiplantae > Streptophyta > Magnoliopsida > Poales > Poaceae > Hordeum > Hordeum marinum. Next base: position 230,656 of record JAAAWK010001059.1, read on the forward strand.
AAGATCACTTTCTCTTAAGTTGTAGTGAAATAATTTTCGATTTTTTTATGATATTACTGTTCATCGGGCTCAAATGAGCCCGGGAGCAAAAACTCTGCGTCTTCCTCTTTTGTTGCTGCGAAATAATTTTCCTTTATATAGTTGCATGTTATAATTCTACCGAAATATACTTGTTGCAGCAGTATTTAACATTTGTTCCGTTTTAATTTATTGATGTTGCAGTAGTGACAAGCACTGCCCAGCACTTATGGACTTTCTACGCAGCAGCATACATTTTGCTAGCGTCGATGTAAGGAATGACAAGCTGAAGATGAGGCGCAGCTTCGGTATTGAGATACCAGTTGGCTGCCTTATTGATATCCAAGACATATTCAGGCTTGAGTATGAGAGGACTTCGATGGCTTCTATGGCAGCCGCCCTGATCGACGACTATTACAGAGATATGAAGACCAAATTCCCCCGGGCGCAGCACAAAGAGTGGGAGAGGACCCCACTTCAGCCTATCAACATTGAGTATGCAGCAAAAGATGCAGACGTTGCATATGAGTTGTACCGCAAGATTCGAACCGTGAACTATGGGCAGCGTCACCTCGCACCAGCACCAACATGTGAATATTCTTCTGATTGAGACTAGCTAGTAGTGTTCGCTTGGACAAGTACTTTCTGTAATGGATATCTGAACTATTATATATTACATATCTCTCTAGCTATTATATATTTGTAGTATTTTTCAATTCAGGGTTTTCTTAAATTCCGATTGTGGTTGAGAACAAAATGCAACAAAAAAGTGGGTTGTCATTGTTGGCAAGCACGCACTGTTGGGGAACGTCGCATGGGAAACAAAAATTTTCCTATGCACACGCAAACCTATCCATGGTGATGAGCATCTACGAGAGGGAGAGTGGATCTACGTACCCTTGTAGATCGCGAAGCGGGAAGCGTTAAGAAACGCGATTGGTGCAGTCGAACTTCTTCGCGATCCAAATCGCCGAGCGTCCCGCGATCCAATCACGAACCGTCCCGCGAACACATCATGATCCGTCCCGTGAACTCATCATGATCCGTCTCACAATCTTGATCACAATCTGTCCCACGAACTCATCACGATCCGTTCCGTGATCACATCACGAACCATCTCGCGATCTCGATCAAGGTCCTTCCGATCTAGCGCCGTACGGACGGCACCTTCGCGTTCAGCACACGTGCAGCTTGATGACGATCTCCACCGTCTCGATCCAGCGAGAGGAGGTGGAGAGGAGAGAGAGTTCACCGGCAGCGTGACGGCACTCCGGTGATGGTGGTGGAGCAATTCCGGCAGGGCTTCGCCCAAGCGCTGCAGAAAACCGATCTAGAGGAGAAACTATGCACCGGTGTAACGGGTAGCACGTGGCCGGAAATTCTGTCCAAAAACCACCCAATCCACTAGTATATACAGGAGGAGAGGAGAGGAGAGGCAGCCAAGGCCTTTGGGTCGGCCGAAATAGGAGGTGGGAGCAATCCTACTTCACCTCCAATCCTAGTTGGAGTAGGATTGCCTCCTATTGGCTGATTTTCTCCTTTTTGCTTTAGGACTTTCTCTCCTGCGCCATGGGCCTTTGTGGCTGTTTTCCCAGCCCAATAAGGGCTGGTTATTATTCTCCCACAGCCCATGGACCTCTTGGGGTCGAAATACCCCTCCCGGAGGTCCCCCGGTACACTACCGGCACTCCCGGTACACTACCGATACTCCCGGTACACTACGGATGAGCCCGAAACTTTTCCGACGACCAAACTGGGACATCCTATATATGAATCTTTACCTCCGGACCATTCCGGAGCTCCTCGTGACGTCTGAGATCTCATCCGGGACTCCGAACAACCTTCGGTCACCACCATACATAACTCTACACTACCGAAACGTCACCGAACCTTAAGTGTGCAGACCCTGCGGGTTCGAGAACTATGTAGACATGACCGAGACACCTCTATGGCCAATAACCAATGGCGGGACCTGGACGTCCACATTGGTTCCTACATATTCTACGAAGATCTTTATCGGTTGAACCTCTATGTCAAGGATTCAGTTAATCCCGTATAACGTTCCATTTGTTCTTCGGTATGTTACTTTCCCGAGATTTGATCGTCGGTATCTCCATACCTAGTTCAACCTCGTTACCGGCAAGTCTCTTTACTCGTTCCGTAATACAAGATCCCGCAACTAACAATTAGTCACATTGCTTGCAAGGCTTATTGTGATGTTGCATTACCGAGTGGGCCCCGAGATACCTGTAACAAATCCCAGTCTCGATCCATGCCAACTCAACAAACACCATCGGAGCTACCTGTAGAGCACCTTTATAGTCACCCAGTTACGTTGCGACGTTTGATACACATAAGGCACTCCTCCGATATCCATGAGTTGCATGATCTCATGGTCATAGGAACATATACTTGACATGCAGAAAACAGTAGCAATAAACTGACACGATCATATGCTATGTTTGTAGTTTGGGTCTTATCCATCACATCATTCTCCTAATGATGTGATCCCGTTATCAAATGACATCTCATGTCCATGGCTAGGAAACCTTAACCATCCTTTGATCAACGAGCCAGTCCATTAGAGGCATACTAGGGACATGGTTTTGTCTATGTATCCACACATGCATTTAAGTCTCCGATCAATACAATTATAGCATGGATAATAAACGATTATCATGAACAAGGAAATATGATAATAACTAATTTATTATTGCCTCTAGGGCATATTTCCAACAGTCTCCCACTTGCACTAGAGTCAATAATCTAGTTCACATCACTATGTGATTCGCATTGTTATGAATCTAACACCCAATGAGTTCTGGGGCTCGATCATGCTTTGCATGTGAGAGAGGTCTTTTATAGTCAACGGGTCTTCGATATTCAGATCCGTGTGTACTTTGCAAATCTCTATGTCGAACCGTAAACACTCCTACCACAGTCCACTTGGTACTGCTTCCAAATGGCTGCTCCACTATATGTATCCAGATTGCTACTACTAGTCATCCGGATTAGTGTTAAAGCTTGTATCGACGTAACTCCTTACGACGAACTCTTTATCAGCTCCATAATCGAGAAACATCTCCTCAGTCTCTTAGTTACTAAGGATAATCTTGACCGCTGTCCAGTGATCCACTCCTGGTTCACTCTTGTACCCCCTGACGGACTCATGGCAAGGCACACACAGGTGCGGTACACAGCATGGCATAATATAGAGCCTATGGCTAAGGCATAGGGGACGACGTTCATCCTTTATTTTTCTTCTGCCGTTGTCGAACTTTGAGTCTCACTCAACTTTCACACCTTACAAATCAGGCGAGAACTCTTTCTCTGACTGATCCATTTTGAACTCTTTCAAAATCTTGTCAAGGCATAAACTCATTGAACGTCTCATCGAGCATGTTGATCTATCTCCATAGATTTTGATGCTCAACAATTAGGTAGCTTCATCCAGGTCTTCCTTTGAAAAACACTTTCCAAATTACCGTTTTATGCTTTCTAGAAAGTCTACATTATTTCTGATCAACAATATGTCATCCACATATACTTATCAGAAATTCTATAGTGCTCCCACTCACTTTATTGCAAATACAAGTTTCTCGTAAACTTTGTATAAACATCAAAAACTTTGATCACCTCATCAAAGTGTATATTCCAACTCCGACATGCTTGCTTCAGTCCATGGAAGGATCACCGAATCTTGCACACCTTTTAGCATCCTTAGGACTGACAAAACCTTCTCGTTGTATCACATACAACCTTTCCTCAAGTAAACCGTTAAGGAAATGATGTTTTGACATCCATCTGTCAGATTTCATAATTGAAAACGCAGCAACTGCTAACATAATTCCAACAAACTTTAGCATCGCTACGAGTGAGAAAGTCTCATCGCAGTCAACTCTTTGAACTTGTCACAAACAACTTTGCAACAAGTCGAGCTTTACAAATAGTGACATTTACCATTAGTGTCTGTCTTCATTTTAAAGATCCATTTGTACTCAACGACTTGCCGTCCAACGAGCAAGTCTACCAAAGTCTATACTTGGTTTTTCATACATGGATCCTATCTCGGATTTCATGGCCTCCAACCATTTGTTGGAATCCGGGCCCATCATCGCTTCTTCACAGCTCGTAGGTTCATCGCTGTCCAACAACATGACCTCGAAGACAGGGCTGTCGTACCGCTTAGGAGCAGTACACATCCTAGTCAACCTACGAAGTTTGATAGTAACTTGATCCTGAAGCTTCATGATCATCATCATTAACTTCCTCTTCAACTAACGTAGGCTTCACAGAAACATCTTTCTGCGCTGCGCTACTCTCTGGTTGAACAAAGGTTTAACAACCTCATCAAGTTCTATCTTCCTCCCACTCAATTCTTTCGAGAGAAACATTTCCTCGAGAAAGGATCCGTTTAAGCAACAAACACTTTGCACTAGGATCTGAGATTGAAGGTTCACCCAACTGATCTTAGGGTATTCTATGAAGATGCATTTTTCCGCCTTGGGTTCGACCTCATTCGGTGAAAACATTTTCCACACAAGTGTCACAGCCCCAAATATTAAGAAAAGACAGCTTAGGTTTCTATCAAACCATAATTCACACGGTGTCATCTCAACGGATTTAGATGATGCCCTATTTAAAGTGAATGTAGTTGTCTCTAATGCATAACCCCAAAAATTATAGTAGTAAAACGATAAGAGACATCACTGTATGCACTATATCAATAGAGCATGACTATGATGTTCGGACACACCATCACACCATGGTGTTCCAGGTAGTGTTAGTTGTGAAACAAATTTCACATTGTCTTAAGTTGTATGCCAAACTCGTAACTCAGATATTCACCTCCACGATCATATTGTGGTCATTTTTATCTTGTTGTCACGATGATCTTTAAACTTCACTCTGAATTTGCTTGAACCTTTCAAACGATTCAGACTTGTGTTTCATTAAGTAAATATACACTATATCTACTCAAATCATCAGTGAAGGTAAGAAAATAACGATATCCACTGCACGCTACAAGACTCACTAGATTGCATACATCAACATGTATCATTTCCAATGAATCACTTGCCCGCTCCATCCAACGGAGTCCTTTAGTCATCTTGCCCAAGAGGCATGGTTCGCATGTCTCAACCGATTTGAAATCGAATGAGTCCAAATATCCATCACCATGGAGTTTCTTCATGCGCTTTATACCAATATGACATTTTGCGGCAGTGCCACAAGTATGTGGTACTATCATTATTTAACTTTGTATCTTTTGACATCAATGTTCTGAACATGTGTATTACTACGATCAAGATTTCAACAAACCATTCTCACTGGGTGCATGACCATTGAAGGTATTATTCATGTAAACAGAATAACTATTATTCTCTGACTTAAATGAATAACCGTATTGCAACAAACATGATCTAATCATGTTCATGCTCAACGCAAAAGACCAAATAACATTTATTTAGGTTCGTCACTAATCCTGAAGGTAGAGAGAGCGTGCGATGTTGATCACATCAACCTTGGAAACACTTCCAACACCTATCGTCACCTCACCCTTAGCTAGTTCTCCGTTTATTCCGTAGCTTTTATTTCGAGTTACTAACATTTAGCAACCGAACTGGTATCCAATACCCAGGTGCTACTAAGAGTACTAGAAAGGTACACATTAATAACTCGTATATCAAATATACTTCTATTAATGTTGCCAGCCTTCTTATCTACCAAGTATCTAGGGTTGTTTCGCTTCAGCGACCGCTCACCTCATAACAGAAGCACTTAGTCTCGGGTTTGAGTTCACCTTTGGGTTGCTTCACTGGAGCAGCAACTGACTTGCTATCCATGAAGTTTCCCACCTTGCTCTTGCCCTTCTCGAAACTAGTGGTTTGATTAACCATCAACACTTGACGCTCCTTCTTGATTTCTACCTTCGCGGTGTCAAACATCGCGAACAGCTCAGGGATCAACATTTCTTTCCCTGGCATTTTATAGTTAATCACCAAGTTCTAGTAGCTCAGTGACAGTGACTTGGAGAACTACATCAATCACTATCTTATCTGGAAGAACAACTCCCACTCGATTCAAGTGATTGTAGTACCCAGATAGTCTGAGCACATGCTCAACGATTGAGCTATTCTCTTTCATCTTGCAGGCAAAGAAACTCGTTGGAGATCCTATATCTCGCAACTCGGGCACGAGCCTGAGATCACAATCTCAGCTCTTAGAACATCTCATATGTTCCGTGACGTTTAAAACGTTTCGGAGCCTCAATTCTAAGCCGTAATGCATGACGCACTAAACTATCAAGTAGTCATCGAAACGTGCCTGTCAGATGTTCACAACATCTACAGACGACGCTAGATGGGGTGGCGCACCGAGCGGTGCATTAAGGACATAAGCCTTCTATGCAGCAATGAGGACAATCCTCAGATCACGGACCCAGTCCGCAATATTGCTACCAACCTCTTTCAATTCTATTTCTCTAGGAACATAAAAATACAAGGGAGCTACAGCCCGAGCTAGTAATCTACAACATAATTTGCAAACACACTTTGACTATGTTCATGATAATGAGTTCAATTAATAATATTACTTAAGAACTCCCACTCAATTGACATCCCTCAGGTCATTCGAGTGATACATGATCCAAATTCACCAACTCAAGTCCAATCATCACGTGAGTTAAGGTGGCTTCAATGGTGAACATCATTATGTTGATCATATCCACTATATGACACATGCTCGACCTTTCGGTCTCTTGTGTTCCGAGGCCATTTCTGTACATGCTAGGCTCGTCAAGTTTAACCCGAGTGTTCTGCGCGTGCAAATCTGGCTTGCACCCGTTGTATGTGAACGTAGAGTCTATCACACCCGATCATCACGTGGTGTCTCAACACGACGAACTTTCGCAACGGTGCACGCTCGGGGAGCACACAGTTCATCTTGAAATTCAAGTGAGGGATCACCTTATAATGCTACCGCCGTACTAAGCAAAACAAGGTGCATAAAAGGATTAACATCTCATGCAATTCATAAGTGACATGATATGGCCATGAACTTGTGTTTAAGATCTCCATCTTCAAAACACCGGCATGATCTCCATCGTCACCGGCACAACACCATGATCTCCATCATCTTGATCTCCATCAATGTGTTGCCATTGGGGTTGTGGCGCGAGCCCTGCTTCTACTTCTATTGCTACCGCTTAGAGATAAAGTAAAGTACTACATAGCGTTTAATGATTGACACTCAGGTCATACAACAATTAAAGACAACCCTATGGCTCCTGCCGGTTGCCGTACTCAACGACATGCAAGTCGTGAAATTCTATACATCACATGATCATCTCATACATCACATATATCTCATCATGTAATTGGCCATATCACATCACAACATACCCTGCAAAAACAAGTTAGACGTCCTCTAATTGTTGTTGCATGTTTTACGTGGCTGATACGGGTATCTAGCAAGAACGATTCTCACCTACGCATAAACCACAACGGTGATACATAGATTGCTTTTCAACCTTCTCAAGGACCGCCTTTGTCGGATCCGATCCAACTAAACTGAGAGAAACTGTCACCCGCAAGCCATCTAAGCAACAAGTTGCATCGAGGGAACTGGTCTCTTGTAAGCGTACGAGTAATGTTGGTTCGGGCCGCTTCATCTCACAATCCCGCTGAACCAAAATCCGACCAAGGGAGGAAGCAATCTAAGCATCAACGCCCACAAACCTTTTGTGTTCTACTCGAGATCTCATCGAACCATCAACCCAGCTCATGATGCCACTGTTGGGGAACGTCGCATGGGAAACAAAAAATTTCCTACGCACACGCAAACCTATCCATAGTGATGAGCATCTACGAGAGGGAGAGTGGATCTATGTACCCTTGTAGATCGCTAAGCGGGAAGCGTTAAGAAACGCGGTTGGTGTAGTCGAACTTCTTCGCGATCCAAATCGCCGAGCGTCCCGCGATCCAATCACGAACCGTCCCGCGAACACATCATGATCCGTCCCGTGAACTCATCACGATCCGTCTCACAATCTTGATCACGATATGTCCCGCGAACTCATCACGATCCGTTCCGTGATCACATCACGAACCGTCTCGCGATCTCGATCACGGTCCTTCCGATCTAGCGTCGAACGGACGGCACCTCCGCGTTCAGCACACGTGCAGCTTGATGACGATCTCCACCGTCTCGATCCAGCGAGAGGAGGTGGAGAGGATAGAGAGTTCACCGGCAGCGTGACGGCACTCCGGTGATGGTGGTGGAGCAATTCCGGCAGGGCTTCGCCTAAGCGCTGCAGAAAACCGATCTAGAGGAGAAACTATGCACCGGCGTAACGAGTAGCATGTGCCCGGAAATTCTGTCCAAAAACCACCCAATCCACTACTATATATAGGAGGAGAGGAGAGGAGAGGCAGCCAAGGCCTTTGGGTCGGCCGAAATAGGAGGTGGGAGCAATCCTACTTTACCTCCAATCCTAGTTGGAGTAGGATTGCCTCCTATTGGCTGATTTTCCACTTTTTGCTTTAGGACTTTCTCTCCTGCGCCATGGGCCTTTGTGGCTGTTTTCCCAGACCAATAAGGGCTGGTTATTATTCTCCCACAGCCCATGGACCTCTTCGGGTCGAAATACCCCTCCCAGAGGTCCCCCGGTACACTACCGGCACTCCCGGTACACTACCAATACTCCCGGTACACTACCGATGAGCCCGAAACTTTTCCGGCGACCAAACTGGGACATCCTATATATGAATCTTTACCTCCGGACCATTCCGAAGCTCCTCGTGACGTCCGGGATCTCATCCGGGACTCCGAACAACCTTCATTCACCACCATACATAACTCTACAGTACCGAAACGTCACCGAACCTTAAGTGTGCAGACCCTGCGGGTTCGAGAACTATGTAGACATGACCGAGACACCTCTACGGCCAATAACCAATGGCGGGACCTGGATGTCCACATTGGTTCCTACATATTCTACGAAGATCTTTATCGGTTGAACCTCTATGTCAAGGATTCAGTTAATCCCGTATAACGTTCCCTTTGTTCTTCCGTATGTTACTTGCCCGAGATTCGATCGTCGGTATCTCCATACCTAGTTCAACCTCGTTACCGGCAAGTCTCTTTACTCGTTCCGTAATACAAGATCCCGCAACTAACAATTTGTCACATTGCTTGCAAGGCTTATTATGATGTTGCATTACCGAGTGGGCCCCGAGATACCTCTCCGTCACACGGAGTAAAAAATCCCAGTCTCGATCCATGCCAACTCAACAAACACCATCGGAGATACCTATAGAGCACCTTTATAGTCACCCAGTTACGTTGCGACGTTTGATACACACAAGGCACTCCTCCGATATCCGTGAGTTGCATGATCTCATGGTCATAGGAACATATACTTGACATGCAGAAAATAGTAGCAATAAACTGACACGATCATATGCTATGTTTGTAGTTTGGGTCTTATCCATCACATCACGTTATCAAATGACATCTCATGTCCATTGCTAGGAAACCTTAACCATCCTTTGATCAACGAGCTGGTCCATTAGAGGCATACTAGGGACATGGTTTTGTCTATGTATCCACACATGCATTTAAGTCTCCGATCAATACAATTATAGCATGGATAATAAACGATTATCATGAACAAGGAAATATGATAATAAATAATTTATTATTGCCTCTAGGGCATATTTCCAACACGCACACCATGCCAACTTTCAACCTTTTCAGAGTTCATTTTTAGTGCTTTTCAATTTCAAAGTCATTTAGCTCAAAAAAATCATTAAATGCATGAAAAATACCAAATGAAGTCAGAAAGGGTTGAAAATTGATAATGTGTCTTTGAATGGTGCACTTTGAACACAAGAAAAGCCTGGAGTTCAAATAAGTTCAAGAAAATGAAACGTCTTTTGTAACCGATGAGTTTCCGTTCGAAACCCCGATACTTCGAAAGAGACTATCCGTTTTGTACACGAAGTGCATCCAGTTTTTGCCGTAACCCTCTCAACTTTTGCACACACGCTATGTGGGTGAAATGTTGATACCATGCCAACTTTCAACCTTTTCAGAGTTCATTTGTAGTGCTTTCCAATTTTAGGGTCATTTAGCTGAAAATAAATCATTAAATGCATGAAAAATAGCAAATTAAGTCAGAAAGGGTTGAAATTTTAGTATGTGGCTTTGAATGGTGCAAATTAAGTCAGCAAGACCAACAACTGTTTTTCACCATTCATACAAGCTTGTTAAAATGAAATCACGAAGGGTTGAAAGTTATTTTTGTTAAAAAAATTAATAGCAAAAAGTGAAAATAGAGGCATTTACGCTGAAATTCAAGCTAAAATTAAAAGTCAACCACTTTGAACTGGTTGAACTTCCAATTTTAGCTTGAAATTCCAGTATAAGGTGCGGTTGGGACTAAACATAAAGCAAAAAACAAAACAAAACACTGAATTTTTTTAAAAATATGCCACCTACTGGGCCACCACGGCCTGAATACAACTAGAAACCCAACCAGCTTGTTGGGTCAGGATTCAGGCCCGTAGAAAGCCCAGTAGGCCCACAAGCAGTAACACATTAGGCCCAGAAGCCTACAGTTGAGAGGAGCTCGAGAGGGTGTGCGCATCAGCGCTTATAAACCACTCTCGAGCTCTCTCGGCTAGCGAGGTGGGACTAAAATTTGGCTCCGGGCAGCACCACCCTTTAGTCCCGGTTGGTACCACCAACCGGGACCAAAGGTATGCTTCTCGCCCTTTGGGCTGACGAAAAGGGACCATTGGTCCCGGTTGGTGGCACCAACCGGGACCAATGCCACCCTTTAGTACCGGTTGGTGCCACCAACCGGGACCAATGGTCTCTGTTTTCCCGCCCTTTGGGCTGCCGAAAAGAGACCTTTGGTCCCGGTTGGTGGCACCAACCGGGACTAAAGGGTGGCATTGGTCCCGATTTGTGCCACCAACCGGGACCAATGCTCTTTGTATATAAGCGGCAGTTCTGATTTTTTCAGTGTTCATCTTGCCCCCGACGACGCCGAGCACATCGACGCCGCCAGGCTGCCCGAGCTCGCCGTCCTCATCGCCTCCCCGTCGCCGGGCCCGTCCTCGTCGTCGGCCCCGTCGCCTCCCCGAGCCGCCGGCCCGTCGCCGCCGTCCTCGTCGCCTCCCCGTCGCTGCCGTCCTCGTCCCCGTCGCCGCCGTCGCCTCCCTGCCGTCTCCTCGTCCCCATCGTCGTCGTTGCCTCCCCGCCCCCGTCGTCGCCTCCTCATCACTGTCGCCGTTGCCATCGTCGCCTTCCCATCGTTGTCGCCTCCCTGTCGCTGTCACCATCGTCGCCTCCCCGTCCCCGTCGCCTTCACATCGGCGACGGCGCCTCCCCGTCGTCGTTGCCGTCACCTCCCTGTCGTCGCGTCGCCGCTGTCGCCTCCCCGATCCCGCCGTACTCATCGTCGTCGCCTGTCCGGGCGCCTGCCGTCCTCGTCCCCGTCACCGCGTGCTGCCCCGAGCCCGCCGGCCTCCAGCCATCGCCGCCAGCCTCCAGCAATCACCGCCAGCCCCTTAGTGAGCCCCCCTTTCGCATATGGTCCCCTGCTCCCCGTCACCGCGTGTCGCCCCGTCATCGTTTATGTTTTTTTGCGGGCATGTATATGTGTATATGTTCATGTAAAATGTCTTTGTTGTTTTTAATATGTACGAAAATGTAGAGTAAAATGTCTTTGTTGCTTTTCATATGTACGAAAATGTCATCGACTCTCCAAGAGCTTTCCAACGGATCCGGAACGTATGTCATTGTCGATATACCCCCTCTCCGATAACTTCGACATGAGGGGGGGGCGATATACCCCCTCCTCGATAACATTTTTTTCTAAGTTACTAAGGTAAACTGTTCACCCCCGTCTCGATATCTGGGCGACCAATTCTCGAGGCCACCCAAACCAAATGAAAAAACCGGTATATTTGCTCATTGTTTATGTATGATTTTAGTTTAAGGCATTTATATATTCCACATATATGAATATGGTAAATTTCCATTTTCGATCCGATTCCGTTCCATTAATGTACCGTTTCCGATTCCGCCTAATCCAGTATTCGACAAATCTGGTGTCAAAAACTGGTGTCAACACATGCCGCCATGTTTTTTGGCAAAACTTGTATGTTTGGCACACTAATATATCCATGCTATATCATGTTTGTATATTAAGTGTCATGTTGTAATTAATATTTTGCAGAAACTATGGACGATCATCAAAGAAACTTAGAAGAAGAAGAGATGTTGGGGGAAATCATCCGCGAAGGACCGTTGTTGGTGGGCGACATCGTCCGGGAAGGTGGTAATGTCTTCGAGTTTCTGAACGACACCGATGGTTTGGAAGAAGAGGGTGAAGCAGCAAGCTCCGGTGATGGGACAGATGTGGAAAGACATGCTTATGATGGCTCTTGTGAGCGAACGGAGGAAGGAGACCGTGATGACGGCTCCAGTGAGCGAACGGAGGAAGGAGTTGTTGGAAAGTCTGGCGAGGTATATATAATAATTAAGCCTGTGCTGACTAGCTAATTGATGCATTAATTGTATTGGTATGTGTACACATATTAACTCTCTTCTTTCTTCTTTTCTAGCCCTCCGTATCCGGATCGAGCCAAACTTCGGTAACGAGACCAGGCCCGAAGAAAAAGTTGCGCCCGGATGAAAGGTTCACGATCACCAGCATCAATAGGGATGGCCAACCGATTGAAGCCATCCGGACCAAGGATGCATTTTCTGGTCAGTGCGGGGTTCTTGTTAGGGACATGATCCCGATCACCATCCACCAATGGAATAAGCCGAAGGCCAGAGACCCTGAAGTGTCTTTTGTCACTAATAGACAGAAAGATGATCTTTGGACCGCGCTGAAGGCAAATTTCATCCTACCGGAAGAGGAGCATCCGGAAAAGCCAGTTATAGAGCAAAAGGTCAAGACTCATGCTCTTAAGAAGATGGCAGAGCTATTCAGGAGGTGGAAGAATGAGTTAAAAACAAAGTTTGTCGACAAAGAGAAGACTCCAATATTCAAGGGCCGATTTGAGAAGATAAGAGAAGAGTGGCCCGCATTTGTGGCCCACAAGACATCGGAGAAGAGTAAGAAGATGTCAGTGATAAACAAACTAAATGCTGCAAAGAAGAAGCATCACCATCGCACGGGGTCAGGTGGCTACCAGAAAGCCCGACCGTTGTGGGACAAGGCTGAAAAGGACCTTCTTGACAAAGGGATCGTACCAGCGACAATGAACTGGCCAGAGCGTGGAAGGAATTGGTTCTTCGGGGTTGGGGGAATCTTGGACCCTGAAACAGGGAAGTGCTGTTGGACGAACGAACAACTGACAGTACCGATCACCAAGCTTCAGGAGTTAATCGCCGAAACGGAGAAAGGGACGTTCGTTCCCGACAGAGAGAACGACAAGCTCACAATGGCCCTCGGGAATCCTGAGCACCCAAGACGAACACGAAGCACGGCAGGCTCCGTTTTGTGGAAGCATGGGTTTCCCGACGCAGGCGGTTACAAAAGAAGGGAGAGGAAGAGGAAGCAGGAGCAAAGCGAAATACAGAACCTGAATGCAAGAGTACAAGCGCTAGAGGAGAGGCATCCAACTGACGAAGCTACCCTAGAAGCTACCCCACCATCTCAGCGGAGAAGCAGCGTGGCTTCCACCAAGCTCATTGCGCGGCCTGATTTGACGGCTCCCAGGTACCCCGTGGATGAAATCACGGAGTGTCAAGATTGCCACCTTAAGAAGCAATTGATGATGAACCTCAAACCCACGGTGGCTATCGGCCATGTTGCACCTCCATGACCCAACGGAACTTTTCACTGTCGTCCGATTCCAGAAGGCTATGCTGTTGTGATGGTCGACGAAATAGTGGCGGGATATGAGGAGCTCAAACTTGACTACCCAACCGGCAAAGGGGAAACTCTCCTGGAGAATGCTCTGAGGACTTCATGTCTATGGCCGAAGGAATTCATCAAGCTTCCGAACTGGATGGCGCCTCCTCCTCCGGCGAGTAAGGGCCCGCCTCCTCCTCCGCCTCCTCCTCCGGCGAGTAAGGGCCCGCCTCCTCCTCCGGCGAGTGATCAGGGCACGCCTCCTTCTTCGACTCCTCCTCCGGCGAGTGATCGGTGCACGCCTCCTCCTCTGCCACCTTCTCCGCCTGCGTCAGCGCATTTGAGCAGCCCGTCTCCTCCTCCGCCTCGTCAGCAAGAGGAGAAGAGAGCCGCTGCCGCCGCTCCGGCTGCTCCGGCGCCTCTTAAGCAACAAAGGAAAATAGCAGCCGTCGCTTCGGCGTCTAGCACTACAACCAGTGGTGGGAGGCGATACCAATACGGTCCATCATCTCTCAAGCCTCTTGAGCCGTTACCATACGAGAGGAGCAATGAGGAAAACGCGAAGATCTCTAAAGGCGAAGTGGATGCCCATTTTAAAAATAAAAATCCACCTCCGGAGGAGAAGATAGATGAGGTGAAATTGAAGCGCACTTTGGATGCCCTAAAGCGACCAGCACCGGCTCCGCAGGATGACTACCATGTCCGCGCTCTTAAAAAGAAAGTGCAAGAAGCGCGCCGGTCCGGAACCACTGCAACTGACAAAAGGAGAGGGAAAAGAATTCCCCAGCTCGGCAAATAGGCGAAACAATCGTGCCCCCCGCTGCAGGTCTCTAGCGATATCGTCGTCGCAAATCTGCCGGCCGGGATGGTGCTCGGTACCAATGCTGCTGATTACCTGCCCGACGATATACGTTTTGATGCACTGGAGGTGGACGAACAAAAATTCCGGCAAGGGTATCCTCTCTTCAGACGTAATCAACAGCTACCAACGATGATGCGAAAATTCCATCAGTGGTAGATGGACACCTGCAAGAACTCTGGGTTGGCTAATTTGATGATTATGGTTAAAGACAAGCACGACCTCGTTGGAATTGACGTGTTGTGTGTTCCATTTGAGGAGTTATTCCAGCTTTTCAATCAAAAGGCCATCGATAAAGTAATCACCACTTGCTACTGTTTGTAAGTACTACTTCTTTAATTAAGTCTCTATATATAGCTCAGCTCTTTCATTGCATGTACATATAATTCACTATATCATGCAGATTGAAGATCGTCGAATGCAAGCAAAGAGAAATCTATAATATTGGGTTCATTAACCTAAATCTCTTTGATGAAGGGGATATGAAAAAGAATCCCAAACAAGCCGAGGCCAAGTTGCTACAATCGTTGCTTCAACATCAAAACAAACAAAAAATAATCTTTCCATACAACTTCGAGTGAGTGTTATACTGTGCATATTCGGTTTTCCTTTATTTACTCGTGGTTATAGTAATGTAATTGATGAGTTATGCATGCGTGCATAGCTTCCACTATATTCTCCTAGAGATTATGCTTGAGGAGGGACGAGTAACCGTCTTAGACTCAAGACAAAAAGATCCCAAGACGTATGCGATCATCACTGCAATGCTTAAGAAGTAAGTTCAATCGATCATTATCGCACCATTTCGGCAATTTTGTTCATTTCCTGATATCAGGTAATAATTATTTTCTATGTTTGGCAGGGTTTGGATACCGTTCACCACACAATCTCTGGGACTGCCGAAGGAGCTATAATTTACACACCCGAAAGTAAGTACTACTGGCTAGTTCCGCGCATCTCCCATTATATTGATTCTAGCTAGTTTCATCAATACCATTTATATAATGCTTGATTATCAGTTTGATTGACCTCTATTTCTTGTAAAGTGGTTGTGGCAGGAACCAGGGACTAATCTTTGTGGATACTAGGTATGCGAGTGCATCTACAACGCGACGATCTCTAAGCAGGGCGCCTACTCTAAAAAAGATTTTGATGTGCGTAAGCAATAATAATCACAATTTTATTTTATTACCATCATTTTTGTTGAGTTTCATTCATATATATGTATTGACCCACTTCTTCGAATTAGCTTTGGGAGCTGCAGGAACAACTCCTACCACAAGATCGCATAATAGCTATTCAAGAGGAATTGGCGGGATTCTTTCTTGAACACGTCATCAGGAAAGAGGGAGAATACCATATGGAACTTGATTTCAGATGTTAATTAGGGTATTGTAAGAGATCTTATATTGTATATATGTAGCCAGTAGCGTCGGATAGATATACGAAAACTTGTTGTTTGAACAATCTCACTTCTCTCTGTATATGTTCATGACGATCTTCTGTACTTAATGGTTTAATTCCTTCATTTGCTTACTATCTAGCATATCGAGTCCTCTCTATACATATAGTACGTAGCGTCGACCAAGCACGGAGATAAGAGAGGACACCTCTCTCTATTAGCTAGCTAACACAATATATTAAACCCCAAAATTAATCCTACAAAACCCCTATCCCCCCCCCTCTTAAAAAAACAAAACCCCAACCCCGGAACTGCTGACGCGTGGATGCATATTGGTCCCGGTTGGTGCTACCAACCGGGACAGAAGGCCCTCCTGCCCGGGCAAGCCGCAGAGGCCACGTGGAGGCCCATCTGTCCCGGTTCGTGGGCAAACCGGGACTAAAGGTCTTGGGCATTAGTAATGACCCTTTAGTCCCGGTTCCGAAACCGGGACAAATGGCCCTCTAGAACCGGTACTAATGGGCCTTTTTCTACTAGTGCTATAGTTAGTACAAAAGGCCGTCCAATTATTAGGGGGAAGGAAGGATTGCAATCAATATCAAGCACAATGAAATCTACATGTTGTTTTCAATAATAAGCACATCATTAATTTTACTCAAAGGTTTCTTAATGGTAGAATCCGCAAGAGGCAAATTTAGGGAACACTCTTCAATATTAGTGAGACCAAGCACATCACATAAAGTTTTAGGTACGGTTTAAACAATAGCACCAAGGTGACACAAAGCATTGCTTTCATATTTATTTATCTTTAGTTCGATAGTACGTTCCCACTCATCATGCAATCTTCTAGGAATAGAAACTTCAAGTTCAAGGTTCTCATCATAAGCTTTTATTATAGATTCTATTATATGTCGGTAAAAGCTTTGGTTTGTTCCTAAGAATTCGGTGAGATAATAATGGTTTTAAGAAAAAAAATACATTATAGTAATGATCATTTATCATAAATTAAAGTCCTGGTAATCCAAGATAGCGGACACATCACTTGTTAAAGTTCTGACCTCTCCAAACCCACTTTAAGCAATTTCAGCATCAAAATCACCACACTCCAAGCAAACGGGACGCTTCACAACTAAAGTTGACTCATCTCCAGTCCCTTTACAATTATATTCAGAGAAGTAAAAAAAGATTCAATAGGAGAAACGCCGATCATTTTAAGATTTTCATCATGATTCCAGTAAAACCGGGTGGAAGAGCTTTTTCCAAGAATTTCCGCTTAGCTCTCAATTAGCCGGTCTTCTCCTTACTTTCATTAATAGATAGTTGGACAGATTTAAGAGTCTCATTAAAATCATGCTTGGGTGGCAAAGCTTTATTTTTAAGAGGTTCTAAACAAGAGAAATTATATCCATGTTTTTAGCTAAAGCATCAATCACATGCAATTTTTCCTCTATATCAGAAGGTATCCTATTAGAATATGTAGAACAATTTACATATGAATTACCATAATAATTTACATAGTTGTTAGTGGATTTACCGGGATACGGCCTACAATTGAAATTTCCTTTATAAGTATTGTTATTGAAGTTATTAGTTCAGATCAGTAACATCATTAGTTTGTTCAATAAAAGTAGACAAAGGAATATCATTGGGATCAACATGAGTATTTTTATTAGCCACCATATTCATAAGAGCATCCAATTTTTCACTCAAGGTACCAATTTGTTCGGCGGAATTTACATTCTTACATGTGGGAGCTCTTTCGGTATGCCATTGAGAATTATTTATCATAATGTTATCCAGAAGGTTTGTGGCCTCTTCTAAGGATGCATCCATAAAGGTACCACCTGCGGTAGAATCTAGAAGATTTCTACACACAAAATTTAGACCGAATAGATGTTTTGGATAATCATCCACAAGTTTAAACCATGAGCAGGGCAATTTCTTATCATAAATTTCATTCTCTCCCAAGCTTGTGCAACAAGCTCTTGATCTTAATGTTTAAATTCATTATTTGGTTTCTAAGGGAGATGATCTTAGCAGGAAGAAAATACTTGGCAATTAAAGCATCTTTACACTTATCCGATGTTCCAATACTTTTACGAGATAAAGATGAATACAAAGCTTTACCTTTATCTCTTAGGGAAAAAATAGTTTTCATTGCACGATATCATTATCCTTAACCTTTTTATTTTTCATATCACATAATTCAACAAAGGTATTAAGATCCTCATTAGGACTTCTCGAAAATTGATCTTTTATGACAAGATTTAGCAATGCAGCATTAATATCAAAAACCTCGGCACTAGTGGCGGGAGGTATAGGAGTAGTAATAAAATCATTATTATTGGTATTTGAAAAGTCACACAACTTACTAGTATCTTGAGACATGGTGAACGAACAAGGAAAGAAACAATCGAGACAAGTAAATTGAGCAATGAAGTAAACTAGTAACTAGCAAAGGTAAATATTTTTGTATTTTTTATGAGAGAAACTAAATATAACAGAAAATAAAAAACAAGAACAAGTGACTTAAAATTCGTGCGGAGTTACTTGATAGTTGGTGATGATATTCACCGACAACGGGGCTTGATATCCTTCCTAATACTTGTGATCTGTGTTGGTTTTTCCGTGAAGTGGAACGGGTCATCGCAGCACTATGTGGTTAAGTATTGCCCTCATTTATGAAACCAAGGTTTATAAAACCAATAGGAATATAAATCCTCAACCATCTTCAACGGCTGCACAGAAAACAACAAACAACTTGCACCCAACATCGGCAAGAGGGTTGACAATCCCCTTGATCTCGTTCTTTGCAAGCAAGTGTATTGTGTAGATAATTGTAGATAATTGTAAATTGCAAAATAAAATAAAAGGTAGGTAAGTACATAAAGGTACTGATAGTATGTGTAAATATATAAGTGAATAGACTCTAGGGCCGAAGTGTTCGCTATTGGCATCTCTCATATAAATGGCATATGGTGGATAAACAAAGTATTGTTGGTCAATTGATAGAAAATCGGATAGTTATGTGATATTCACGGCAATGATCAAGTGTATATAGGCATCACGTCCATAATAACTAGGCCGACTCCTTCTTGCACCTATTACTGTTACTCACCCATCGACTGCTATCTAGCATGCATCTAGAGTATTAAGTAAAATAGACTAATGCTTGGTGAACCATGACATGATGTAGACAAAGTAAGCTCAATCAATATGAGTTAACCCCATCATTTTATCCTTAGTAGTGGAAACACAAAGACGTATCTTGTCCCCTACTTTGTCACTGGGATATAGAAACTCGTCAGGTTGAACCTACCACAATGCACCACTCCCACCGAAGAAATATCAATCTAGTTGGCCAAACTAAATCAATAGATAGGAGAGCATTACGAATCTATACTGATCATGCACATAAGAATCATATTTGAATTCAGAGAAATCTCGAATATTTATCATTAACAATCTGAACATAAACCAACAATTCATCGAATCCCAACGAACGCACCATTCAAAGGGATTACATCGAATAGATGAAGGCAAAGATGCGATGAACATTGTATTGAAGATCAAGAGAGACAGAGAGAGATTGCCATCTAGGTACTAGCTACGGACCCATAGGTTTGTGGTGAACATACTCACAGATCATCGTGAGGGCAGAAAGGTTGATGAAAAGGCCCTCCGTGATCGACCCCCCCCCCTCCGGCAGGATGCCGGAACGGAGCTCTAGATGGGCTCCCATCAGAACAGAGACACGCGGCAACGTAAAAAGGGTTTTGGGACCTCCTCTAGGGTTTTTGGAATATTATATAATTCATATGCCAGAGAGGGACGACGGGAGACACACGAGGGGGCCACCACATATCAAGGCACGACCCCCCAGGGCGCGCCCCGATGTGTGGTGGATCCCTCATGCACTTCCAGGCCTCCTTTCGAACTTCAAGGTCTTCTATTGGTCCAGAAAAAATCATCAAAAAAATCGTGGCAATTGGATTTCGTTTGGTACAGTAAACCTGAAAAGTAAAAAACATGCAGAAAATAACAACTGGCACTAGGCGCTGGGTCAATAGGTTAGTGCCCAAATATATTATAAATTGGTAAACAAATGCCCAAAAAGTATCCTAGAATGATAATATATCAGCATGGAACAATAAAAAAATATCATTCTAGGATACTTATTAATGCCTTCTCCCTCCCAATCTCTCCATCCATCCCTCTCCCACTCTCATCGGTGATACGAGAGGAGGAGCACAAGGGCAGGTCCTATTGTGCCATTTGGACATACTGAGCACTCGTTTAATCATAAATTTCATAAGTTTCATTATAAAATGATATAGAAATTTGAATATAAGACGTTTTAAGATAAGATGATTTAAGAGTTTTATTATAAATTGAGATTGAATTTCAGAAGTTTCATTATAAATTGAGATAGAAATTTCAGAAGTTTTAAGATCGGAAATTTCATTATAAATAACTCCTGCATTATAATTCTTAAGTAAAAAATAGGTCTAGAATTTATTAGTAAAACAAATTTGGTACTTTCGGTCTATCGGAGCTCCTTGCTTGACTTTCATGTCTGTTCTTGATGGAGGAATCCCAACTATTGTCACGGGGGTCGTTTCCCTCTTCTTCTTCTCGCGATATATACCTTGATATATTGCGTGAGAGAAGAATGGGAAGCGACCAACACCGTTGGTCAAAATATTAGTGTGAGCTAGTGTCCATCAACATACACCACCATATAAGTGTGAGAGAGTGTGCACCATACACACCATGAGGTATGAGAGTTTTTAAGGAAAATATCGACAAACAGAAAGTCAAGCCATGTTGAATTAGGTCTATTTGGACACGTGTCTATGTTATTGCAGGGAACACCTCCTAGTGACTATGTTTTGCCGAAATGTTGATTTGTTTCCATTCTGACAAATTTTAGGCGCTCAATATGTCCTATTTTAGCAATGGGTATGACGTTTTTTTTACGTTCATGTCTAACTTTTTTTAATCTTTGAATCATGAACATAGGAAGTGTGTGACGATGATAGGATCCCTGGGTGTGGTCTCCACGGTGACGATCAGGGTATGTGTGACATGCCTCACCTGCGAGACAATATGTTTTTCACCATCAAGCTTGACGAGACCTTTGATGTTTCTATGGTATGCAATGATGACAAGTGTTTTTTCTTAATTAATCTTGACTTTAGTTTCTTTGCTTCAACGTGTAACTTATATTTTATATAATTCAACTAGTTCATCCCCTGCCATGCAAGACGTTATGTGTTGGAGAGGCTCTGTTTCAAACACCATGAGAATATGGAGACGAGGAGAGCTAACCTGAGGACTAAACATGGTCAGACATTTCTGTTTAAAGTAATGAATGCGGTTAATAACTTAGAATTTTGTTGCTCAAATTGGGAAGCTCTAGCCAAGGCATATGGATTTCAGGAGGATATGGAAATAACCTTCGATATTTGTCCTCAAGATCATACTGAAGGTTATATCGACGTTTCAGATGATGTTGATATGCTTCAAGTTTTACCTCCATGTGAGTTTGTCAACCATAATTTTTAAGTAATTTATATTTTTTATTCAAAAATAGTTGGTGTTCATTCCTACTTAACTTGTTTATCTTTAATTGTCAGCTTATTTCTCTTCTTCCCCAAATATTCAGAAGATAGTAGATCAAGCCTACTACAGTCATGGCCCCGAAAAACTTGGTTGGAGATAGATCATTTGGTCTTATTCATTAATGACATTGATCTTTTTAAGACAAATTATGAAGATATTGGCAAAAAATTTTCTCAAGACATACCACTACTTTACTCTAATGTCTACTACGCAAGCTTCTTCTTGTAGACTCGTCTTGGGCATCCAAGCGCAGAGTTTTATAGGACAATAGCAAATTTCCCTCAAGTAGATGACCTAAGGTTTATGAATACATGGGAGGAGTAGGATGAATATGGTCTCTCTCAAGCTACCCTACAACCAAATAACAGAAAATCTCTTGTGCCCCCAACACGCCCAACACAATTGTAAATTGTATAGGTACACTAGTTCGTGAAGAGATGGTGATACAAGTGTAATATGGATGGTAGATATAGGTTTTTGTAATCTCAAAATATAAAAACAGCAAGGTAGAAAGTAACAAAAGAGAGCACAAACGGTATTGCAATGCTTGCAAACAAGGCCTAGGGTCCATACATTCTCTAGTGCAATCTCTCAACAATACTGACATAGTTGAATCATGTGTAAATCCCTCGTGTGCAACAAAGAGTTCACTCGAAAGTCACAAATAGCATAGAACAAACGAAGAAATTATTGTAGTGTACGAAACCACCTAAAAGTTATCTTTTCTGATAAATCGTATGAGTTATCCTATAAGTGTCACGAATAGCCCTAGATTTCGTACTAAAATAACACCTTAAGATACACATAAATCAAAATCCTAATGTCACCTAGATACTTCAGTGTCACCACGTTTTAAAACATAAAGGGAAAATGCTAATTTTAAAAGAGAAAATAAATATTTTCCTAATAAAGAAAATTATGCCATGGCAAGATTTTGGGAGAGAGATGAGGTCAGAAAGTTCTTCAAATGTTATGTCCAAGAGAGTTGATAGAAAATCCATTTACGAATAAAATCTTTAATAAGTCCAAAAACAAAATCCAATTTCCATCACGTACATGCATGAATAACATGTACAGGAAAAGAAACACATTTATTATTAAAAACCACATCATTCCTGGTAAGCCACAATGCCGAGCATCAGGCAGCCGCTCGCACGAGAATATATGCAAAAAATTGTTTATCAATACCCCGCAACCAGTTGCCGAAGATGTTACGTGCACTACATGGGGATATAGATTTGAAGCTACCTGAACTATGTCCCATCTTAAACGAGCCAGCTTACGCTCAAAAAATAAATGGTTAATAGACTCGTCATGTTGGCAAAAGACACATGTCGTTCCAGGTCATCTCTAGTCAAGATGACCCCTCTTCTTAAAAACTAGAGGAATATCTTTCACAATTTTTTGTTATCAACAGTGTCGGTATAGTGAACAGGGGGTGTTCTATGACAGTCCGGGACCGACGCTCCAGAAGATTCCAGTAGATTCCCCTTTTATTTCCGTTCTTGTCTGTGTTTCGTCTGTCTGTTGCATTCATCATCGCATCATTCGCATCATCTGCATAGCATTGTCTCTTGTTCTCGAAAACTTGCATCCGTTCGTAGTCGCCGGTTCTCTTCGTTCTTGCGGTTGCCCGTTTCGAACCGACCACACACGCACGCGCCCGCGACACCGTTAAATAAAACCGTTTTCAAGTGCACGCGAAAATATTGTCGGATCGAGTTGAAACTTGTCGTGCGGTCTTGTTAAAAGACCGCCCGTCGAATTTCGTCGCGTTCCGAGTTCGTTAGATACCCCGTCGGTCATCCGTAGAAGTGAGGTTATCGGTAGTTTTTCGGTTATCGTCGGACGTTTATCGCCGTTTCGAATCATCGTGCCGCGCCGCACCGCTTCCCTCTCTTCCCCCTCCTAGCCCGTCTACACAGCCATCCGTAACCCCCTCTCCGCTTCCGGACCGTCGGACCGACACCCGGAAGTCCGAAAACGGTTAGTGCCAGCTAACCCTAGCCTCCCTTTCCTATTTAAGCCCCCCTAGCTCTCCTCGTCCCGCGTGCCACCAAACCCTAGCCAGCCCACTCCTTCTCCCACCTCCAGCCACCAAGCCCGCCCGAGCCCATCTGGGCCTGTTCGAGTCCGATCCGGGCCCGAAACGACCGTTTCGGAGCTTTCCAGAGCTCACGCGAGTCTCCCATGGAGCTTCTCCCGAGCTCCTCCCATGGCAGCCCCGTGCCCGAGCTCCCCCTTGCCGGCGCCGGTCACCGGAGCCTCGCTGTCCGCCGCCGCCTCCCTCTCCCTCCATTTCTCCCTCCGGCCCTCTCTCTCTCCCTAACCCCCCCGAGCTCCCTTCTCCCGCAGGTGCCCCGCCATGGCCGCGAGCTCGCCAGCCGCCGCGACCTGCCGCTCCCCGCGCCGCCCCAAGCCCCGCCGCCGGCCTCCTCCGGCCGGATCCCGCCGTCCCTCGCCGGATCCGCGCCTCTCACCGCCCAGCCGCAACCCTCCATCGCCGGCGCCGCCATGGCTCCCGCTCGGGAGGAGCGAGGAGGACGAGCCCCGAGCGCTCCCTGCGCCCCGTCGACCCGTGCGTCGCCGCGGTGGGCCTCGCCTGGGCCAGGCCCAGCCGGCTCCTCGCCCCAGCCGCTGCCTTCTTCCGAGCCGAATGGGCCCAGAACCGGCCCAAGTGAGCAGCCCCCCCCCCTCTGCGTTTTCTTTTTCTTTTTTTTATTTGGTGTATTATCCATTGCATATTTTCAAATGCCTCTAAATATTTAACCGAGCATCGTATTAAAATATTTTCAACATGTAAGATGCTTATAATAAAATCTAGATATTAATATGCCATTTGCATCCATGTTAAAAATTGTTTAACATATTATTTCCTGTTATTTGCATATATGTCTTATTTTTGCATTTTCGCATAATTAATTAACGTACATCGGTATTAATTAAAATCATATAATAAAATTTCTCATATAACCGGCACCGCATTCTCATGCATGATCAAGATGTTGGCATGACATTTGCATTTTTATTTGCATTACGAATTGCTTTAACGTGATTAGGCCTATTGTTTGCATATTTAATTGTCACTAAATTTCTACATGAACATATCCATATTATATATGTTTTCGGGGTAGAAAAATCCATAGGATTTGATGGTGTAACTAGTTTTGTCATTTGAGCATTTTTATGTGCATGTCATTTATGCCGTGATGCCCTTTTATTATTTTCGTACGAATTAATTCGGGCATGATATGAATTGGTTTTCAACATGAAAGTTGCTTTTTGATATGTGTCCTAGCTCATGGCCATTTTGCTTGTCATAGAAATGCATGTGTAGGTATTATTTTCGTGTTGTCAACTTGCTATAAAAATCTGTTATTTTGAGGGTCCAAAATATTTCTAAGTCTGGTATCTGTTATATTTTGTTGCTGTCTTGCCATGAGATTTGCTAGTGTTTGTAGAACTCTTTTGTGATAGGTGCAAGAGAGTTAATGGTTGCTGATATTGCCCTCTAGCTTGCTGTCAAGTTTCATGTCATTTCATGCCCTGTAGCATATGTTTTCACTGCTGTTAATATGCCTTCGGGATAAAAACTGCACTGTCAAAACCTGCTATTTTCACTAAGTCTGAAACTGTTTTCATGTAGCCTTCTTGTGAGCTTCCTACCAAATGATCCATGCATGTTCTGATTATGATATGTGAAGATGAAATGATTTGGGTGTTATATACTATTGCCCCATGCTTAGTTTGTGCATTTTAGAATAGCGTAACCTGTTATTTTCACGTGTGCAAAATGCTATCTTGCTGTTTGGCAAATTTAAACTAAAACTTGTTTCGTTGATTGTGGTTGAACCGTAGCTCCGTTTTGTACAAGTTGCATATATAACTTGATTAGAATCTCATGTAGTTTCATAATAACTTTCTGCATTCATGATTTGAAATGTTTGTGTTTGTGTTTTTCATGCATTTGCATTCATGACATGTGCATCTTGTTTTGATCGTATCTTTTAGACCGTAGCTCCGCTCGAGATGTTCTATATATGTAAATCGACTAGAATGAGGTGCAGAATAACATGGTATGCTTTATTTTTCTGTTTAACAAATATAAAATATGTTTAGTACGGATCTGGACCAATTTCTAAATTAACATATGAGGTCATATTGGAAATGCTATAAGTTGTTTCCGGCCTCATTTAAGATGCCTAGATAGTTAGTTTACTTATGCTTCACCTCTTGCCATGTTTAACAACATTTAATATTGTCGTGTACCTAACGAGAGTGAACTAAATAATTCGAACGTGGAGTTTCGTCAATATGCAACTCGTTGCATATTGAGCTTCACTTTAATGTGTAGTATTTGAGTGTTGTGAATTGTCATGCCTTGCATATTTAAACCGGACATGTATCATATTGTTGTGCATCGTGTCTTGCATATGTTGTGGTGTACCTTGTGTTGCTTGTTTGTTTCGGATTGCTTCTTCTCGATAGAGTTCCGAAAGCGTTCGGAGTGTGAGGATTTGTGCGTCTGCGTTGGTTCGTCTTATTCATGGACTCGTTCTTCTTCTAAGCGGGATCTCAGGCAAGATGATTCATTTCCCTGGATACCACTACTATCATTGCTATGCTAGTTGTCTCGTTTTTATCGTTATGTCTCGCTACCTAACACTTGTTTGATAAGCCTCCCAACATTGCCATGATAAGCCTCTAACCTTTCCACATCCCAGCAAACCTTTGTTTGGCTATGTTACCGCTTGCTCAGCCCTTCTTATAGCGTTGCTAGTTGCAGGTACAATTGCGTCCATGTGTCAACATGGACCTTTTTTTGTTATATCACATTATTGCTGCTATTTAATTTAATGCACATATATACTTGGTAAAGGTGGAAGGCTTGGCTTTTTGCTTCGTGTTTTGTTCCAGTCTTGCCGCCCTTAGTTACTTGTGAACCGGTGTTATGTTCCATAAATGAGCGCTCCTAACATGCTTGGGGTTGTTATGGGGACCCCCCCTTGATTTTCGTTTTGGGATAAAACTTGTCTGGCAAGGCCCAACATTGGTACTACATTTGCCTAATAATTAATAAAATCGCATTGGGGATTTTTCGGACCCCGTGGATAATTATTCAACAACCCGGGCCAGTGCTCCTCATGAGTGTTGGTCCAAAATGGGCTGCTTGGGGGCCGCCTCGAGGCAACTTGAGGATTGGTTTTCCCTGTACCTAGTTGTTGGGGAACGTCGCATGGGAAACAAAAAATTTCCTACGCACACGCAAACCTATCCATGGTGATGAGCATCTACGAGAGGGAGAGTGGATCTACGTACCCTTGTAGATCGCTAAGCGGGAAGCGTTAAGAAACGCGGTTGGTGTAGTCGAACTTCTTCGCGATCCAAATCGCCGAGCGTCCCGCGATCCAATCACGAACCGTCCCGCGAACACATCACGATCCGTCTCACGATCTTGATCACGATCTGTCTCGCGAACTCATCACGATCCGTTCTGTGATCACATCACGAACCGTCTCGCGATCTCGATCACGGTCCTTGCGATCTAGCGCCGAACGGACGGCACCTCCGCGTTCAGCACACGTGTAGCTTGATGACGATCTCCACCGTCTCGATCCAGCGAGAGGAGGTGGAGAGGAGAGAGAGTTCACCGTCAGCATGACGGCACTTCGGTGATGGTGGTGGAGCAATTCCGGCAGGGCTTTGCCTAAGCACTGCAGAAAACCGATCTAGAGGAGAAACTATGCACCGGTGTAACGGGTAGCACGTGGCCGGAAATTCTGTCCAAAAACCACCCAATACACTAGTATATATAGGAGGAGAGGAGAGGAGAGGCAGCCAAGGCCTTTGAGTCGGCCGAAATAGGAGGTGAGAAGCAATCCTACTTCACCTCCAATCCTAGTTGGAATAGGATTGCCTCCTATTGGCTGATTTTCCACTTTTTGCTTTAGGACTTTCTCTCCTGCGCCATGGGCCTTTGTGGCTGTTTTCCCAGCCCACTAAGGGCTGGTTATTATTCTCCCGCAGCCCATGGACCTCTTGGGGTCGAAGTACCCCTCCCGGTACACTACCGGCACTCCCGATACACTACCGATGAGCCCAAAACTTTTCCGGAAACCAAACTGGGACTTCCTATATATGAATCTTTATCTCCGGACCATTCCGTAGCTCCTCGTGACGTCCGGGATCTCATCCGGGACTCCGAACAAACTTCGGTCACCACCATACATAACTCTACACTACCAAAACGTCACCGAACCTTAAATGTGCAGACCCTGCGGGTTCGAGAACTATGTAGACATGACCGAGACACCTCTACGGTCAATAACCAATGGCGGGACCTGGACGTCCACATTGGTTCCTACATATTCTATGAAGATCTTTATCGGTCGAACCTCTATGTCATGGATTCAGTTAATCCCGTATAACGTTCCCTTTGTTCTTCGGTATGTTACTTGCCCGAGATTCGATCGTCGGTATCTCCATACCTAGTTCAACCTCGTTACCGGCAAGTCTCTTTACTCCTTCCGTAATACAAGATCCCGCAACTAACAATTAGTCACATTGTTTGCAAGGCTTATTGTGATGTTGCATTACCGAGTGGGCCCCGAGATACCTCTCCGTCACACGGAGTAACAAATCCCAGTCTCGATCCATGCCAACTCAACAGACACCATAGGAGATACTTGTAGAGCACCTTTATAGTCACCCAGTGATGTTGCGACATTTGATACACACAAGGCACTCCTCCGATATCTGTGAGTTGCATGATCTCATGGTCATAGGAACACATACTTGACATGTGAAAAACAGTAGCAATAAACAGACACGATCATATGCTACGTTTGCAGTTTGGGTCTTGTCCATCACATCATTCTCCTAATGATGTGACCCCGTTATCAAATGACATCTCATGTCCATGGCTAGGAAACCTTAACCATCTTTTGATCAACGAGCTAGTCTATTAGAGGCATACTAGGGACATGGTTTTGTCTATGTATCCACACGTGCATCTAAGTCTCCGATCAATACAATTATAGCATGGATAATAAACGATTATCGTGAACAAGGAAATATGATAATAACTAATTTATTATTGCCTCTAGGGCATATTTCTAACAGTCTCCCACTTGCACTAGAGTCAATAATCTAGTTCACATCACCATGTGATTCGCATTGTTATGAATCTAACACCTAACGAGTTCTGGGGCTCGATCATGCTTTGCATGTGAGAGAGGTCTTATAGTCAATGGGTCTGTAACATTCAGATCCGTGTGCACTTTGCAAATACCTATGTCAAACTGTAAACACTGCTACCACACTCCGCTCGGTACCATTCCACATGGCTGCTCCACTATACGTATCCAGATTGCTATTACGAGTCATCCGGATTAGTGTTACAGCTTGTATCAACGTAACTCCTTACGACGAACTCTTTATCACCTCCATAATCGAGAAACATCTCCTCAGTCTCTTAGTTACTGAGGATAATCTTGACCGCTGTCCAGTGATCCACTCTTGGTTCACTCTTGTACCCCGTGACGGACTCATGTCAAGGCACACATAGGTGCGGTACACAGCATGGCATAATATAGAGCCTATGGCTAAGGCAAAGGGGACGACATTCGTCCTTTCTCTTTCTTCTGCCATTGTCGAGCTTTGAGTCTCACTCAACTTTCACACCTTACATATCAGGCGAGAACTCTTTCTCTGACTGATCCATTTTGATTTCTTTCAAAATCTTGTCAAGGTATGCACTCATTGAAAGACTCATCGAGCATCTTGATCTATCTCCACAGATTTTGATGCTCAACAATTAGGTAGCTTCATCCAGGTCTTCCTTTGAAAATCACTTTCCAAATGACCGTTTTATGCTTTCCAGAAACTCTACATTATTTCTGATCAACAATATGTCATCCACATATACTTATCAGAAATTCTATAGTGCTCCCACTCACTTTATTCCAAATACAAGTTTCTCGTAAACTTTGTATAAACTTCAAAACTTTATTCACCTCATCAAAGCACATCTTCCAACTCCGAGATGCTTGCTTCAGTCCATGGAAGGATCACCGAAGCTTGCACACCTTTTAGCATCCTTAGGCCTGACAAAACCTTCTGGTTGTATCACATACAACCTTTCCTCTAGTAAACCGTTAAGGAAACGAAGTTTTGACATCCATCTGCCAGATTTCATAATTGAAAACACAGCAACTGCTAACATAATTCCAACAGACTTTAGAACCACTACGAGTGAGAAAGTCTCATCGTAGTCAACTCCTTGAACTTGTCACAAACATCTTTGCAACAAGTCGAGCTTTACAAATAGTGACATTCACCATCAGTGTCTGTCTTCATTTTAAAGATCCATTTGTACTCAACGACCTGCCGTCCAACGAGCAAGTCTACCAAAGTCTACACTTGGTTTTCATACATGGATCCTATCTCGAATTTCATGGCCTCTAACCATTTGTCGGAATCCGGGCCCATCATCGCTTCTTCATAGCTCGTAGGTTCATCGTTGTCCAACAACATGATCTCCAAGACAGAGTTGTCGTACCACTTAGGAGCAGTACACATCCTTGTCGACCTACGAAGTTCGATAGTAACTTGATCCTGAAGCTTCATGATCATCATCATTAACTTCCTCTTCAACTAACGTAGGCTTCACAGAAACATCTTTCTGCGATGCGCTACTCTCTGGTTGAACAAAGGTTTAACAACCTCATCAAGTTCTATCTTCCTCCCACTCAATTCTTTCGAGAGAAACATTTCCTCGAGAAAGGATCCGTTTAAGCAAAAAACACTTTGCACTAGGATCTGAGATTGAAGGTTCACCCAACTGATCTTAGGGTATTCTATGAAGATGCAATTTGTCCGCCTTGGGTTCGACCTCATTAGGTGAAAATATTTTCCACACAAGTGTCGCAGCCCCAAGTATTAAGAAATGACAGCGTAGGTTTCTATCAAATCATAATTCACATGGTGTCATCTCAACGGATTTAGATGGTGCCCTATTTAAAGTGAATGTAGTTGTCTCTAATGCATAACCCCAAAATTATAGTAGTAAAACGACAAGAGACATCATAGCATGCACCATGTCCAATAGAGCATAACTATGATGTTCGGACACACCATCACACTATGGTGTTCCAGGTGGCGTTTAGTTGCGAAACAACTTTCACATTGTCTTAAGTTCTATGCCAAACTCGTGACTCAGATATTCACCTCCACGATCATATCGCGGTCATTTTTATCTTCTTGTCACGATGATCTTTAAACTTCACTCTGAATTTGCTTGCACATTGCTTGCAAGGCCTATTGTGATGTTGCATTACCGAGTGGGCCCCGAGATACCTCTCCGTCACACGGAGTAACAAATCTCAGTCTCGATCCATGCCAACTCAACAGACACCATAGGAGATACCTGTAGAGCACCTTTATAGTCACCCAGTTACGTTGCAACGTTTGATACACACAAGGCACTCCTCCGATATCTGTGAGTTGCATGATCTCATGGTCATAGGAACACATACTTGACATGTGGAAAACAGTAGCAATAAACTGACACGATCATATGCTACGTTTGCAGTTTGGGTCTTGTCCATCACATCATTCTCCTAATGATGTGACCCCGTTATCAAATGACATCTCATGTCCATGGCTAGGAAACCTTAACCATCATTTGATCAACGAGCTAGTCTATTAGAGGCATACTAGGGACATGGTTTTGTCTATGTATCCACACATGCATCTAAGTCTCCGATCAATACAATTATAGCATGGATAATAAACGATTATCATGAACAAGGAAATATGATAATAACTAATTTATTATTGCCTCTACGGCATATTTCCAACACTAGTCCCATCTGTCGTGTCCTGAGAACGAGATACACGGCTCCTATCGGGTTCGTCGACACATCGGGCGGCCTTGCTGGATTTGTTTCACCTTTCTCGAATGTCTTGAGTGAGGAATTCTGATCTTCTTCGGGTTATCTCGAGGTGTTGGATTTCCTTTGGAATTGCTTATGAAGATCATGAGATCCGTGGTCAAGGTTATTACCGCTGCGTGTGGTTAATTTGTGATGGATTAGTTGGAGCACCCCTGGAGGGTTAAATCTTTTCGAGAAGTCATGACCGCGGTTATGTGGCAAATTTGGATACTTTGTTTAACACCCGGTCATAGAAAACTTGAAGTAAACTCTAATGAAATACACCAACTGCGTGCGTAACCGTGACTGTCTCTTCTCGTGAGTCCTTATCCGGAAGAGAACATGGTGTGGTTATGTTTGACGTAAGTAGGTGTTCAGGATCAGCTAGTGATCATTTATAGTTCGCGATCGTTATGCGTAGACCACCATACTTAATTTCTGTACTCGTAAGTTAGCCACTCAATAATTGCTTAGTCGCTTGCTGCAGCCTCACCACTTAACCATGTCTCACCTATTAAGCTTTAATAGTCTTGATACCCTTGGAAATGAGATTGCTGATTCTCCTGTGGCTCACATATTACTATAACAATAGTTGCAGGTACAGTTAACGTGATGATTTGACTTGAGCGCGTTGCTTGATTTGATTTGGAGTTCTTATTCTTCTTCTTTATCGATCTTTGATGGGTTCCAGGCGGCAGCCTGGGATAGCAAGGGTGGATGTCATTTAATCGTTTGATTTCGTCCGTAGTCGGACCCTGCTCTTATGTATGATGTTTGAGATGATATTGGATTGTTGTGACTCTGATGTAGCTTGTGGCGAGTGTAAGCCAATTCCATATACTCATCTCTTCTGTACATGTACTTATAATGATATCCATTCTTGCGAACGCATCGAGATGCGCTTCTATCCCTATCAAGGCCCTCGTGCCAAAATAAGGATAGGACCGCATCTTGGGCGTGACATGTTCGCTACCCCTGGACACGCACACGCAATTCGCAACCTCCAGGCGGGAAGGGCATGACAGAGAAGGAATCCACTTATAGGACATATCCAGGACCCAGGTTTCAGGGCAAGGATTACTTGCCGAGAACAGGTCTACGCATGGCCGGCAAGCTCAAGGCCGACAAGATCAAGATAATGTTACCGAGAAGTGAGCCTTCCTGAGAGAAGACCTCCGGGTAGGTCACCAAGAAGACCCGATGTTGGCCTCCCGGCAAGGCCTGCAGGGGGACAACTGAATACAAGTGCACGAATGTCGAGAAAACATTCAAGTCAACAAGTCGGAAGACCGAAGTCTAGGCGCCCGGCAAGAACTTGCCAGGGTGGCTGTTGACCCCCGACAAGACCTTGCCGAGATGGCCTTCAAACCCACGGCAAGACACCGCCAGCGCAGAGGCCAGCTGTCGCCTCACATGGGCACGTGTCGAGACATCGGCGATGGAGGGGCTAAGCGGTGCCAATGGGACGGGGTCCTATCCCATCCCGTGGAAGGTCAGAGGCACTAGACAAAGCATTAAATGCGTCTGTCTCACACCATCAGTGTTAGGTATGATAGCACTATAGCACTGTACACCCCTTGTACGCACTGTATGCCGCTATTGGAATCCCCTTGGTCATATAAAAGGAGGCCCAGGGCGTTACGATAGAGGATTTTTTGGGAGGAGGAACCATGTACTGTAGCGCTCCCAGATCCTGAGCTTGAACTCATCCAATACAACCAAGCTGGAGTAGGGTTTTACACATTTTTATGGCCCGAACCTGGGTAAAATCCCGTATGTTAGCCATCCGATCTGCTCTCTGTGCGAGCCTTCTTCCCTGCCGAACTATAAAGGTATCCTCCCGATCCCATAGCTGTCATTTCCCTAACATCTTTGGCGCACCAGGTAGGGGGAAAGGTCGCGTGGACCTGATTTGGTGACTAGCGCACCAGTTCCTTCATAATCATCATCGCCTTGGCCCCCAAGAGGAAGGGTTTGACGGCAGTTGGCCCATCCACGTCCGCTATCCCTGTAACTACACAGACAGGCGACGGTGTAGATACGGGTGGAGGAAGCGAAGGTTCAGAGCTTCCGCGATGTTCCAGTGATCATAACCAGGCGAGCAGCATCGTCCACGCCGCTAGATCTAAGGACGGCGATGTACTACCATCTGGCGGTGCAGCGAACTCCAGAGACGAAAGGGCGCCTTCCAAGACAGCCACACCGGTGCACGCGTCGCGACCTTCTCAAGGCGTGCGTGATGTGTATCGCCATGATGTTGCTGGGTCTGGGCGTCTTCATCATCATGGCGCCCAAGAAGAAACGAGGGCAACTGAAATTCTTTGCGAAAGCTAAGTCTTATTACTTTAATGGCTTTTTAGTGTTTAGGTTTATCCTTGATGTTTTCTTTTGTACAACCTGTGCGTGAGGGAGGGCTCTTAAATACTCTGCGCTCCTGGTTGCTCTGGGTCCGCCCAATAACATAGATACAGCTGCAGTTGTTTTTAGAGCGTCAAGCTCCTGAAGAGGCGACGTTCTCGATAGGCTGCTAGACAGGACCTGACCCTAAGCGCCGTCGACCGGAACGTGCGATTCGGGGAGTATTCCAACAAGCGTAGGAATTCATTGTACAAAAATGCAATCGTTCAAGGAGAAGGATAGATAAATTTTATCTTCAAATTTCTGCGTAAACCCGTCTGCTAAGGAGCCTTCCCGGGGCTAGTCGCGCCTCTAAATTGCTTCGAGTCCGCTCAGCGATGTGAGCAGTTGCACTAAAGCTGGGAAGGTAAGATTTTTGCCTTCCCGGGGCTAGCCGCGCCTCTAATCGCTTCGAGTCTGCTTGGCGATGTGAGAAGCTGCACTAAAGCTGGGAAGGTAAGATTTTCCGTCAAGCGACGTTCCTGGCAAGCTACAAGGACCCATTCCTCAAGCGTTGCCGGTTGGAGCATGCGCACCGGAAAGTTTTCCGGTCAGCGTGGGTCGTCTTATTTGATTTTTCGTCCTTATACATCAATCTGCACGCGAAAGGACCTTGCCATGGTTAGCCCGCACTGTAGTTTCGCCTCGAGTCCGCTCGGCAAACTTAGCAGCTGCGTTCTGGCCCAGCAAGGCGCCTTGCCGGTGGCGACATTTCCTGCAGGCTGCTAATGACCCGTTCCTCAAAGCGCTCGCGGCAAGTGTGCGCGTCGACAAGGTTTCCAAACAGCATAAGATATAAGATATATCCAAGGACGGAATTAATCAAGAGAGACGCAAGCATTCATTTAGCATAAAGAAATATGAGTCATACACATAAATATTGGTCTAACTAAGATAAATTGTTTCTTTATATGTTTCATTGCAGCAACAGGGATGCGAGAAGTACTTCAGTTCTGGGAGTTGCTCAGTGACGCGCGACAGACGAGAAAGCCAAGGAGGCAACATAGTAGACGGCGGCAACAACAGAGATGAGCATATGAATCGGGCATCGCACCCCGCAGTACCCTTTTTGGGGAAGCCTCGGGGGCTGGCTCTTCACCGCACATTATGGTACTCCCTTTTGGGTACATGCCTCCTGCTGTCGTCCTGCTCTGTTTGCCCATGCTTCCGGCAAGCCTAAGGACCGGCAAACCGCGAGATCTCTTGCATCATCATTAGCGCGCGGTTAAAAAGTCATGAGTGGCGGTTACTTCTCGCCATACCGGTGCGTGTTTTTGGGCCTAGCCCAGACAAACACTATGCACGCTTGCCTGGACCAGGCCCGGGGGCTCCTGTCAGTGTAGTGAACAGGGGGTGTTCGCTACCCCTGGACACGCACTGGCAAGTCGCAGCCTCTAGGCGGGAAGGGCACGACATAGAAGGAATCCACTTATAGGACATATCGAGGACCGAGGTTTCCGAGCAAGGATTACTTGCCGGGAACAGGTCTACGCCTCGTGGGAAAACTCAAGGCCGACAAGATCAAGATAAAGGTTCCGGGAAGCGAGCCTTCCTGAGAGAAGACCTCCAGGCAGGTCACCAACAAGACCCGATGTTGGCCTCCCGGCAAGGCCTGTCGGGGGACATCTGAATACAAGTGCAGGAATGTCGAGAAAACATTCAAGTCAACAAGTCGGAAGACCGAAGGCTAGGCACCCGGCAAGGTCTTACCGGGCTGGCTGCTGACTCCCGACAAGACCTTCCCGGGATGGCCTTCAAATCCCCGGCAAGGCGAAGCCCCGGCAATCCACCACCAGCACAGAGGCCAGGTGTCGCCTCACATAGGCACGTGTCGAGACGCCGACGATGGAGGGGCTAAGCAGTGCCGATGGGATGGGGTCCTGTCCTATCCTATGGACGGTCACATGCACCAGACGGAGCATTAAATGCGTTTGTCTCACACCATCAATGTTAGGTATGATAGCACTGTAGCACTGTACGCCCCGTATACGCACTGTACGCCGCTGTTATGATCCCCTTGGTCATATAAAAGGAGCCCCAGGGCGATACGGTAGAGGAGGATCTTCTCTGGTCCATTCTGCATGAGTAACAGCTAGAACTCATCCAATACAACCAAGCAGAAGTAGGGTTTTGCGCATCTTTGTGGCCCGAACCTGGATAAAATCCCGCGTGTTAGCCATCAGATCTTCTCTTTGTGCGAGCCTTCTTCCCCGCCGAACCGTAAAGGGATCCTCCCAATCCCATATGTGTCGTTTCCCCGACAAACAGAGACATCACTATGAGCCATTGCATCATACAAGGTCTTGACTAAGAAACTGCCGTTCTATTGTAGCTTCCATCAAAACTTGTCCGGTTCACCTCAGTTGAATATCCTCCAGACGGGAGAGAAATTATTTCCATGTTGCCATGCAAGGGCCAAAGGGATCCCTATGAAAACAGATATCAGGGTTTTCTTGTCCCAAAACTTGTTTAATCGTGATAAATTTATGTTTGACAATCCAGTACAAGCCAGGATACAACACCATAATTGGTGTGGTGCCTAGCCAGGTATCTTTCCAGAATCGATCCTGAGAGCCATCCCTAAATGAGAAAGTATCAAACTGAAAAAAGAATTCCTTTTCCTTCATGACACCACACCAAAAATGTGAATCACCGGGTTTCCAATGATATTGAAAAATGGCTTTGGACCCCATGTATTTATTACGAATGATTTCCTGCCACACTCCATTCTCAGTGAGTAACTTGTAAGCCCATTTACTCAGAAGAGCGATGTTTTTAATCTCAAGATCTTGAATTCCAAGGGCCCTTTAACTTTTACGGCGACACAATGCAGTCCACCTCGCCAGCCTATATTTCTTGGATTCATTATCGCATTGCCAAAAAAATCTGGATCTGAAATAATCAAGTCATTGAAGAACTCCTTTAGGTAAGTGGAAGAAAGGCAACATGAATTGAACCATATTGGTGAGGACGGAATTGATCAAAATCAATCGCCCCCCATATGAGAAGAATATGGCCTTCTAGCTGGCTAGCCGTTTCTCAAGTCTCTCGTCCACATGCTTCCAAACAGCGATAGTTAAGTGCCGATAGTAAATCGGAATACCGAGAAACCAAATGGGAACTGCCCGAGATAGCAGCCGAAAATGTCAGCAAACTCGGTTGTAGAGTCTACAGCGTCATCGAAGAAGAAAAGCTCGCTCTTTTGAAAAATAATTTTGAGATGAGAGAGCTCCTCGAATGCACATTGAGGTTTCTTGCTTTATCTAGTTCATTATCCAAAGAGAATAGTGTCGTCCACATATTGTAAAATAGATAGACCTTCTTCTACTAAATGAGGAACAACACCCCTAATCTACCCGTCCACCTTAGCCCTCTCAACAGGGATAGCTAATATATCGTCCGCAATGTTGAACATAATAGGGGATATGGAGTCCCCTTGGCGAAGACCCTTTTTAGTCTGAAAATAGTGCCAACGCCATCATTGACTTTGATAGCCACACTACCTTCAGAAACAAAACTCTCTACCCATCGACACCATTTTGGCGAAAACCCCTTCATACATAAAGTTTGCAATAGAAAGAGCAAGTTGACTTTATCATACGTCTTTTCGAAGTTGATTTTGAAGATGACTCCACTCAACTTTGTACGGTGAAGCTCATGTACGGTTTTGTGAAGCACAACCACTCCATCTAGTATGTTGCGACCTTGCATAAACGCTGTTTGAGTGGGTTTGACCACATGGTCAGCGACCCCGTTCAACGATTTGTTGCAACCTTTTTAAAGATTTTCAAGATGACATCTAGAAGGCAGATCGGTCGATATTGTTGAATACGACTAGCCGCCTCATTTTATTAGGGACAGCACATGAAGATGAAGGTGACACGGTGGTGACTGTAATTACAAATAATTATGAGTATGTGTAAGGGAATATTGCCGACAAGGATGGCCGAGGACACATGTGGAAATTAATTGGACTAGGGCGCATGAGTATGGATGTGATGCGTGTATAGGGGGTAGACTAGAAATGTAGACGTCTATGGATATTCCAAGTCCAGCCAATTTACAAATCTATGCAAGAAACGTCTCGCGAATGCAACATTCTATAGTGTCATGACAAAGTCCATGCCTTGGAATCAATCATGTCCATCACGAATAGGTTGATAAAAACGATCACCATCGGCATGGTGGCGTCGAAAAAAAGTGAGGAGAGATATGTGTTATGGGTGTCTCACAATTTATTTTCCCATCGCAACGCATGGATATTTTCGTTATTATATACAAAGATAGCACATATATATTGTATAGACAACAAACGAAAGCAATAATACATTGGATTGCATGATATAAATCACAAGGGTGCGTAGCAAAGCAATCTATGTAGTGTTGCGAGCAAACAATACCAGTTGGGTTGTGACTTTCTGCTTGTAGCAGGGATGCCAAAATTACTGTCGGACTTTAAAAAAGTTGGGTTCTGCCGGCTTCTGTAACATGCTTGCAGGCACCCTTCCAAGCAAGCAAGACTTCCGGGTAGCACTTGTGCGTAAGAATCCTCCAGCAAAACGCGAGGCATGTAGTGCTGCTCCCGGACTCGTATTGCAAGAGTTGTCACTTACAATCGCTGCTTGCAACCAAGAATCCTCCAGCTTCTTGGTGCAATATCTGTGCCATGCTGCCTGTATAAAGCAAGCTGCCCAGGTTCTCTACTGTTGTGAGTAGAATCTAAAGGTATGCTGGAGCTGTTTGCTATGGAGTTCCCTGAACTGAATGGCTACAAACCTGAAGTCATCAGCCCTCAGAACAAAGGCTTCTACTTCCGACAGTGTGCTCACTGTCCTGGTTGAGATAGGAAGGTTTGAAACTGTGGCGGGGTCAAGAGCCCAAGTGAGCAGCTCTTCACCGCAGAAGTCCCCACCTTTGAGCACATACGAGTTGAGGAACCCGCTCTGTCCGCCATTTGTTGTCATACTCTCAAGATATCCTCTCATAACAAACATCATTTCATTCACTGGGTCTCCTTCTCGAATTATGCAGCTATCCTCGGTGCAGAGCATGGGCTTGAGACGATCACACATTGCATCCAAGAGCTGCTCCTCCATGTTTTCAAACATTGGAACCTGCAAAAATAGGTGGAAAAGGATTAGAGATGAAAGATCCAACAAGTAACCAATCAACGGATGTATTAGCCCGTAAGCAGTGGCGTAGCCAGAATTGTGCGAAGCCCCGGGATAAACACTAGCTACAGCAATAGATAGTGATCAAATCGCTACAGTTAACAGAGTGATCTAGCTTCACGACCCAAGCCATGGCCCTTGTTGCCTTGGGCTTGTCTATGCCCCTGCCCGTAAGATAGACTACAGAATTAAATGTGCACTACATTGCTGATAAGAAACTATATATGGGTTCCACGACAAAAATATAGACATGTGCTTATTTATATGGATGCAGATCTACCAATTCAAAATAAGCAAGAAGAGATACCTACCCTATGACAATAGCATTCCCATAAAATTTTGAACATGAAGCATTTGCATTGGATGTTCCTAGAAACGCTCTATATGCCCAGTTTCTTGTACATATGCAACGGGATGTCAGGATGATCACTTAAACATAACTGGCTTTGGTACATGGGAGGAGAACAAATGAATTTTATAATAAAGCAGAGTATGTACGTAGCAAGAATATCCCATATAAAAGCAGAGTAAGTGGCACGAATACCCCCTATCAGAGAAGAGTTAGCAGCAACAATTTCTCATCTTGCACATATAATTTGACACGAGATACACCAGAGTGTGGAGCTAATCTCCGTTGAAACAGTATGTATGACCACTAGAGGTAATTATGATGATCTCAAGACAGGCATACATGAATATGATTTTTATAACAATGTAATTATTTAATAAAATACCCTCATGAGAAGTGATAAACAAAGATGTCGCTTTATTTCACTCCTGAGATCCTTGGGAAGATTCTTAAGAAGGCCCTCTTCATCGACCCCTCTTGTTGCTTGCCATCTGTATTGCTCATGACGCAGTATTCGCTCCTTGAGATTCTCGGGAAGTAATCGATGTGACATCCATTCCTCTGTGTCACGTATTTTGACTCTCATCTCTTCTACCCGCACAGAGGCTGATTTTAAATAGGTCTATAAAATCCAATTCAAAACACAAAATTAATAGTAGTATCGTTCCCTTCTAGAACATACCTGGCTACTTGATTGTACAACTAAAATAGCTATTCTGGTTACAACTTAAAAATGAAGCGATTGTCTTAACAGATGAAACCAATACATTTAAAGGCCTAAGGAGCAGCCACTATCAGGAGAAATGAGGAATGACAACATAAAAGAGAGAATGGGGATCAACCAATATTACTTGAATAACTTCCAAATCTACTTGAATAAAATGTGCAAAGTTTATGTTATTCTTATCCCCTATCTTTTAGAATAACCAAATTCCTTTTGAGAATTGTGTACAAGTTATTTTGTGTATGTGGTGTACCCTCTATAATTGATGCACCCGTTAATAGGTTCTCATACGTTATGGTGATGGATCGACGACAACACCGATTTTAGATATAAGGAATGAGAGCACTCTACATGATCGAGTTTGTAGGTGTGAGTAGTAACTTCGGGTTGCTCGATGTATGTTCCTGTCAGACCTTTGTTTAATAGTTAATAAAGATGGTTGTACACATAGATTGATGCAGAGGCTAGGGTTTTAACCTATTTATCCAAAAAAAACTAAGTTGATCATGGTGTCCAGATCTAGATTCTTTTGCAGGGCTAAGATAGTGGACGAGCACCTTGTACTTGGATAAACACAACTCATGTGTAGTACTTGAAGAATATCGAAGATGAAAATAAGGAATGTGTGTTCTCCAGCGGTGAGGTTGTAGTGAATGGCTTCATATTGCTACTTGGTTTGCTGCAAATTTTTGCAGAGAGAGACATCAGTGAACTAAGAATACTGCTTCTTTGTATTTTGCATCTTCCATAGAATTTTTTTAGTGGAGAGAGAGAGAGAGCAGGATCCAAGCGTGCTAGCACCAGGGTGGCCTGCATCTGATTCACGGAGTGACCGGCAAGGGTTTTTTTCTCGACTTTTTTTCAGTAGAGACCAGGAAAACCGGTTGTTGAAAAATCTTTTATTTTTCCGAATTGTTTTGTCCGAAATTGTCAAATGAATTTGAATTCGTAAATTTTGTACATCAATATAAAACATCTACGCCTG
Source organism: Hordeum marinum (assembly GCA_022496015.1). Lineage (NCBI taxonomy): Eukaryota > Viridiplantae > Streptophyta > Magnoliopsida > Poales > Poaceae > Hordeum > Hordeum marinum. The sequence continues at coordinate 272,000 of JAAAWK010001059.1, forward strand.
GTTTTCCCATAGTGATTATCATGTTCAAGTGGCCAGCCCATCCTCTCTAGGAATGGAAGCTCGCTCTTTCGAATCTCGGTCCCCGCTTTGAGGCTACATTTATTTTTCTGTACTCGAAAAAACTTAAAAAGTTACTATAGTTAGCAGATAGACCCCTTGTGCTTGGCAAGCGAATAATACAATCGTATTACAAGTATTCTTGTAATCGGTAAAGCTCGCATAAGCTATTTCACCTATCTTAGTCATATAAATTCACAAAAAATAAAAATTTTGGGCGATATTTGAATTTTTCGCCGGGTAACGGAAGTGCCGGTTTCCAAAAATCTCGGCTTAGAAAAGAAAATGGTGACCCGGTCATGGAGAACGATGGTCGACTGCCAAGAAGGATGGAGGGGCGAACGCTAGTGATGGGAAATACACGGCATATCAGGGACGGAGGCGGTGATGAAGGTTTGGCAGCAGGGGGCGCACTAGGGGTGTGTGGAGGTGATGATACTAGAAGTGCAGGGAGGCACTGCACCGCGTGGTTCTTGGTTTCCTGACGGCGGAGACTACAGCTGTCCGCGGTGACAGACCAATGTGGTAGTAGGCATAGGACATCAGTAAATTAGCGGCGGCAATAGCGGGTGTGGGAAGGTGATGATTCGACATCGTGGCACGGTGGCTACTAATTCCCTAGTTAATGTGGTTTGTTAGCTGCAGTCCACTCTGTGTATTCAGTTTATTTGATTTTCTGGTTCAGTGTGGCTACTTTAGGGTGTACGACACCAGAGTTAGCAAAAAAACAAAACAAAAAAAAGAGTGTCAAACAAACTCCAAAAATTATGAAATTGTGTGACATCAAACTTTGTCATATGTTTGATGTTATTGCGAAATTTTATCCAAAACTAGCACCCGAGGAGCTCTCACCAAAAAGAACAAAATAACTGCTCAAACAGTACACAAAACTTTGAGGCGTGATTTTGGTCTTTATGGTCCTCGGATGTTAGTTTTTGATGAAATTTTGCAAGAGCCTCAAGCATATGATATAGTTTGATACTGCAATATTTCAGAGTTTATAGAGATTGTTCGATAGCATTTAAAAAAAACTAAATCGGGAGCAGTACACCCGAGAGTAGAAAATTGGTATGGAAATCTTGTGCCTTACCACAAGCCGGACAAGCCAGTTTTTGATGATTGTATTTTTTCTGATTGGTAATTTGGTGAGCGCTATATAGGGTACTCCTGTAATTGCAAGACAGTACACGCTGTCCACTAAGGATGTCAAAAGAGGATCTTAGCACAGGACTACAAACTTCCTGAACAGCTAGGACTCCACCAAGCAGTGGCGGAGGCAAGATTTCCAAGTTGGGTGTACAAAGCTTAATTTTTTGGTGTTATATTAATCAATTATAGGATTAACTATGAGTATTGATTCATTATGAGTTTTAAGCTATTCTTCAAAAAGTAATGTGTGTACGTATGTACACCCATGTCCTTAAGTAAGTTTGACCATGCCACTAAGGGTTAGATTTGAGCACATGCATTGGTTGGGCTTCTTTGCATGATACTTGTGCGTGGATCAGACTTTGTCGTGCCTACTTCGTCCCCCCTGACGTATGCCCTCGTCCACAACGTGTCCCTGTGCATGGCAAACCCAGTGCCACGACTCATCAATAGGCTCATCTTCTTGGCTCACCACTACGCCCCTGACTATGCTACGCTTCCTTACGCCTATGGCACCATGGTGAATACCTCGACATGGGCCACCCCCGAGTCAGAAACCGACCACAATGTTTCTCGAATGGCTATCTCCACATCGACACAAAAGGCTACACTAGCTTATGCTCTCACCTACCTCGACATCGGCACAAAACGCTACGGTGTGGCTTGATCAATCTTGTTGGCTTCCATTATAGCCACAAATGTGTGACTCATTCACCATTATGATAGTGGGGAGATGTCTACCCATCGGCTTACAACTTTTAGTTTTTCTCCAGTCTCATTGTTTCACGCCTCTACCGTTCTTACTGCAGGAAAATGTTGAGCATCATGGTTGTTATGGAAATATACGATAGCGTAAGATGTATTATAGCTTGCCATGTCCTCCTAGAAGGGCATGTACTCTATGTATATTGGCCCACGTGGCTCAGCATTAAAATAACAATTTCACCTATTTACTCTCGAATCATATTACTAGAAGTTAGTCTAGCATCATTTGAGATGATTTGGGAACATTCAAAAAAGGCCTTCAGAACTTCCAGTGTATAGCAGGTGGCTAAAGCATACCGATAATTTCAACAAAAGTTTGATAACCTACACTCGACATTGGATTGGTATGAAAAGAGATATCCGAAGGACTGGAATATGAACAAATAATTAGCCATAAACAGAGGTGCATGAAAACTAGCTATCCACGTGACCAAATAATTAGCCATAAACAGAGTTGCATGGAAACTAGCTATCCATGTGACAGAACCGTGAGTTGGTTGTGAGATCTTATGAGTTTCAGCTCTAGCCTATGCAAGTTGTTTTTGAGTAAATGTTTCGTCATTGTTGTTGTTGTTCTTGGTGTAGGTCATTACTACTTAATCCAACAATAATCCTAATAATAAAAAGCTTGCATGCTGGATAATTACATACCTGGACATTACCGATAAGAAGGGCAAATAAAACTAAACCCGATAAGCCGACAGAAGAAGCAAATAAATTCTCTGATGTGTAAGTGCTTGTTTTCAGATTTTCACCGATAGAGCTGCAGTAGGTAAAACAATAACTAAATACAATATCGAATTATCCTTGACAGAATATATAATCTAAGTCGACAACATGGAAAATGGGATAGATAGTTAGTGGAATGGTCGAACCATAGATTTTGCAGACCCCACCAAAGGCAATAAAAAAGTTTCTCAAAGAAACTCGTCGATTGTGAAACAGTTTGGAGAACCGGTAGGTAAATTCCAAAAGTTGGGTCTATATCGTCGCTACCATTTGTCAAGCAGACCTTTTGCAGCAATGCAGTATTTCCAGCTGCTTCACTCCCACAATATAACGATGCAAAGTTACAGTCTATCTTTTCACATTCTTTTCTCCAGCAGCTATCTTCTCGCTGAATGGAAAGAAAGTACCAAAGCCCTCCAAATACCTGCAAGAAGTTACAGTATACGTTCTTAATTTCTTGAGTGTGGCCGTCGGCTACCAAACATATGCGAATAATTGGACTTCATATCGGAATTAACCATCTTGTCAAGAATTAATGAATCAGCATGCTATGTAGGCTGATTTGAAATCATTAAGTTATTCAAAAATATATAACTTTCTGAACAAGTATTTGCTTAGGAGTGGGTGTACAACCTCGCCATCTAAGTTCGACGCTCCACGGACTCAAAATTGTGTTTCTATTTATGGTGCACTGGCTTCCCCTGCTGTTATTTCTTTAGAGCAAGGATATCAAATTATATAATCTTAGGAGAATCAGAAATACAGTCCAGTTGCACTACTTCTTATAAGTAAGCTAGGAGAGAATTGTGCCACATAATGTCCATTCTGCAGTTGTCTTTCAAGAAAACTCAGGATTTGAATTGATAGGATTTTCAACGCCACAGTGTTTCGCTATCACCGCCAGCTCAGGTATTCTAAATTCATGATCTAAAAGGGTAATCAATGCCAGACATGCCACTATGCTTAGGAATAAACTTGCTAACATTTTGAACCTTTCAGTTTAGGCATATTTTAGCATAGAAAGATTCAGTTGGTTAAAAAGCCATATTCATCTTCTCACAAGTTATGACATGTTTCTAGTTGGAAGAACAAGTTTATATGATAAAAAATGAGTGAAAAACAAGGACATGCTTGCACATAGTTGTGACCTGTAATCAACAAAAACACCGGCTTAAGATTTGTTAATAGAAGCTGTTTCTCACTATGAGAATTTCAATGTTGGTGCATATGGCGCAGCAGCAAATAATTTCAGATGCTTCGTAGGAGAATTTTTTCCAAAATAAAATCCTGATTGTACCTATTATTTTTATCCATATTGATAAAAGATTGTATTTTCAAATTCATTAGAGAATTTGATTCAGTCATAAATAAATATTTTTAACAAGCAGTAATTACTGGGTTACCATCATTAACCACCAAGAAAAGTCTATATACAAGGAATTCATATGAGCATGAATTCCGAATTTCAGCTTAGAGAAAGAAAAGGAGACGAAGTTATCTTGCATTATTAAGTAGAGTACTTACATGGGCCACGAGCATATAAATTAAAAGGTTAAAAGCAGCACCAGCCCATGCGGTCTCTGTTATTATGCCACCCGACCTTGTGATTTGAAGGTAGAGTGGTATTATTTGAATGAGCCGAGGTACATATTGAGATGCAACTATAACCATCAATATATCTTTTGCCTTCACAACCTTGGAATCATTGAGATGGGGTAGCACTAACAATACGAAAACCTGGTTATGAAAATGATGTGGTTATTTTAGATATTTGGGACAAAAGAGATTCTGCATTTTGTTCCTTTCTAAGAATAGTATAAACCAAATTGAAAACAATAATTGTGTTCAACTTCTTTTTGATGTCATTGGTGGAATTAAAGTATATGCCCCTTTTGGCATGTTCTACAAGTAGCCCAAAGCTTCAGCCATACCATGTAAATGAATAGTACAACACTAGCTTATACCTTAGCATGTTAGTACATAATGCCCCACATAACTAGTGTCTCTTGTAATTCCGATAGGACAATATTCCCTGCTTTGATGTCCTCTTATTAGCAATTGAAATTACTGTGCATAACGACACTAAACATCTCATCGGTTGTTGCACTTGGCTGCATGGATGATGCATATCTTTTGTGCATTATGGGCAATTAGGCAACATAAATTTGAAGTACGCAAAATAAGGTAACGAAAAAAGTTCCTACTACCTTCCTACAAAACATACACACGGGAAAACTAGTACAAAAGGACATGCATACAACTAGCTTGTTTTACTAGATCGTAAGAAAACCTTAAGAACTAGTCCCTCCATTCCTAAATATTTGTCTTTCTAGAGATTTCACTACGGACTACATACGGATGTATATAGACATAATTTAAAGTGTAGATTCAGTCATTTTGCTCCGTATGTAGTCTCTAGTGGAATGTCTAGAAAGACAAATATTTAGGAACGGAGGGAGTACAAGAAGCTCAAGGTGTCCAACTGTTGCATGTCAATGAAGAGAGTGGCATATGAAGTACCTGAGGGAGAGGCATAACAGCTAGAAAGTCAATGAAAAAGTATGTAGTTAGATACCGCCTTGCTATTGCAAAGGTGTCTTGAACAAATACACCACGACCAAATACTCTGGAAGAAGGAGCAAAATATCCAGTTCTGAACTGAAATATTATATGGAGCAAGTAGAAGATGTCAGTGAAAAAGCGCAGGATACTTGCTATGGTTGCCAACTTCTTGTTCAGAAGTAGGCACTTGTTGACACCATCGATCCCTGGGATATAAAAGAACAATGGGTCCACTGAAACTGCAATAAGACATGATATCACAAATATCTTGTTCCATCTCTTCAAAAATGGCCCTTGAGGATCAAGAACTCTTGTTTTGGCCTTCCTTTCCTCTGGTGTTGATTTTTCCATTGTTTCAGGGTGTGAACTGTTCCCTAAGCCTGGAAAGGCTCCCGGAGTCTTATCCTTTAGGGAATCAAATACAGTCCTACTCTTTGGTGTTGCCGACTTGTCTGAACCGGCAGAATACTCTGACCTCCAGTCGTGAAACCTGACACACAAAGACACAACATAGCAAAGGGTACTTGTGTGCATAATGCGCAGCTGCGGATTCTTATTCTGACAGCTATTAACATTACACTAGACAAACTTGGAAATCTTTTGTCCAACATGAACTTTTTGTAAACCATAAGGAAGCTAATAATTAACATGATATGTTCCCAGTGGACTAGATTTTCCATTCCTATCGAAGATCCCAGAACAACTCGACAGTATAAGGGGAGCATAACCCAGATGAAAGTGAAACTAACCTCACGTATCTCTCCTCTCGGAAAGCCATTGGGTCTGCCAAATCTTCAAGTCAAGCACTCAAGTGTATATCTCTGACGATCAAAGCCACAGATGAGTAAGCTACCTACAAAGGCATAGACAAGAGTTAAGACTCTGATAGCCGAAGAATCAAGGAAAGTTATTTAAGCTGATCAACACATCCTTGCGTAACCCGAGACAATCCAACTGTGAAGAAGAAAACGCTATGTCCTTACATCGAAAAAGTAATACATATACATCAACTTTGAAGAAGAAAAGGCTCGCCGCAGTTACCTTAAGGCCTCTGTCGCCACAGCTAGCTTCGCTAGACAAATCGGCACTCCAACCTCAGGAGATGACAACTCCCAGTCCCAGCACGCTAGGCCGATGGTGGAGTTGGCCTAGTGGAAAAGGTACGACCGTACGTGGTGGGCACTCTCGCTGTTAAGGATGCATGCATCAGAAACAAGTCAGACTGAGTTTTTGTCTTCTTGACAAAAGTCAGATTGAGTTTGATGTTGACATGGTGAAACCTTAGACAGCAAGAATATGACTTGTACTAGAGGATGAGGTCATGGCGTAGGTCTGCAATTTGACAACATGGATGCCCCCGCATGCTTTTTGGTACATTCTTTTTTAACACCAAACATTCGTGCACGCTCATATACACACACTTGCACTAATCTCTATAAATGCACACACGTACGTCCTACCGTTATTGAGCACCTCCGAGATATAACCGGTAAAAATCTTATGTTTGACCAAGTAATACCAGTGGCGGCTCGTTTGTAGTCAATGAGAAATTCTCCTCCCACCTAACAACAACGTCGTTGGGAAGTCTAAAGTAAATTTAGAAAAATGTCGACGGCGCATGCATGGCAGCTCAAGAGGCAATTTGATCGCCTCGACATGGTGGACGGGGAGACGATCCCGGAGTTTGTTAGTTTTACAGCACGAGACCGATTCATCAGGACCCGAAACACGTCGCGCAAGCTAGCCTCAACGAAGCAGCCAAGCAGGCAGCTTGATTGATTCAGTAACTAGCTGGCAGTACATGCACGTCCAATACTCCCAATACGTACATACTGGCCTGGGACTTGCACTAGCGTCCAACAGGATCGATGACAGTACGTAGCGACTTCTTTAGACGGAACGAACGACACAAAATAGATGGATTGCAACAGGTCCGTGTCGAGCCTCAGATTTGCTATATATATGTTGGGGTATACATGTATATATAGCAGCTAGGATTACCTACTCGGTTTGGAGTTCTAATCCTACTACTACCGTAAATGCTAATCTGTGTCCGACTAGGGCAGTACACCACACGTCAAACTGATGTCCTTTTTTAACTTGTAAATCCACTTCAAACCGATGGTCTTTTGGTTCGGAGGTCGGGTTATCAAAGTCCACGTGTCATTACTCTCAATCGTCTTTATTTCCTCATCCATGGCGTGCGTTCAGATAGGACTTTTGCTCGGCTCTACGAAGTTCGTCGGCTTCTCAACTCTGAGCAGACATAGTCTGGAGTACTCAAGCATAACTGACTTTGTGTACTTGTAGACTTTCCTGAGGGTCTTGCAGCGATGAGGCCCGGAGGAATCTGTTCATCTTGATTGTCATTGTCAATATGCGTCTCGTTGTCGATGTCGTTGACGAGATCTTCGCCTGTGTCATGCACGTCGTTGTCGCTATCACTTTGTGACCCATGTGCGTCATCGTCGCTGTCGACACCATGATGATCACTACCATTGTGGTCACCTTGGTTGGGTGTCTTGCCAACCAGCTGGATGTCTTTCCCTGCATCATTATCAGGAAACTCAACTGTGAATACGTTACCTTTTGGAGCATCGTTGGTTGCTGCGCTCAAATTTCACTCTTTATTTTCTTCAAATACGACGTCGCGTGAAATTCGTAAACGCTTGGTGTGCGGGTCATAGAAGCGGTATGCCTTGATGCCAGAACTCCTCTCGTATCCGATGTACACCATCTTGATGGTACGATCGACAAGATTTGAGAGATGCGGCTCTGCGGTCTTCACATGCGCCAAGCACCCGAATGTCCGTAGGTAAGACACATTCAGCTTACGTTTGTAAATTGCTTCGTATGTAATCTTGCCGATCACCGCCTTCGTTGGAGAAGATAGAACAAATTATTTGATTTGGAACCTAGACCAAATTTTCTTTACACGTACGTGCAAGCTAGCTAGACAAGCTAGCAAGCAAGCAAGCAGCCTGATCGATTGTGGTGGTACTGCTCCTCTCGTCGACACGTACGTACAGAACGAAAACTAGCGCCGGCTTGTACGTGCGTGTGTAGCCGGCAACTTTCGACGTAACTAGCGACGGAAAATTTCGATCAAAACTGGATTGAGGAAACTACTTTTTGCGGTGCGTTACTTGCACCTTTTCGTTGTTTTTCTCTACTATATAAAGGGTACAGCCGTACAGGAACTTTGTTACGTCTAACACGTTTGCCGGACTCGGCAACCAACTCGACGCAAGAATACGGTTTACCTGATGTGACCTTTTTCTAAACAGCATCTAAGTAAACATAATAACAAACTATCTAGAACCATACTACAACTAGGTTAACTCTACAGAGTTCGCCAAGAAGTTCATCCCGCAGCGCCGTTCCAGATCGTTTCACGGACATCGTCAACACCATTGAGCTGTGGGGTGATGTCTCAACGATGACAGTACAATAGGCGATTGGGCGCCTCACCACGTTCGAGCAGAACCAGCATGGTCTTTGTCAAAGCGACGGAGAGGAAGGCGAGAAGCTGATGTTGGTTTCACGTGCCCAGCTGGAGGCGTTCGTCCTTAAAGAAAGGAAGAAGGCATAGGGCTCTAGCAGCGGCTACAAGAACGACGAAGAAGGGTACAGTGGTGGACGTGGTGGCAAGAAGAAGGAACGTCGCGGTAAGTTTGACAAGTCGAAGATTACGTGTTTTGAGTGTGGCGAGAAGGGCCACTTCGCCTCTGAGTATGAGGAACCGAAGAAACAAAAGGCTCTGCTCGCCGACGCCAACGTCGACGACGAGCCAGCGCTGCTGATGGCCGTGGCATGTGAGCATGGGCCATTGGTGAAGCATGCCGAGATCGAGCAGAAAGAACAGGAGGTTGATATCACACCCTTCGGTGCATCCATGGAGGAGTTTGAAGCTGTCAAGGCTGAGGCCGGGCGGCTAAATGGCGAGCTGGCCGTAGCCAAAGAGAAGATGCACGCCATGTCCAAGGAATACATGGTACAGACGGAGAAGACGGCGGCGACGAACCCTGACGGTGACTACACGGTCTTGCTTGACCATGTGCATGCATTAGAGAAAAATGCAAGGCTGACGAGGGAGGAGAATGTCAAGCTGCTGGAGATGCAGTGCGTGCTCCGCGAAGAGAACACCAGATTGCATGATCTGGTAAAGAAAGTTATGGCAAGAGCCATCCCAGCAAGTGCAACGACAGCAGCAGCAGTGCCGGTAGCTGCGAGGCCAGCCGTAAAGTCGCCAGGCGTGGAGACGCCCGTCATTGACTCCCTGGACGTGGAGACACCAGCCGTGAAGGAGCTTGGACTGCAGCTCAAAGTGAAGAAGAAAGTTTGCACAGAGGATATCTGTGGAGGTCCCTGATGTGGTCTTGCTGAATGAAGAGAAAATCAAGCCTAAGATATATTGAATTCATACTCCAGCCAACTCATCCAAAAGTCCGAACTGATGGAGGGAGGCGGACAATATATTTCAACACTCTCCCTCACGTCTAGGCTATTTTAGTCCTTAGACGTAGGATCAATGTAGGCCGCAGAATCGTTTTTTATTTTAAATACTGCGTTGGCAGGGTCTTGAACTCAAGACCTCTTGGCTCAGATACCATATTGAATTCATGCTCCAGCCAACTCATCCAAAAGTCCGAACTAATGGAGGAAGGCGGACAATATATTTCAACAAGTTAAGTGCTGGCAAGAGGTACTATGGTGTGGCAAGAGGTACTATGGTGAGCTTTGGTATGTTGATACAGGTGCAAGCAACCACATGTTTGGTTGTTCAAAGATATTTACTGAACTTGATTCCAGCGTGAAGGGGACTGTTTGCTTTGGGGATGGGTCAGTGGTAGCACTGTCTCCCTCAGCTGTCATAGTGGTAAGCACCATGTTCTCAAGGATGTGTATTTTATTCCCAAACTTAGAAGCAACATAATTAGTTTGGGTTAGCTGGATGAAGAAGGGTGCAAGTCTTGGCTATTCGACGGACGCCTGGGCATTTTTGATGGCTTGGGACAGCTGGTGGCTAAGGCGCGGAGGACAAAGAATCGAGGCGGAGCATGACTTACTCTTGGAGCAGATCGAGGTGGTGGCTCGCGAGGATGCGGCACAGACGATCACGGAGAGGGACGCTACCAAGGTCGACGACTCCGTGTCACTGCTTCACACCGCAGCTTCCATGAGGCCGGACCGCCATGAACATCATTGACGTTACCTACTCGGGCGATTTTGCCGGGTAGGTGACAGGCTCTGTCCAGTGGTAGTAAGACATGGCACACTGAAGTGCTAGCGTGTGTCGAACAGCAGGACGTAGGAGACAAGCATGCCCATGGTCCGGAAAGAGTAGAGCAGTGCCGTTTACATTCGCTATGTACAAAAAATAAGTATAATATTAATGAAAAGGAAGTTTTCCGTTTTATTTGGTGGAATGGTATAGGCGTCCAACTTTATTAACACTATCCGCGGACCGGTCCAAATGTGTCCGCAGACAATTTGTGTTTCGGTTTTTTATGGTTGGCGTTGGAGATGCCGTTACCCAATAAGAAACATAATTCATGTTCCCTCAGAATAAAAAAAAAACATTAATTCATGACTGCCAACTGCCCGCCACCATTAACTGACAAAGAGGTTACCGCAAGATGCAGCGCTTCACGGGATGCAACACGACCGCCCAATTAGCCTGTTATCTCTGGTGCCCCTAGAACCAGAAACTTGAGTATCGAACACAACATCATCAATACATTAGCAACGGTAGAAAGCTAGTCTAGGGCCAAAACCATGGCCAAGAAGACGCAACGAACTCCAGCTGATTCCCTAATGGATTGGCGTCGTACATCGGTGGATCGGCACGAGAAGCAGGAGCTCGGCTAGCTGTAAACGGTGAGGAGGCGGCGGAAGCACCTGGCGCAGGAGTACTTGCGTTTGTTCTTGACGCACAACGGGAGGCACAGGATGCGGCGCTCGCTCTCGACGTCGGTGGCCACCACGGGTCCTTGGCAGCACGGGCACGTACCGGGCGCCTGGCCCGTGCCAATCACCCGCTCCTCCTTGGCCCCGCAGATCATCTTCACCGCTCCACCCACAAAAGATCGTTCCCCTTGGTCGCTAGAGACGAAACTAGAGCCGTGGCCGGGGGTTGAGCAGGACGACGGGGATCGGGTCATCGGTGTTTTGGTTTTGGAAAGTCTGACGATTTTGCGTGGCCGGTCCACGGGTATATGTATACCGGAGCGTACGCAGGAACAGGGCCTACTTCTACTACCCATTGGCTACATGCTCCAATAGCGGCATTTCGATTTTATTCTTTTATACCAACCGTTAGACCTCTTTGATATAAATATGAAGGATAAAAGGTAATTAGATAAGAATCTGTAAAACAGAGGATTATCAAACAAAGGAATTTCGGCAAATCAAACTTATAGTTGGATGGTTAGGGGGACAGTGTTATCCCAAATAAACCAAGGTTAAGTCCAACACACATTGGTGCTCGCTTTTTTGGGACTACATTCTTGTTCACATGAACCCTTACTAGTGGAAAAATACGCATTTGTCCCCGTTCAAGAGGGCCATCTGTCCCGGTTCTAGACCCGGAACTAAAGGGTCGGGACTAAAACCCGTGACCTTTATTCCCGGTTCGCTTACGAAACGAGACAGATGGGGCTACACATGGCTGCTCCGCCGAAACACCAACCGGGACCAAAGAGCGTCCACGTGTCAACAGCTCAGGAGCTGTTTTTTTAAAGAGGAGGGGGGGGGGGGGTTGAGGGGTTTGGAGGGTTAATTTAGGGGTTTCATATATTTTGTTATTAGCTAGCTAATAGAGAGAAGTGATCTCTCTTATCTCTGTGCTTACTCGCAACGCTACATACTATATGTATAGAGAGAACATATAACACTATTTAATCATCATTTTCATCAATGAGACATCATATAACAAGTTGGTCATTAGTCATAATCAGAACTCCTCCTCATCATCATCATCAACTCTAACACATTGTAGCACATAATAACACATTGTACCTAGGACATAGTCCTCTCTCTTAGGTACAATATCATAAAACAAGATAGGCCCTGACTCTCCATTATGGAGAACGGAAATCATTCTGTCTCCCATTCTTGGCCTACGCATAATGTTGCTTCCAAGTAGCTCTCTACGATTGATCATACATTTTTTTCAATCTTTGATTGTCATGACACCATCGGTTTTAGAAATCCGGTATGGACAGGAGTGATGCGTAGGCTGAACTGGCGGTGGTGGCCCTAAGCTCGTAACAACAACACGACCTCTCGGAAACATCAGATGAGGCACACAATCCTCTGGAATTTTCTGTTGAAAAACATAGTAATAACTTTGTAGTTAGCAATGCAGTTTAGTTTTAGAAGAATTATGCAAAAGACGTACGGATGTCGTAATAGTAGAATTATAATCTTACCATGCAATCTCCATGGATGTTACCGTAGTTCACCACGTGCACTAGTGGCACGTATTGACTATAATGTGCAGGAGTTTGATAATAGATATTGTAATTCTCAAGATGATTAGGAAATGCGGTAAGATGATTTTTCTCCATATAAGTTAATTCTGCTTCATCACTATAGTACTAGGTTATGTCTACCAACGTTCCGTACATTTTTTGAAGAACCAAAATAAGCTGTCAATGAAAATAAGTTGTCAACTATTTAAAAAAAACAAAATAAATTACTTAATAAATATGGTTGAGAAACTCATATAATGGTAGAACTAGAGGCGTCTGCACATCGACCCAGATGTCGATATTACCTTCAATTTCATCTTCCGGACGAATATCAAAGGTGATAAGCTATTAGGCTCAAATGCATAAGCCTTGCATAGTGCTTGCCAAGTTTGGCATTCAAAATAGCAATACGTGTCTGCATGGTATAATTTTATCGTAAAAGTAAAACCATGCTCGGTCCTCAAGTGAACTATCTTTACCTACATATCTTTTTTAGTATCAAAACCAATCTTATCCAAGACAGCAATTCTTGCATGACAGGGGATACGCTAGTAGAATAGTAAAAAATTAAAATTATAAGTTGAAGCAAAAGAAGCAGAAGTCCTGCTTAATTACGAAAAAAAATTGTCGTTGAGACTTACTGTAACCGCTTCGAAGATTTCATCAAGCATGATGCTGAAGCGCCTACCATCAACTAGGAAAGTCTTGTCACACAGGTCGCGCTCATCTTCGCAGTACTCGCACATAGCGAATTCCCTTTCGTCGTCAGACATTTCCTATGTTCATAGTTGAAATATTTAAAATCGATCAACGAAAAACTACGAGAAAACTGATCAACACAAAGATCACTATTACTCAATATGCAACGGGTTGACTTTAGGTCTGTCGAGTCTTTCCTTCCTAAACTCTCGTCTCACGTATATGGTGGGCACTCCCTCTGATATTGCGACCGTCGGTGATGGTGGCTCCTCCATTCATCCCCGAGTGCATTACATCAAAATGTCTAGCACACGGGAACGAAGGAGAAGCGACCCCCACGACAATAGTCGGGATTCTTCCTCTCTCATATATATATATATATATATATATATATATATATATATATATATATATATATATATGGTGGACATTCTCCCTCACTGAAAGACAAATAAGGAGCCGAAATAGATGTAAAGTCAGCCTGTTTCATATATCAAGCAATGACATAGAACAAATTCCCTATGTTTTATGGAATGACTTGCAAATCACAAATACATTTATAATGAACTCGAATATCATATCACTAATACATCATCCCAAATAAGTCAGTTCAAGAATTACGGCATGCTTTGTGTGACTTTCGGTCTGTCGAGGCTTTCCTTAAGTAACTCTCATATATCATGGTTTGTTGGTGCATTCTCTCTCACACTGATATGATGGTGTATATATGTTGGTGGGCACTCTTTCACAGTAATAGTTCGACCGTTGGTGATGGACGCCTCCCCTCTTCTCTTCTTGCGCAATATATCGACGAGTATATCGCAAAGAAGAGAAAAAAGATGAGGCGCCCCCCACGACAACAGTCGGGATTCCTCCATCAAGAACGTTGGTGAAAGTCACACAAGGAGCAATGACACACCGAAAGTCACACACGCATTATACCGATAAAATATCACAAATACATTAATATTTATTATGAACTCGAATATAATATCACTATATCATCCCGAATAATCCAGTTAATGCATCATCAAATATTAACTAATACATCTCGAATATTATCATATAAGATCACTAATACAGATAGAATATCCTAGAATCCAAAGTGGAGGACGGTGAAATCGGTTCACTAGCGGTCTCTAAGTCGCCAGCGATGGACACGCAAAGATAAGGAACCATCACGGGATCATAACTCAGAAGAGATCCCTGAAGGATCTGCCAGGTATTGTCGAACTGGACGTCCAACGCCACCATGTAGCGACGGACGTGCTCGTCCTCCTCCCTGACAGGGCGACGTACCACCTCCGCGGGTGCCCGCTCCCTCTGCACTGAAAGTGGCCCACGTGACCACCACCACAGAAGGTCCGGGTCGACGACGATACCTGGATTCCTCACCAACCTCCGAGCCCGGGAAGGTAGTACCTCGCAGTGCCAGCCTGGTGGAGCCCAGTCCCGGACATGACGAGGATGCGGGCCGGGCATCGTCGACAAATTCGTATGAGAACGATTTTTTATCGTTTAATCACTATTTTTTCATAAATCCAAAAAAAAATTAATCTAACATACACATACTAATTTTTCCTAAGACTCCTAATAATCTAACATACACATACACTCCTAATTTCTGTAATCTAACATACACTCCTAATTTTTCCTAATTTTTTTAATCTAACATATCATTCGCACATACACATAGACATACTAATTTTTCCTAATAATCAACATACACTCCTACGGGTCACAGCAGGGGAGGCGGCGACGGGTAGGGGCGCGGCGCGACGGGGCGGCGACGGGCAGGGGCACGGCGCGATGGGGCGGCGACGGGCAGGGGCGCGACGCGGCAGCGATGGGGCGCGGCCGCGACGGGACGGGGTCGGCGAGGTCGGGGACGGCTGCCGGCGGCGGCGATGGCAACGAAAATGACGGCTGCCGGCAGGGCGAGATTCGGGCAGCCTGACGACATGGGTGGGGATCTGGCCTTCGGGGAGAGAGAATGGGCCGAAAACTGCTAAGTGTGGGCTTATATACAGGGAGCATTCGTCCCGGTTGGTGGCACAAACCAGGACCAATGCCCCCTTTTGGTCCCGGTTCGTGCCACCAACCGGGACTAAAGCCCTGTTTTCAACAGCTCACAGGGCGGGAAGCAGAGGCCTTTGGTCCCGGTTGGTACCATGAACCGGGACCAATGGTCCCTTTTCGTTAGCCTAGAGGGCGGGAAACAGGGACCTTTGGTCCCGGTTGGTGGCAGCAACCGGTGCTAAAGGGGTCCTTTAGTCCCGGTTGCTGCCACCAACCGGGACAAAAGGCCTGGCGCAGCGGTGTCAAGTGTTTTGTCCCACCTCGCTAGTCGAGGGGAGACCGCACCTGTTTATAAGCCCCACCGCGGCTGCTACTTTGAGCTCCTCTCATAGTGAAAATAGATGCCCCTATACTGGGAATTCAACCTAAAAATCAAAGTGCTAGGTAGAACTTTGAATTTTAGGTTGAATTTCAGCATAAGCGCATCTGTTTTGACTTTTGCTATTTTTTATGTTATTTCTTTGCATATTAAAAGTTGTTAACAAAAAATACTTTATGAATATTATTTTTGCTATTAATTTTTTTAACAAAAATAACTTTCAACCCTTTCGGACTTCATTTGTTATTGTCATGCATTTACTGATTTGTTTGAGCTACATGACCATGAAATTGAAAAGCACTTCAAATGAACTCTGAAAAGGTTGAAACTTGGCATGATATCATCATTTCACCCACATAGCATGTGCTAAAAATTTGAGAGGGTTACGGCAAAACCTGGATGCACTTCGTGTACAAAACGGGCAATCTCTTTCGAAGTATCAGGGTTTCGGACGAGAACTCGTCTGTTACAAAGGGATTTCATTTTTTTGAACTTATTTGAACTCCAGACTTTGTGTGTGTTCAAAATGCACCATTCAAAGCCACATCATGGATTTTCAACCCTTTCTGACATCATTTGATATTTTTCATGCATTTATTGATTTGTTTGAACTACATGACCATGAAATTGAAAAGCACTTCAAATGAACTCTGAAAATGTTAAAAGTTCGCATGGTATCATCATTTCACCCACATAGCATGTGCTAAAAAATTGAGAGGGTTAAGACAAAAGCTGGATGCAATTCATGTACAAAACGGGCAATCTCTTTTGAAGTATCGGGGTTTCGACCGAAAACTCGTCTGTGACAAAGGGATTTCACTTTTTAGAACTTATTTGACCTCCAAACTCTTTGTGTGTTCAAAATGCACCATCCAAAGGCACATCATCAATTTTCAACCCTTTCTGACTTCATTTGATATTTTCATGCATTTATTGATTTTTGTGAGCTAAATGACCCTGAAATTGAAAAGCACTACAAAAGAACTCTGAAAAGGTTGAAAGTTGGCATGGTATCATAATTTCACCCACATAGCATGTGCTAAAAATTTGAGAGGGTTACGGCAAAAGCTGGATGCACTTTGTTTACAAAATGGACAATCTTTTTCGAAGTATCAGGGTTTCGGAAGAGAACTCATCTGTTACAAAGGGATTTCATTTTTTGAACTTCTTTGAACTCCAGACTTTGTGTGTGTTCCAAATGCACCATTCAAAGCCACATCATCAATTTCAACCCTTTCTCACATCATTTGATATTTTTCATGCATTTACTGATTTGTTTGAGCTACATGACCATGAAATTGAAAAACACTTCAAATGAACTCTGAAAAGGATGAAAGTTGGCATGGTATCATCATTTCACCAGCATAGCATTTGCTAAAAATTCAAGAGGGTTACGGCAAAAGCTGGATGCAATTCATGTACAAAATGGGTTACCTCTTTCGAAGTATCACAGTTTCGAACAAGAATTTGTCTGTTACAAAGGGATTTCTTTTTTTTAACTTATTTGAACTCCAGACTTTTTGTGTGGTCAAAATGCACCATTCAAAGCAAGATCATCAATTTTCAACCCTTTCTGACTTCATTTGATATATGTCATGCATTTACTAATTTTTTTGAGCTAAATGACCCTGAAATTGAAAAGCACTACAAATGAAATCTGAAAAGGTTGAAAGTTGGCATGGTATCATCATTTAACCGACATAGAATGTGTTAAAAATTTGAGAGGGTTATGGCAAAAGCTGGATGCACTTCGTGTACAAAACGGGCAATCTCTTTCGAAGTATCCCGATTTCGGAAGAGAACTCGTCTGTTGCAAAGGGATTTCATTTTTTTGAACTTATTTGAACTCCAGACTTTTTGTGTGTTCGAAATGCACCATTCAAAGCCACATCATCAATTTTCAACACTTTCTAATATCATTTGATATTTCTCATGCATTTACTGATTTGTTTGAGATACATGACCATGAAATTGAAAAGCACTTCAAATGAACCGTGAAAAGGTTGAAAGTTGGCATGATATCATCATTTCACCCACATAGCATGTGCTAAAAATTTGAGAGGGTTACGGCAAAAGCTGGATTCACTTCATCTACAAAACGGGCAATCTATTTTGACGTATCATGGTTTCGAACGAGAATTCGTCTATTACAAAGGGGTTCCATTTTTTTAAATTATTTGAACTCCAGACTTTTTGTGTGTTCAAAATACACCATTCAAGGCCACATCATCAATTTTCAACCCTTTCTGACTTCATTTGATATTTTTCATGCATTTACTGATTTTTTTAAGCTAAATGACCCTGAAATCGAAAAGCACTACAAATGAACTATGAAACGGTTGAAAGTTGGCATGGTATCATCATTTCACCCACATAGCATGCGCTAAAAATTTGAGAGGATTACGACAAAAGCTGGATGCACTTCGTGTACAAAATAGGCAATCTCTTTCGAGTATCAACGTTTCGGAAGAGAATTCGTCTGTTACAAAGGGATTTCATTTTTTTGAACTTATTTGAACTCCAGACTTTTTGTGTGTTAAAAATGCACCATTCAAAGCCACATCATCAATTTTCAACCCTTTCTGATTTCATTTGATATTTTTCGTGCATTTACTGATTTGTTTGAGCTACATGACCATGAAATGGAGAAGCACTTCAAATGAACTGTGAAAATGTTGAAAGTTGGCATGGTGTCATGATTTCTTAGCCACAAGAGGAATTTCAAAAACTGAATTGAAAAGCACTACAAATATAGAATAGCTAGAGAGATATGTAATATATAATAGTTCAGATATCCATTATAGAAAGTACTCGTCCAAGCAAACACAACTAGCTAGTCTGAATCAAAATATCCACAAACAACTGGTGGTGGTGGTGCGACACTAGTAGAATATCGATCTTTAGTCCCGGCCTGGATGGGCCTTTAGTACCGGTTCCACAACCGGTACTAAAGGGTCGGGACTAAAGGGTCCAGACCTTTAGTACCGGTTGGCCTACGGACCGGTACTAAAGGCCCACCACGTGGCTGCCTACGTGGGCTGGTGGTGGAGGACCTTTTAGTACCGGTTGGTGATACCAACCGGTACTAACTGTTTTTTTTGTTTTCACTTTTAATTAGGTTTTAGTTTTCCTCTCTATTTATTGTGTTTCCTTTCATTTCAAATTTATTTTACGGTAATATAATATATATATATATGTAGTATAATATACACAAGTTGATACATATATATATATGTAATATAATATACAATATCTCATACAGTATATATATATACAGAAATGGACGCATCTATATATTCTGTACTTATAACCTAAGGCCCAGAACCCGGCGATAAGTAATAGTGCTCTCCGTTTACATCAATTACATGTTGAAGAAGAAATGTCGCAAATTCCTCTTGAAGTGCTACAAAGCATTTCTCGGGTGAGAGCTTCGACAACATCTGCCAAAGCTCGAGTTGTATTTCACGTGCTCCTCTGCGACGTGTACTGCCTTCGGTCTGGATGCGAATGTCCTCGCAGAGAAAGTATCCACATAAATTTGTCCCCTGTGGCTGCTTCGCGCACTTTGCAAAAGAATAGAATTCAATAAGATAATTAATAATCAAGCATGATAATGGTATTGAAACTAGAATTAAAGAAATGTGCGGACCTAGTAGTACTACTTAATTACCTGCATCTTTTTCCACTTCAGCTTCGGTTTCCATTGATGACCGTGATGGTTTTCTATCATCTTTTTCCAAACACTATGCGGCAAAGAGAAAGAACAAAAGAGTTATTATAATTACTTTTGATATCAGGAAATAACGAAAGAAAGCGAGGTCGATAAAGATTGAAATTACCGTGCTATCCTAAAATACAAGTCCACGTATGATTGTTCTGGTGTATCTAGTGAGTCATACACTTGAACAAGTCCATCCACGAGAATAATATTTAGGAGGATATAGTGGTCTCTGCGCAGAAGTTTATATAATTAAGCAGGCATGCATATAACTCATCAATTAACTACTACACTTGAGAGCGAGCTAGTAAGTAAAAATAGAATTTATAGTATACAAGAGAGTAAACACTCATCCCATCTGTAAGGAAATATTATAGTAGATTTGGTATTCATTAGTGCCTCTAGAAAATTTTGTAAGAGATCTTCTGTGTCCTTGGCATAATGTTTTACCACATGACCATTAACAGTACTTGGGTCGATGAACCCAATGTCATCAATTCCCTCTTGTTTCAATTCCCACAACTTGAATCTTCATAATAGCGTAGAAAAGAACATATATAGTGAGGATAAGCCAATGAATGATATCTTAGCTGGAGACTTAAATTATTAAAGATATAAATCACTTACAGACAATAGCAACTGACGAGAGTTTTGTCGACAGAGTCCATGTGGTAGAATTGGAAAAGTTCAGAGAATTCAAGACATATGTCACATGCGTTGATGTAATGCTCTTCCCTTACTTTCACCATGATCGCCATCTCCCTCGCTTTGCTTCACGCATGTACCAATCATGCAACCATCGCATCGCAGTTGGTAGTTCCTTGTACTGCTCGGATTTGACAAGTGGTTTTCCATGGGTATATTGCATTGCGTACTCAGTTGCACCGTACCCGCTGATTTCCTCGGTGCCAAGGATTTGGTCAAGAGTGAGACCTGCAGCCTCTAGCTCTCCGAGGTCGATTGGGTTGCCTTGCACATCGACTGGTTGGACCGATTGCTTGCTTGGATTGGTTATACCCACCTAGAGCGGAGAGATCGATTGCTTGGATTGTTCTCCGAGATGGGGAACTGATTTCTCGCTAGTTGATGTCGTACTTCCCGACTTCTTCCTTGGGCTGGGCCGACTTCTCTGCTCACTTGCCTTCCGAATCTGTCGCTCATAGTCTGTCGGCATACGCTCGACATATTCCGGGGGTCGATCAATAAAGTGTTCCCTAAAGTCCTCTTGGACTTCCTTGGGTATTACCTCGTTTGGCGGCACGGTCTTCTTCGCAAAAAAGGATTTCACTTGCCGATCGCATTCAATTTTGTTTTCCTCTGGTGTCATATCGTAAGGCAGCTTCCTTTTGGCCGGAGGCTCGGGTTTCTTCTTTGCTTTCTTTCGAAGAGGACTGCTAGTGGCCTTCCTCTTTTGGGAGCCCTGCTGGCGGGACCGCTGTCGCGGTGGAGTCGGCTCACGCGGCGGAGATCGATGTCGATGATATGGACTCGCGTCGTGCTCCGTCCCAAGGTTGGGAGGACTGCTCATGGCGAGGTGGGGAGGACTGCTGGCGAGGTGGGACGCCTCTCAAGGTGGGGAGGACTGCGGGGGAGCTCGAGGTGGGGAGGACTGCTGGCGAGGTGACTGCTGGCGAGGTGGGAAGGACTGCTGGCGAGGTTGGGACTGCTAGCGAGGTGACTGCTGGCGAGGTGGGGAGGTCTGCTGGCGAGGTGGGGAGGACTGCTGGCGCTGCGATGCCTCCGGCTGGGATCCTCGCGCTGGACATCAATACTCGGAGGAGCCGGTGCCCTTGGCGCCGAGTGTGGAAAGACGATGCAGTCCTTACTCCATAGAATGAGACCACGGCCGGCTTCTCCCAGTGTGGACTCCCCCTCACCTCCAGGGATGTCAAGCAATAGCTCATCATATTATGGCTCTATTGCGTTCACCACGATACGAGCATACCCAGCTGGAACCGGATTGAAATGCCAGAGAACATCACGTGAATTTGGTAAAGCATAGCCCATCGCAATCCGCACGGTTATGTTCTTCATTTTCTTGATTAGCTGACAAGATGTCTTCTCAGTGATATCATCCACGGGGGTGTGACCCAGCGGTGCCCGCATGGCACCCATGCTGCTTTTCGGCAGTGTAGATGGCACTACTAGGAAAAGGCATGCTAGTGGCGCACCAGTTTTGCCTACTAATGGCGCACTGGTGGTGCACCACTAGCACCACGCCACTAGAATTAAATACTAATGGCCACTAGCACCATGCCGTGCGCCATTAGTATAGCCCAAAGTGCGCCATTAGTATGCCTCCCAGGGGGCCATATGTACCCATGTGCTTTGGCATACTAATGGCGCACTAGTGTGTGATGCGCCATTAGTGTCATTTTTACAGTGCGCCATTAGTGTCTTGAGTGGTGTGCCACTAGTATGAATATTAGGAATTATTTTCTTTTCTTTTCTGATATTTTCACAGGTTACAAAATATATTATTGGACAGAATTTAGACAACACCACACAGCAACAGCCGATTCATCGAATACAATAGAAGATTAGTCTCTGAATACAAATCATCATATTAGTCTTCAAATTCAAAAGACCGAACAAAGATAGAACATTACAAGTCTCGAGACCGCGAGTAGCGAGTTTGTCTTCACATTACAAGTCGATATCGATCATCTAAACTACCATCACATAGAAGAGAGCCGCGGTCGTCACGATGAGCATAATCCCGATGAAACTGGTCTTCATCCGGTTCCTCCAACGCTCCCTCCTCTCTCCCGCTAGATAGCGCGCTTATCTAGATTCCGCCTCCGCCCTAGTGGTGTACCCTTTGTAACTGTTACCGCTGAAACGGTGAACCTGTCTCCGACACTCCTCCCAGTCGTCGTAGACTCCGGGAACCTTACCCTTGTACACGACATAAGATGGCATCTCTATGCACTAGCCAAACAAAACATTAGTAGCAATTAACGGACAATACATAAGCAATAAATAAGTATGCAACAAAAGGATCGGAAGAGAAAAGCAAGACATTAATAGCATGGATTACATCTAAGTTGAACGACTGTCCAAACCAAAGAGACATACAAGTTCATTAAAGTTTAATTACAACAGGAGCCAATCGATGTTTCAGAACTACACATAGCCTCACTACTTTGGACTCGACTCAAGGGACCGGAGCGTGGATGAAGCCGCCGTCTCTCGTGATGGTCATGAAATCGCGGGCGTTGTCAGCCTGCATTTGTAGCGTTGTGTCTATCTCACTGTTGGACGGTTGATTTCTGAGGTTGATCTGCCCCGAGGTATGAAGGACATCTTGATGGATGATTTCCGCAAACTCCGACTGGATGCGAAAGAATTCTTGTCTGATGTCCGTGTCCTGGATTTCCGACAAGTTCTCGGCCCAACCTTTGAGATTATTTGGTAGCAGAAGGTGATTATGGTCCCGTACGATTGCCCGCATGTGATGGAGGGCGTAGTAGGCATCCTTCTGACCGCCAGGCGGCTGCTTGACGCAGCAGAACACCGTATTGTGGGCGAACACGTGCTTGCCATACTTACGAACTGCCCTGGTGAAGGTGCCTCCACATTTGGCGTAGCCGAGGAGAACATCATCAAGAACTTTCTTGACATTTGTGTAGTCTTTCTTCGACTGACGGTCCGAGTCAAAATACGTGGCCATGGAATATTTCGGGCTTAAGTGGATGAGTGTGCAATGTGTGTCACTGCACAAAACACGGAATGTTAAAAAAAATGATCGAAATCTAAGAAATCATATGTTACGGGGCGTTTGAGGGGACGACTTACTCAGGAAAGTAAGGCACGAGGAAGTTATCCTTATCTGGGTTTGCCAGAATGACGCCTTCGAGGTAAGAACTCGCGACTTGCCGGTCCCCAGCGCTGCCCAAGATCTTGGCACACATGTAGAAGGGTCGACTATCACGATGTCCGGGGTCTTGTCTCTAATGATCCGCATCTCCATACTCAGCGAAAATAGCCGAACGAAGGTGTAGTGCAGCGGATGAAGGTTAAACATAGCGAAGATGTCATCAAACCGCAGGACGATCGTACCCTCGACGGAGTTATCCACAAAGCTCTTGCCCTCTGGCACCTTGGCCACGAAAATCGGGTATGCCACGTCATTCTCTCTGAGATGCCGCTTCTCCAAAGAAAGAACACTGTCATGGAGCCTCCGCATAGCACTGGTTGCAGCATTGAGCATATTAGGTGGTAGCATTGGCCTACCCGCCACATGCACCTTCCTCGAGATATCCTTAGGTGAAGGTGGCCCGTCCTGAGCACGGATTGTACTCGATGCCGACTGGCTCGCACCCTTGTTGCTCTTTCTTTTCCGTCCCTTCTTCTTCTGCTGTAATGGGACCGAGTTCTGCTTACAGACCGCCTTCTTGAGTGTGTTGGGGCTGATAATATTTTGCACCTCGGCTATCTAAGGCTCGATGAAGTCGGCAGCTGGAGGCGTCTCCTGAGAACTGAACGCCAGACGCCGCCTGTTGCAATTGGGTTTCTCCACGGTACCAGCTAGATCGCGATCGTCTTTTGTAGGGTTGGGTTCTTGAGAAGGAGGCCCCAAGAATTCTTCATCGTACCCATGTTCGGCAAAGTACTTATCGACGTTGGTAAATGTACCGTCGTTGTCGTCCGGATCCTGTGCCATATGCATGTTCGGATCCTGTGCCATAGGGATGTCCGGCATGTCCGGTAGCGTTGCGGCGGTCTTGCCATGGCTTGGCGCCGGCACGACTGGCGGTGTTGTCTTTGGGGTGGTGTCCCCCGCCCCCAAACGAATCTGGCTCTTCGGCCAAAGCATGGGCCAGCTTAGGCAGGCGCTGAGGGTCATCAGATCATCTTCGTCGGCCCTGGCGGGTCGAATCGGAGGTAACAACTCGTCGCAGCCTGGCAGCACCCGAAGCAGTTGAACCCTATACACGGTGGGTGGCATTGGATTACCGTGGAACACGGGGTTGCCCGGTTGAACGATTTTGCCCTTGGCGACATCGACCAACTCGTCGTTCACGAAGTGCAGGAGAGTGCACGGAACATCGGCGGTGCCCTGCGAAAACATGTAGGGCGTCAGGGATGCCTAGTCAAAGGCAAGGAGATGAAGTCCTTGGCCGAGAGGCTTAATTAGTTACCTTGATGATGGCATCGAGCTCGGCTAATGTCGAGGCACCACCAACGGCGGGTGTGCAATTGACGGAGGGGCCGCTTGCTACCGAGGTGCCGGCCGGCGTACACCCGGGTGCATTAAGCTCCAATGCCCATGCCGGCGTCGGAGACACCAATACCGCCGCCGCCGGAGACACCAATGGCGCCGCCGCCGGAGACACCAATGGCACCGCCTGCGCGTTGTGCAAGTTGCTGGCCATGAAGTTGGGAATCGGGGGCGGCCCCTGTTGGCCGCCCGCAATCCACGTCGTCAGCCCATGAATCAAGGTAGGCATAATGCCGGTGAGTGTCGATCCCAGTTGTTGTTGCACTTGCTCTTGGACAATCTCCGGAATCCGCGCCACTTGTGCCTTGAGTTCTTGAACCTCGCGCGACTGGCTTTCCGAGCTGGTCTTTCTCTCCTTTCGCCGACCAGCGTTATAGTATGACGACCATTTTCTGGACAAGCCTTTGACAGCCACACAACCAGCTGACGAGGGCTTAGTGAGCTTATCCTTGTTTTTCATTACGTTCAACGCCCTATTTAGAGTGCTGCCCCAAGGGGTGCTCTCAGATGACCCCGCGCTACTGCTTTCAGTCTCCTTCGCCAGAACAAGCTCAAGCGCCCTGGTCTTCGGATCTGTGGTAAGCTCCTTTGTTACCAGTTCCTCCTTGTACCGGGCCCTGACATAGTTCCTTGTCTGCTTGTCACGGTATTTCTCGAAGCAGGGCGATAGGCCTTGCTCGGCACGCTCCGTGTCCTCCTTGTCCCATATAGGCTCCGCCACTCTGTAACCGCCGGGACCGAGTTTGTGTTCCCCTAAGTTCAACTCCCGCATTTCTTTCCCCCACTGACTTGATTCGGAGGTTGCGCTGCTCTCGCACTTGATCTTGAACTCCTTGTAGTCATCTTCGCTGATCGAAGGATTTTTCGCCTTGATCTTCTCATAACTATCACCTTTGTCAATCATTCTCTTCACCGTGCTTCTCCAAGTAGACCGGGCCTTGATCATCCTCGTGAGGGCGGCACTGTTCACTTTATTCCCTGAGAGCCGTGTGTTTTCAAATTCAGCGGGGAACTTGTATCGTTCGTGCAGCTTCGTGAAGAGGAGGTTGCGCAAATTCCCTCGGTCCTTATGCCTTAGGTTCTCGGTGTTGATCGAGATGGTGCTCCAGAGAATGCACCCGAGCTGAACCGAGTACCCCTTGACTATATGTTTGGGCTCCGTTGGATGCCCGTCGGAGTCCACTTGAGTAAATTCCTCCTTGACGGTGCGGAGTGCGTTCGGGCGCCGGTCCTTCCGTTGCCTCTTCGGTTGGCTGCCATCTGTGTGTGCGCTGCCATCATCAGTGGTGGCATCCTCGGTGGCACCATCAGTGGTGGCATCCTCGGCGGCACCATCAGTGGTGTCATCCCTGACGCCACTATGGGTTGTGTAGTCAGGATCGCTGTCTTCCGCGGCGTCCTCATATCAGTGAGGTTGTTCCTCCATCTCCTGGGACAGCTCCCAGAATTGCTTGCTGCCCGAAGCGCCGGCCTCATCGTTGTGGGCCATGTTTCGCTCTAAATAGGAAAAAAAATTGGTCAAAAAGTTGGTTATTGTCAAGGAACAAGATCATGGTCTCATCATTTAGGGTTTGTCGACACCGAAGCATCCTAAAAGCTAAGCTTTTATCATTTAGGGTTTGTCGACGCCGAGGCACCCTAAAAGCCTAAGCTTTCATCATTTAGGTTCTTATCGACACCGAGGCACCCTAAAAGCCAAGGTTTTATCATTTAGGGTTTGTCGACGCGGAGGCCCATGCATAACACAACAGGCAGTTGATCCTACTTAATTAAGTACTAAGATACCCGGCCCATGCATTAGTAGCAAGTTTCCCATATGTCCGATTTTTAGCAAAGTCATGCTAAAATTTACGAAAAATTTCAGCATGACCTTTGCTGAAAATAGGACATATGGAGTACCCGAATTTGCTGGAACGAAAGTTAATCGACATTCCGGCAAACTCAAGGGCCTCTCGGGGTACCTGCAAAATCATCACGACACGATGGTCAGAGACAAAACCCAGCAAACTAGCACCACAATGTGCCTCTACTTTCATATGGATGAAAAGGCCACAGACCATATGGTCCTTTGCTTTCATATGGACAAAAATCAGCTCAACTTATGTGAGCTTCCATTCCAGATCTAATAGGTCACCCAACAAAAAATAATCAATAGTTTTAGCTGAAAAAAATTCATGGATTGTTGTTAACTGAAAATTAGTGAACTTGGCAATAAAACTGGAATATTAAAACCTTTGGCAAACATAGATTAAAAGGAGAAGGTAGAACTGCACGCTCGTGATCTAGCGGAGGTAACATATGCAATTCCCTACCTATCAAAGTCTTTTTTGTAGTTATTATTTAGAATTGGTTGATAGTTTCTGGTTTGATTTTCATTTTCATTCCATACAGGATGTTGCTATAGCTTATGGGTACAACAATGTGCCAAAATCAAAGCCAAAGTCTATGACAATAGGTGGAAGGCAACCGCTAAACCGTTTCTCTGATAAAATTCGTGCTGAGGTATGTGCTTAAAATATTCAGTACGTCGTAGCGACCCTTCAGTTGTTCCGTATGCATATGTTCACTCATCGATATTTTACTGGAGGAAAAATGTTTGTGGGGCAGGTTGCAAGAGCTGGTTATATGGAGGTGCTCACATTTGTTTTGACTTCACACGAAGAAAACTTTGACATGCTAAATAGGACAGACGATGGAAATAAAGCAGTCATTATTGCAAATCCCCGTACTTCTGAATTTGAGGTGAATTGCTCAAGTACTGAAGGGTGTCTTTATGATTGGATCTTTCATTTATTTGTTACAGTTGGTTGCAGTAGAAAAAAGTACAGTCATTCTGTTGTTAATTGCATGCTAATCAGCGAGCAGTCTAAGCGTTCATTCATTGAGGCTTGGCCTTCTATGCTTGGTATCTTTATTAGCTTTGTTTTCGAGAATAGTTGTAGATAATTTACATATGCATACAAGTAAAATCAAGAATGCATGCACAACTACCACCTGGTGCCGCATTATGCCATTATCTACTGATTAAAGTTGATGAAATGTTATTGTTCTGTCTTTTTGATTAATTAGTATAATCATGCATGCATGGACAACTACTCTCTGGTGCTGCATTATTTACTGATTAAAGTTGATGAAATGTTATGGTTTTGTCTTTCTGATTAATACCTGTTGGATTCTATTTGTTAAATAGATTGTCATCATACTCCTGGTATAAGTGGTCATTCACATTTAGCTGTCTTCACTTACCTACTGCAAAATAAATCTATACATTTTGTTTCTAATGTAAGATCTTGAAATATAATTGTACAATTCACATGTGCTTATTCCGGTACGCAATGTATGTTTGTTTTGCTTGTGATGTTGCAGGTTGTAAGAAGTAGTCTGATGTCATGTTTGTTGAAAACACTGAAACATAATATAGACCATCCAAGACCCATAAAGGTATTTTATGAAAACAAACAATAGTATTAATCTGCTTAGTGTTAGCAGTCTCACAGTGCTTTCCATGTGGCTAATGTGCATTTATATAACAACATTCTAATTATTGTCTAACAGAGAATATTGGTTTGTAATAATTATGAGCATACACAGTATCCAGTAGTAATTTTCAGCATCCAATAGTGGTAATTTTAATCATCAGATGGCAGCACACACAAAAAATCGCAGACCATACACAAAATCTGGTAATAAAAAACAGGGGCATGGCACGGCAAGGGAGGGAGGAGCAGGAAGGAGGCAAGGGAGGAGAGAGGAGGGAGGGAGGAAGGACAAGGGAGAAAGGAGGAGGACGAAGGACGGACGAGGATGAAGGAGGAGGGACGGATCTAGAGGGAGGGAGGAGGGACGGAGGACTTCATCTTACCTCTATTACTGGCTATCCTTCGTGATCCAAGATTGTATATAAATACCTAAAATTAGTAGTCTTTATTAGGGTATAAATCATATTTGCTTATGAAAAATATAAATAGGAGGGGGAGCTTCTCTTTCATTAACGAACGCATTGATATATCAAGTGATTTCAAAAAAATTAACGATTGTCCGTGCGAAAGTGATTGACTAAAGAATGTCATTGCATAGACGTTTGTGCTTCTCTAGATCCGAGTTGTAGCCACGGATTCATGGATCCCTTTCAATAGTCGTTCTTGCTTTCTCGATCGTTTGAGAAGACAAATAGTAACTATCCTCATACCCCTCGTGTCGCCTCCCATCGGGCGACGCCAGGGGGGCCTAAACCCTAGCCGCCAGCCTGCCCTATGTCCTTCCCCTAGTGTCGTTGCCGTAGGCTAGGGCCGCATTGGCGGCAGGCTCGACACTATAGACTCCTGGGCTGGTGGATGCGACGGGATTTCCATGAGGCGGTTAGGACGCTTCATGCGGGGAGGTCAGCGTGGAATTTTGTCGGCACCCTTCCTACAGTGTGGCGATCGAAGCACCATGGCCAACGGAGTGGCAGACATGACGATGGGTGTTGGCGGTGGCGACGCTCCATTCAAATAGGGTGATTTCTCTGCATCAAATGGGTTGCCACGGTGGTTGTGGCTCTGGAGTCCTACCAGATCCGTCGCGGTTTGGCCTCGGCAAGACGATGGCGCGAGGAGGTACAAGTGAGGCACGGCTTGGAGCTCCGTGCCTGCATGCCGACAATAGCTTTCGTCTTCATAGCGAGGCTCCGTTTGGTTCCATTCAGCGGCGAGATCGTGGGCCGCGACTTCCGATGAAAATCGTGATGACTATGGTCATGGCGGATGATGGCGGCGTCTATGATGTCGTTCCATTCACGAGGCATCGTTTGTTGCATGTCGCGACACCATGGTCGGGATGCTCCGGGGAAAACCCTAGATCTGGGTCTTCCTGGGTCGAACGATGGTGACATCTTCGATGTTATTTTCCTTCCTGGGGGCATCGTCTGGAGAGGGTGTTGACTGGAAGGGCCCAGTGGTGGAGCGGGGCTTCATCTTCCGCATGGACGATGGCGGATCTTGGTGGCGGGCGCAGTGGAGTCTCGGTGTACGATGCGGGTTGATAGATTCACACAGGAGGACGGCGTTGTCTGGCGTCAACAGCAGGCCCTGCAAGGTTGGTGTGTCCGTTCATGTTCTGAAGATGGGTAGGTTGAAGACGACGATGGCTGCCATTAAGAGTACCCCGGACCAGTGTGTGTCCCAACCCGGCATTGTGAGTTGGTTAAGGACTCCGGCTTTAGATGTTAGACTTTGGTGCGAAATCTGTTTCTTATTCGTCTCAAATTGTCGGCGCCCCTTCAGCAAGTGGGTAGGAGTAACGAGAGCTGCTGTCGAGCTGATGACTTTAGATTTATTGAAGTATTACTTTGTCAGATCTTTATGAATAATTAATAAAATAACTATATGCATCGTCCATATCAAGACCGGTGATCATTCTCGTCTTCTGAAAAAAAAATCCTCACAAGAACCACTTACTTGCCCTGTTGTTTTCTGTTGTTAGCACGAGAACAAATATGCATCACATGCGACCAACAAACTGACTGCCAAATCATCTTTTGCTCAAACAGAAAGAAACGATATATGGATGATACACAAAATGGGAACCGTGCAAAAGTATCTTTTGCTCAAACGCAGGTGCAGTCATGATAGACTAATGGTGATTCCTGTGTATTCGCTTTCAATGTACATACACTATGTTTTTATAATATGGAAAATAATAACGTTGACATGTGTGGCATATTTGCATTTCGTCCACACGCGTCGATCCATGTTAATTTTATTTTGCACGAATTATAAAGGAATTTGTTGCATTTTCAGTGTTATATAGGTATTATCGTGTGTGTGAACGTTGAAAAGTTCGCCCACCCGACCTGCTTCATGCGGTAGACATCTTTGTCGTGTGAACGAACCAGTTTTTGCCCACCTAGTCACCACCAGTCCATACACGTGCGGGCGAACTGCTCTTCGCCCACATGACGCTCGTACGTTGGTAGATGGCAACTGCAGTTTCACGTATGCGCAACTAGGTAAACTCATATGGCAACTATGATTTATTGCGAGATGGCAACTGCAGTTGTGCGTACGTGACAACCGGATAAACATGCATGACAACTATGATTAATAACAATTATGATTAACCACATGTGTCAACTACATAAACACACATGCTAACTATCACCGGTTAACTAACGTGTCCCCTCGCAGCTAACTACAGTTAATCAAAACAGAGGGAGTTGCCATACTTTTACAAATATATTTGTCATCACGGATTACTAAAATTATGATCCCGGGGTAACTAACGTAGCTGCGCAATGTGTGCGGATAGATTTGCTTAACGCCACACGTGCGGGTGGGGATCACTAGTATTTATTGGACGTGTGACAGGAAGTAGCTGCGTCCACACGTGTGGGCAGTTTTAACGTTTGCCCACACATGACCCGTGTGGGTTGCCTCCCGCGTATGCCACACACGGTGTGTGGACGGATGTCTAATATGTCACACGTGTTGTGAATATGAGGATGCTATAATAAAGGGTACATAGAAAAATTTATGAGTAACACCGGGCCTTTGCATAACTAAGATGTATACAATCAAATCAAAAGTCTATCAGTAGAAAAGAAACAAAATCGACAAATTCGCGATAGTAGTCCTATAGAGTGACACTTTGCTTATGTCGAGGGTGGTGCTGGATATGTGTGAATGTTATGCTGCAGTCCGTGTTGGAAAAACCCCTCTATAACCACCACCTTCAACGTGTAAACCTCGCCTTTAACAACGGTTGGTACTTTCCTCGTTGCCGCGTACACCACGTACGAAACGATTACATACAACAAAAAATAACATACGACCTTGCTAGCGTTTTCAACCTATCTGGATTGCTGTCCAATCAATTACCAAATATATTAGCAATACGTGTGAGGCGATACAACTTTGTCGCTATTTGGATGGCTGGTGACGTACACGTAAACTTGCATTAGAAATACAGATGTTTGATTTCACACCATGAACACAAAACAACACTTTTTATGAGAGACACTATGATGATGATATGCGTGGCACGAAGTCTATTTAGAGTAAAACGCATTTTTGCACCTGGCTCCACCGAGCATAATCATCAACATTGGCTCATGTATCGATAACATACTATGCCTAGCATTGGTGCGCTAGACACATACCAATGGCGATTCCGGACTATCTGAGAACGCCTGCTCCTCTGTTGTTACATCAGTTATTTAATATCTGCTTGTTATTTACTTTTGTGTTACTTAACTTCAGTTTGTCCAATTGCTAATCTATCATTTATTACAGTCCTTGCTTTTCTTTAAGTCTAGAATTACGTGCATGCATAAAAATACATAATTCACAAGAAGAGGCAAAAGCATGATTCCTATGCTTCATGTAAGATCGATATTCTTACTTCGAAAGTGCTACAACTAAACTCTGTGCACTTGCAGGCTATCAAAGAGACAGGGATTTGAATGTAATTTTACAGTTGCGTCATAGAATTTGTCCAAAGATAAATTATATTTATACCTAGTAATAGTGGTTGAAGCATTTCACTGATTTTTTGGTCTCACCACCTACCCAAAAAAATGACGTAAAGTTGAAGTAAATTATGCGCCCTACCATCCTTAAGTTAAAAACAACTCTTCGTTAATTATTTCTATGAGTTTTTCGTCTAACAGCAAACCTGCCACAACAATTTATATTATTCACCCTGTCACATGTCAATGATAAAACCTCTTCATTAATTGCTTCTTTGATTTTTTTCATCTTTCATTAAAACTTCCTCCGAAATGCAAGTAATTTACCAATAAACCACCTGTATGTGAAAAATTCTTCGTTAATTTTTTCTCCAAAGTTTACGTCTGTCATCGAAATTGTCACTAAAGTTGAAGTAAACTAATCACCTCGTCATCTCCAAAAGAAAAAAGATGAGTGTTACCCCGAATCAATTGTACAATGAGCTTTTTTCTTCTTCTCATACAATCATCAAGGATGTACTTAAAAAAATGCATGCATCAAGGATCAAGTCTAACCTTGATATATTTTGAGCATGTGAGAATACACGTGTCTTACGTTCGCATGTGTTCCGGTTGATGCACAAATATTACAATACGTATAAATGCATCAAGCATGAATATTTAAAACTTAATTTGAAAAGCACAATTCTATTATTCCGTTCGAACACACATACCCTTTGCCAGATACCCAAAAAAATCAGCACCAGAACCGGCTAGAGAAGTCCGCGTCCACTAGGTCACGTGTGATCCGACGCCGTTGCACGGAACGACACAGCGCCAAAATCAGTGGGCGGAACATAATTGTTTCTCATAGAAAAAACAAGTAGATTTTGTTCTAGTTGCAAATTTCATTGCCTTAGCGGCGAAGGCTTTGACTGTCCATGAATAAATCAATTCTCTTGGCAGCACAAAATTAGTTTGAAAAAAACAGATGGATTATTTCGTCCTATTGTGCGCATGTGAGATACATTACCAACGGACAGGTTACATGTGCAGGCCGATTGAAGTCGGATCAATAAATTAAAATCTGTCCCTCTCGGTTGAACCAATGCAATTTGATAGAACAAGTTCTGTAGCTACTTAGTTTTATTTACCAACTTGTCTCGGCTGAGAGTAGATTTGTGAGGGACATTTATACAAGTCCATGAAGTCGTCCAAATTTTATACAATTTGGCCCCGGCTATAGAGTAGACCACAAGGACTTGGCCACATTGATCACATTAGTTTCAATACAGTAGTAGAAAACATGGCTTTGGTTCTAGACTGATCGGAGCAATAGTTCCGGTCGCGTTACGAACCGGGACTTATGTTAGTCCCGGTTGGAGCGGGTAGGCACGCATCAATCCTGATCAGAATCGGACCTTTAGTCCCGGCTACAGATAACAACCGGCACTAAACGCGACACCCTTTAGTGCCGGTTTGTCTCTGAAACCGGGGTTAAAGGCTTTTCTTCAGTGACACCAACCGGGACCACAAGTTTGCCTATATATACCCTCGTTCCTGCCCGTCCTGTTCACTGATTTTTCCTCGTAGAAGGTGGGAGGTGTACTAGTTTCTTTTCCATTCATATGCATAAGAGGTGTTCAATGAAATGCCTATGAGCATGATGCCATTTGAGTTCACAAAACAAACTTGAAATGAGATGGCAGAGCCACACTTAAGGTTTCTACTTTTTCTTGCCCGAATGACACAATCCATTCTTCTTCTATGTCTACGTCTTAGTCCTCGTCCCCATCTCTATCCCCATCAATTGCCCACGCCGATCTCGTTGTCGGCACCACCATGGTGAGCCTCTTCTTCTTATATTTTAAAAAATATTTTTACTTGTAAGTTTTAGATAGTTACTTGTATAATTTTCTTACTTCTATTATTGTTTGTTATTATATGGTTCCATGGTTTGGATATCCGCCCCAGTCGGCTCTCGTCCAGTATATTATCCGGATGTGGTATATTATCTTTTATAACTATTTGTTTTATTTAGTGTTTATGACAATTATGCCGACCAACTTAACATATATATTTTTATCTAGAAGGAATGTGAACCGGAAATTCCAACCTGCCCTCTTGTCGAGAGGTTGAATTTAGTTGAAAAAGAAAACAATTAATTGAAAGTAAAATTCAAAAAATTTAAGAAGAGAAGGTGAAATTGGCCTTGCATGTTGCCGATGTCGTCGATCTACACAAGATCGGAATGGATGCAATGCGCTTCAAGATTAGAAAGATTAGAAAATATGCCATTGATAAATAGGCTTGGTATCATTATCATGTTGGATCAATTGTTATCCTAGTTGCGATTTTGATCGCATTTGTTGTTGCATTTAAATGTTTTACATAGTTGTATTAGTTGCAATGTATGCTTTAGATGCTCCAGATGATGTTGTTTTATAGAACTATGTATGAACTTTATGTATTTAATTATGCAGTAATAACATTTGATCACTATTAATTTGGTCATTTCTCTATTCATGATGTTCTATAATGGTTTTTGATATACTTAATTATATTATGTGGATGGACCGATAGTGGATGTATGGTGGCCGACACAATTCCGAGCACATTACGCGTCTGCATAATTTTATCGATGTGGCTGAGGCAAACAGTCGGAATGGTTTTATGTATTGTCCATGTGTTGTGTGTGAGAATACGAAGGATTACACTTCCTCGAAAACCCTTCACTTTCACCTGCTTAAGTTCGGTTTCATGCCCAACTATAATTGTTGGACCCAACACGAAGAAAGAGGGGTGATGATGGAAGAGAATGAAGAAGAAGAGGATAATGACAACTATCCTATGTTCCCTTAATATGGTGATACTGCAATGGGGGAAGCTGAATATAATGGGGCACCAGATGTGCCCGTTGATAATTGATAACCTACAAGTGTAGGGGGTCGCGACAGTCTTCATGGGTAGTATTTCACCCTAACATATTGGTTCGACACAAGCGGAGGCAAAGAATATTTATTGGCCTTGACAATTGAGTTGTCAATTCAATCGCACTCAGGATATCTCTCTGCAGCAAATATTTAGTAGAAAGGAAAACAGTAGTTGCAAAAGTAACAATTGTAGTGAGAGCAGTAATTTTGTAGGAGGTGTGACAGTAGTAGTAGCAATAGTAGGTTAGCAAGGTCCAGTATATGTAACGCGTAGCCAAGTGGATCGGTGATGGATAATGATTTAAATAACAATGATCATATAACAGTTACATGCTTGGGCGACACAGAACCAGTTCCAATTCATCAATATAATTTAGGCATGTATTCCGTATATAGTCATACATGCTTGCAATAAGAAGTTGCATGGCATCTTTTGTCCTACCATCCCGTAACAGCGGGTTCCTATTGGAAACTAAGGGATATTAATGCATCCTTTTAATAAAGAACCGGAACAAAGCATTAACACATGGTAAATACATGAACTCCTCATACTATGGCAATGACCGAAAAGAATTCCAATTGTTGTCACCATGGGGTATGCGGATCATGACACGTCATAGGTGCATACAACTTACAAGATAGGATCCAAGTCACTCTTATATTCGTGAAAACATAATAGGTTCGGATCTAAAATCATGCCACTCGGGCCCTAGTGACAAGCATTAAGCATAGCAAAGTCATAGCAACATCAATCTCAAAACATAGTGGATACTAGGGATCAAGCCCTATCAAACTTAACTCGGCTACATGATCAATATCATCCAATCCCACCACTGTACAGCAAGCCTACAAAGGAATTACTCACTCCCGGTGGTGAGCATCATGTCGGTGTTGATGGAGAAGGGTTGGTGATGATGACAACAAAGATTTGCCCTCTCCGGAGCCCAAAATAGGCTTCGATCGGCCCTCAGAAGGAAGAATAGGAGGTGGCGGCGGCTCCGTCTCGTGAAACACGATGAAAACTTCTCTCTGATTTCTCGGAAGATGTGATTTTATAGGACTGAAATTAGGGTTAGATGGGCCACGAGGGCCCCACAAGCCATCAGGGCGCTGCGTTGGGGGGCGTCCTGTTGGCTGGTGGCCCTTGGCATACCCCTCTTGTAGGTCTTCGCTCCATATTTCATTATTTTTCCAAAAATAATTCACAAAAAGTTTCAACTTCTGACAAATTTTATTTCTGCATGAAAATACCACCAAGTTAGTTTGGCTGAAAACAGCGTCAGCCCGAGTTAGTTTCATTAAAATCATGCAAATTAGAGGCCAAAACTAGAGCAAAAGTGTTTGGAAAAGTAGATACATTTGAGACATATCAAATCCTCAAGCTTAATTCTTGGCTTGTCCTCAAGCAATTCAGTTGATAAATTGAAAGTGATAAAGAAAAACTTTTACAAACTCTTTTGTTCACGTTGTTATACACATGCTTAGGTAGTACTCAATTTTTCACCATAAATCATAAGTAATCACATTCCTGATAACAAGTAGATGTTATGTTGATTCATGGCAATACATAACCAACTATCAAGAAAGAATAAAGTATATCACAAGCCAACAGTTTGTCAAAACATTCATAATATTATATGGTGACATGGTATTTCGCTAGCCCTTTATGAGACCGCAAAACATTAACGCAGAGCACCTCTGAGACCCCTAGACATTATAATTCAGGGTAGGAAAGATCCAATCATGCTCATATCCAACGTTAACTAGACCCAATGCATGAAAATTACAAAAGTGTTCTTGGGTCTGGTGCTTTTAACTAGAGGATAACGACTTAGCAGAAAAGTAAATAAATAAGCCCTTCGCAGAGGGAAGCATTGATTTGAAGCGATGCTAGAGGTCGAAGCTTAAAACAAGAGTGAAGATATAATGTTTGAGCGGTGCACTTTTCTTATCAATGTTACCAAAAAGTTTTTCAATATTTTCCAAGCTAAGCTCGTATTGGCGGTACCCAAAAAGAATAGTTTAGTTTACTTCTATCTATCATCCATACACAAACCATGGCTGAATGAATCCACGGATACCTGTAAACATACAACTTTCCCAAGGAGTTTTTTAATTTATTTTGCTTATGTAGGACTGGATATCTCTTTGACCAGCCTCTCTCGTGTAATGACGGCGAATAAAATACCATCCCGAGAATAAATCGCTTAGCATGGAAAATATTAACCGTCTAGTCGCTCCATGAGCGAGATGAGTGCCCAAAATAGATGCCTATTTGAATATTTAGAGATGACACATGCAAATTTATTTGGAACGGAAGGATAAAACCGCATATAGGTAGGTATGCTGGACTCATATGGTATAACTTGGTTTAAAGGTTTAGGATGCACAAGCAACATTCCCACTTAGTAAAGGTCAAGGCTAGCATTAGATTGAAAAGCGACCAGCTAGAGAGCAACGACGGTCATAAACATGCATTGTGGTTAATCAACATTGGATGTAGAATGAGTATGATACGAACACTCTGAATTTAAACATCATGGAGGGTCAATTGGTTTTGATTCAACTACATGTTTCCACATGGGGCATGTCAAACTGCTCGAATTACTCAGAGGGAAATACCATACTACCATACCATATCATAGCCATTTTAACGCATGCTCACACACAAGATAAATCATTATTAACACCTAGCTATTTAGGCATGGCATGCGAAGCGATGATATATAATTGTCATCACAGACATGTTTACTCATGATAGACTGAATCGAGAACTAACTGGCTAAACATATTTTAAAAAATGAAAAGAAAAAGAGTTCATACCAGCTTCCCTTGCCACGATCACTTCATCAAATATCGTCATTATTGCCTTTCACTTTCCATGCTGAGATGACATGATAACAATAATAGTGCAAGAATGCCGTGGGCTAAGCTGGAATCTGCATGGCAGTTTAAACAAAAGGGGAAGATAATGCAAAATTGACTCTCATATAGATCAACAACAAAGAATATAAGAGACACTCAAGATTTTCATCGTGGCCTTCTCCCTTTAAAGATTCAACAAGAAGAAAAGAAATTCAGACAAACACACTGAAATATTTTAGGTGTTTTTATTTTTTCTCAAGCAAGGAAATAAACTAAGGGAAAACGAGAACGAGAAAAACTATTTATACATGAAATCACCCAACATGAAAAGGAAATCTTTTTGGGTTTTCTTTTCAGTTCTATAACTAAAGAAATGAGTAAATGAAAAGCTGAAAAGAATGGAGAAATATTTTTAAATTTTCAAAGTTTTTCAAACACACAAGTGTTGGGAAACATTGCGTGGGAAAAAAAATCTACGCAATGCAAGATCTATCCAGGGTGATGAGCATCGCTAAGCGGGAAGCGTTAACAAATGCGGTTGATGTAGTCGAACGTCTTCGCGATTCATAGCACAATCCGTCCCGCGATCCCATCACGATCCGTCCCACGACCTTGTCGCGATCCTTCCAATATAGCGCCAAACGGACGGCACCTCTACATTCAGCACACGTATAGCTCGATGACGATCTCTGCCTTCTTGATTGAGCAAAAGGTAGCGGAGAGGTAGATGAGTTCTCCGACAGCGCAACGACATGGCGATGATGGTGGTGGAACTATTCTGGCAGGGCTTTGCCAAGCACCGTCGGAATGATCTAGAGGAGAAACTACGTTCTAGAGGGAAAAGGGTAGCACGTGGCTTTTGTGTATTGGATGCCCTAAAACCACCAGTGTATATAGGAGGAGGGGAGGGAGGCTTTTGCCCTAGGGCTGGCCCTTGGTGCGGCCGATGTGGGGAGGAGAGGGAGTTGGACTCCAATCCTACTCCTAGTAGGACTCCACTCCCACTTGGAAATTCTTCCCCCTTTGGGCTTTTGCCTTTTCCCCTCTACTCCAGCCGCATGGGCCCTTAGGGGATCCTTCGGACAGCCCACCAGGGGCTGGTATGTCTCCTCTCATAGACCATGAAGGCCTTGGGTCATGACACCCCTCCCGATGGTCCCTTGGTACCCTCCCGGTACAGTACCGATGAGCCCAAAACTTTTCCGGTGACAAAAATAGGACTTCCTATATATCAATCTTTACCTCCGAACCATTCCGGAGCTTGAAGTGACATCCGAGATCTCATCCGGGACTCCGAACAACCTTCGGTCACCACCATACATAACTCTATCTAGACATGACCAAGACACCTCTACTGTCAATAACCAATAGCGGGACCTGGATGCCCATATTGGTTCATACATATTCTACGAAGATCTTTATCTGTTGAACCTCTATGTCAAGGATTTAGTTAATCCCATATATTGTCCCCTTTGTTCTTCGGTATGTTACTTGCCTGAGATTCAATCGTCGGTATCTCTATACCTAGTTCAATCTTGTTACCGGAAAGTCTCGTTACTCATTCCGTAATACAAGATATTGTGGCTAAAACTTAGTCACATTGCTTGCAAGGCTTATTGTGATGTTGTATTACCGACTGGGCCCCGAGATACCTCTTCGTCACACGGAGCAACAAATCATGGTCTTGATCCATGCCAACTCAATAGACACCCTTGGAGATACTTGTAGATCACCTTTATAGTCACCCAATCACGTTGCGACGTTTGATACAGACAAGGTATTCCTCTAGTGTCAGTGAGTTGCACAATCTCATGGTCATAGGAACATATATTTGACATGCAGAAAACGATAGCAATAAACTGACACATCATTCTCCTAATGATGTGATCCCATTATCTAATGACATCCCATGTCTATAGCCAGGAAACCTTGACCATCTTTGATCAACAAACTAGTAAACTAGAGGCATACTAGGGATACAATGTTGTCTATGTACCCACACATGTATTTCAGTTTCCAATCAATACAATTATAGTATGGATAATAAATGATTATCACGAACAGGGAATGATAATAATAACCAATTTATTATTGCCTCTAGGGCATATTTCCAATAGTCTCCCACTTGCACTAGAGGCAATAATCTAGTACACATCACCATGTGATTTATATTGTTATGAATCTAACACCCAATGATTTCTGGGGTCGAATCATGCTTTGCATGTGAGGGAGGTCTTTAGTCAACGGGTCTGCGACATCCAGAATCGTGTGGACTTTGCAAATCTCTATGTCATACTAAAAATATCTCTACCATGCTCCGCTTGGAGCTACTCCAAATGGCTGCACCACTATACATATCCGGATTACTACTTAGAGTCATCTGAATTGGCGTCAAAGGTTGCATCGACGTAACCCTTTGTGATGAACTCTTTATCACCTCCATAACCGAGAAATATATCCTTAGTCCTCTAGTTACTAAGGATAATCTTGACCGTTGTCCAGTGATCCCCTCCTGGATCACTCTTGTAACCCTTGATAGACTCATGGCAAGGCACACACAGCTGCGGTACACAGCATGGCATACTATGCATAGCCTATGGATAAGGCATAGGGTACGACATTTGTCCTTTCTCTTTATTCTACCATGGTCGAGCATTGAGTGTCACTCAACTCCACACCTCACAAATCAGGCAAGAACTCCTTCTTTGACTGATCCATTTTGAACTCTTTCAAAATCTTTTCTAGGTATGTACTCATTGAAAGTCTCATGAAGTATCTTGACCTATCTCTATAGATCTTGATGCCCAACAATTAGGTAGATTTATCCAGGTCTTCCTTTGTAAAACTCTTTTCAAACAACCGTTTATGCTTTCCATAAATTCTACATCATTTCCAATCAATAATATGTCAACCACATATGCTTATCAGAAATTATAAAGTGCTCCCACTCACTTTCTTGTAAATACAAGTTTCTCGTAAACTTTGTATAAACCGAATTTTTTTTGATCACCTCACCAAAGCATATATTCCAACTCCGGATGCTTGCTCCAGCCCATAGAAGGATTGCTTGAGCTTGCACTCCTTTTAGAATCCTTAGGACTAACAAAACCTCCTGGTTGTATCACATACAACCTTTCCTGAAGTAAACCGTTAAGGAAACGATGTTCTGACATCCATCTGCCATAATTCGTAATTGAAAAATGCAGCAACTGCTAACATAATTCCAAGAGACTTTTGGCATCGCTAGGGATGAGAAAGTCTCATCGTAGTCAACTCCTTTAACTAGGTGGCAACTTCTTTGCGACAAGTCGAGCTTTATAAATGGTGTCATTCACCATCAGTGGTTGTCCTCATCTTAAAGGTCCATTTGTACTCAACGACCTGCCGTTCAATGGGCAAGTCTACAAAATTCCATACTTTGTTTTCATACATGGATCCTTTTTTGGATTTCATGGCCTCTAACCATTTGTTGGAATCCGGGCCCATCCTCGCTTCTCCATAGTTCGTAGGTTCATCGTTGTCCAACAACATGACCTCTGAGATAGGGTTGTCGTACCACTCAAAAACAGTACACCTCCTTGTCGACCTACGAGGTTTGATAGTAACTTGATCTGAAGCTTCATGATCATCATTATTAACTTCCTCTTCAACTGACGTAGGTTCCATAGAAACATATTTCTACGTTGCGCTACTCTCTGGTTGAAACAAAGGTTTAACAACCTCATCAAGTTCTATCTTCCTCCCACTCAATTCTTTCGAGAGAAACTCTTTCTCGAGAAAGGACCCGTATTAGCAACGAACACTTTGTGCTTTGATCTAAGATAGAAGGTTTACCCATCCGTTACGTTATGGTATTCTAGGAAGATATATTTGTCCTCTTTGGATTCGAGCTCGTTAGGTGAAACTCACATAAGCGTCGCAGCCCCAAACATTAAGAAATGACATCTTGGGTTTCCGCCAAACCAAAATTCATACAGTGTCATCTCAACAGACTTAGATGGTGCCCCTTTTAAAGTGAATGTAGTTGTCTCTAATGCATAACCCCAAAACGATAGTGGCAAATCGATAAGAGACACAATAGTTCGCACCATATCCAATAGAGCACGACTTCGACGTTCGGACATACCATCAGATTATGGTGCTCCAGGTGGCATGAGTTGTGAAACAACTTCCACACTGTCTTTAGTTGTATACCAAATTCGTAACTCAGATATTCACCTCCACGATCATATCATAGACATTTTATCTTCTTGTCACGATGATATCAAACTTCACTCTGATTTTGCTTGAATTTTTCAAATGATTCAGACTTGTGTTTCATTAAGTAAATATACACTACATCTACTCAAATCATCAATGAAGGTAAGAAAATAACGATATCCACTGCATGCTATAACACTTATTGGACCGTATACATCAACATGTATCATTTCCAATAAGTCACTGGCCCATTCCATCAAGCCGGAAAACGGGGTTTTAGTCATCTTGTCCATGAGGCATGGTTTGCATGTCTCGACCGAATAAAAATTGAAAGAGTCCAAAGATCCATCGACATGGAGTTTCTTCATGCGCTTTACACCAATATGAAATTTAGCGGAAGTCCACAAGTATGTGGTACTATCATTATTAACTTTGCATCTTTTGGCATCACTGTTATCAACATGTGTATTACTACGATCAAGATTCAACAAACCATTCTCATTGGGTGCATGATCATTGAAGGTATTACTCATGTAAACAGAATAACCATTATTCGATCACTTAAATGAATAACCGTATTGTAATAAACACGATCTAATCATGTTCATGCTTCACGCAAACACCAAAGAACATTTATTTAGGTTTGTCACTAATCCCAAAGGTAGAGAGAGTGTCTGATGTTGATCACATCAACCTTGCAAACATTTCCAACAGACATCGTCACCTCACACTTAGCTAGTCTCCGTTTATTCTGTAGCTTTTATTTCGAGTTCCTAACATTTAGCAATCGAACCGGTATCCAATACCTATGTGCTAATACGAGTGCTAGCAAGGCACACATCAATAACACGTATATCAAATATACTCCTGTCGACTTTGCCGGCCTACTTATCTACCAAGTATCTAGGTTTGTTTCGCTTCAGCAACCGTTCTCCTCATAATAGAAGCACATAGTCTCGGGTTCGGGTTCAACTTTGGGTTGCTTCACTAGAGAAGCAACTGACTTGCCATCCATGAAGTTTCCCTCCTTGCCCTTGCCCTTCTTGAAACTAGTGGTTTCACTAACCATCAACACTTGATGCTCCTTCTTGATTTCTACCTTCGCAGTGTCAAACATGCGAACAACTCAGGGATCATTATTTCCATCCCCGGCATTTTATAGTTCATCACGAAGCTCTAGTAGCTTAGTGACAATGACTTGGAAAACTATATCAATCACTTTCTTATATGGAAGATCAACTCCCACTCGATTCAAGTGATTGTAGCACCCAGACAATCTGAGCACATGCTCAATGATTGAGCTATTCTTTTTCATCCTGCAGGCAAAGAATCTTGTTGGAGATCTCATATCTCACAACACGGGCAGGAGCCTGAGATCCCAATTCAGCTCTTAGAACATCTCATATGTTCCATGACATTCAAAACGTTTTGGAGCCTCAATTCTAAGCCGTAATGCATCACGCACCAAACTATCAAGTAGTCATCGTAACGCGATTATCAGATGTTCACAACATCTACAGACGATGCTAGAGGGGGTGGCGGACCGAGCGGTGCATTATGGACATAAGCCTTCTGTGCAGCAATCAGGACAAACCTTAGATCACGAACCCAGTCCGCAATATTGCTACCATCATCTTTCAACTCTATTTCTCTAGGAGCATATAAAAATTCAAGGGAGCTACAATGTGAGCTAGTAATCTACAACAGAATTTGCAAAGACACTACTGACTACGTTCATGATAATGT
Organism: Hordeum marinum; assembly: GCA_022496015.1. Lineage (NCBI taxonomy): Eukaryota > Viridiplantae > Streptophyta > Magnoliopsida > Poales > Poaceae > Hordeum > Hordeum marinum. Next base: position 315,946 of record JAAAWK010001059.1, read on the forward strand.
TCAATTAATCATATTACTTAAGAACTCCCACTCAAATTGACATCCCTCCGATCATTTGAGTGATACATGATCCAAATTCACCAACTCAAGTCCGATCATCACGTGAGTTGAGGTGGTTTCAATGGTGAACATCATCATGTTGATCATATCTACTATATGACTCATGTTCGACCTTTCGGTCTCTTGTGTTTTGAGGCCATGTCTGTACATGCTAGGCTCGTCAAGTTTAACCCAAGTGTTCTGCACGTGCAACACTGGCTTGCACCTATTGTATGTGATAGAGTCTATCACACCCGATCGTCACGTGGTGTCTTGACACGACAAACTTTCGCAATGGTGCACACTCGGGGAGAACACAATTTATCTTGAAATGCTACCATCGTCCTAAGCAAAACAAGGTGCATAAAAGTATTAACATCACATGCAAATCATAAGTGACATGATATGACCATGTACTTGTGCTTTTGGTCTCCATCCGTTAAGCACCGGCATGATCTCCATCGTCATCGGCATGACACCATGATATCCATCATCTTAGTCTCCATCAATGTGTCGCCACTGGGTTTCTCGCGCCCACCATGCTTCTACTACTATTGCTACCACTTAGCGATAAAGTAAAGCATTAGACAGTGCTTAATGACTGACACGCAGGTCATACAATAATTAAAGACAACCCTATGGCTCCTGCCGGTTGCCGTACTCATCAACATGCAAGTCGTCATATTCTATAAAATACATGATCATCTCATACATAACATATATCTCATCATGTAATTGGCCATATGACAACACAACATACCCTGGAAAAATAAATTAGACGTCCTCTAATTGTTGTTTCAAGTTTTACGTGGCTGTTACGGGTATCTAGCAAGAACAACTCTCACGTACGCAAAACCACAACGGTGATACATAAGTTGCTTTTCAACCTTATCAAGGATGGCCTTGGTCGAATCCGATCCAATTAAAGTAGGAGAAACAGACACCCGCCAGCCATCTTTGTGCAACGAAGTTACACGTCAGACGATGGAACCGGTATCTCATAAGCGTACGAGTATAGTTGGTCCGGGACGTTTCATCCCACAATACCGCTGAAACAAAACACGACCAAGGGAGGAAGCAATCTAAGGAGCAACGGCCACAAACTCCTTTATGTTCTACTCGAGATCTCATCTACACATAGGCCTAGATCATGATGCCACTGTTGAGGAACGTTGCATGGGAAACAAAAAAATTCCTACGCACACGCAAGATCCTTCCATGGTGATGAGCATCTACGAGACGTAGTGTGGATCTACATACCCTTGTAGATTGCTAAGCGGGAAGCGTTAAGAAACGCATTTGATGTAGTCGAACATCTTCATGATCCAAATCGCCGAGCGTCCCGCGATGCCATCACGATCCGTCCCGCGATCCAATCACGATCCATCCCACAATCTCATCACGATCCGTCCCGTGATCTCATCACGATCTGTCCTGCGATCCAATTATGAATCGTCTCGCGATCTTGATCACTGTCGTTCTGATCTAGCGCCAAACGGACGGTATCTCCGCGTTCAGCACACGCACAGCTCGATGACGATCTCCGCCTTCTTGATACAGCAAGAGGGAGTGAAGAGGTATATGAGTTCTCCGGCAGCATGACGGCGTTGCGGCGATGGTGGTGGAGCTTTTCCAGCAGGGCTTCGCCTAAGCACTAGTGCAACCGATGTAGAGGACAAACTACGATCTAGGGGGGAGGGTAGCACATGGCTGATTTATATGTCTCAAAATCCTCAAAACCTCTAGTATATATAGGATGACGGAGGGAGGAGCCTTGGCGCACAAGGGACCAGCCCTTTGCATTGGCCCAAGGAGTAGAGGAGGAGTCGTGCTCCAATCCTAGTAGGATTAGGACTCCTCCTTCCCACTTGGAAACTCTTTCCACCTTGTGTTTTTTCCATCCCAATCCACTCTAGCCGCATGGTCCCTTGGAGGAGGCTTTGGCCAGACCACTAGGGGATGGTTTACTTCCTCTCATAGCCCATGTAGCCTCTTGGGTCGGGACACCCCTTCCGATGGTCCCCCGGTATCCTCCCGGCATTCCCGGTACACTACTAATGAGCCCGAAACTTTTCCGGCGACCAAACAAGGACTTCCTATATATCAATATTTACCTCCAGACCATTCCAGAGCTCCTCGTGATGGCCGGTATCTCATCTGGGACTCTGAACAACCTTAAGTCACGACCATACATAACTCTATACTATCGAAACGTCATCGAACCTTAAGTGTGCTGACCCTGCGGGTTCGAGAACTATGTAGACATGACCGAGACACCTCTCCAGTCAATAACCAATAGCGGGACCTGGATGCCCATATTGTTCCTACATATTCTATGAAGATCTTTATCAGTTGAACCTCTATGACAAGGATTCAGATAATCCTGTATGATGTTCCCTTTGTTCTTCGGTATGTTACTTCCCCGAGATTTGATCGTCGGCATCTCCATACCTAGTTCAATCCCGTTACGGGCAGGTCTATTTACTCATTCCGTAATACAAGATCTCGTGGCTAACACTTAGTCACATTTCTTGCAAGGCTTATTGTTATGTTGTATTACTGAGTGGGCCCTGAGATACCTCTCCGTCACACAGAGTAACAAATCCCAGTCTTGATCCATGTCAATCCAACATACACCCTTGGAGATACCTATAGAGCACCTTTATAGTCACCCAATTACATTGCAACGTTTGATACACACAAGGTACTCCTCCGGTGTTAGTGAGTTGCATGATCTCATGGTCATAGGAACAAATACTTGACATGCAGAAAACTGTAGCATTAAACTGACATGATCATATGCTATGTTTATAGTCTGGGTCTTGACCATCACATCATTCTCCTAACGATGTGATCCCATTATCAAATGACATCTCATGTCCATGGCTAGGAAACCTTAACCATCTTTGATCAACGAGCTAGTCCATCAGAGGCATACTAGGGACATGGTGTTGTCTATGTATCCACACATGTATCTGAGTTTCCGATCAATACAATTCTATCATGGATAATAAACGATTATCATGAAGGAGGAAATGTGATAATAACTAATTTATTATTGCCTTGAGGGCATATTTCCGACAGAGGTCTCATACCTCTCAACAAGGGTACGAGCCTGAGATCCCAATTTAAGCTCTTAGAACATCTCATATTTTCCATGACGTTCAAAATGTTTTGGAGCCTCAAGTCTAAGATGTAACGCATGATGCACTGAACTATCAAGTAGCCATCAAAACGTGTCTATCAGATGTTCACAACTTCTACAGATGACGCTTTGGGGGGTGGCGCACCGAGCGGTGCATCAAGGAAATAAGCCTTCGATGCAGCAATGAGGACAATCCTCAGTTAACGGACCCAGTCCACATTATTGCTACCATCATCCTTCAACTCCTTTTCTGTAGGAACATATAAAAATTCAAAGGAGCTATAGCACGAGCTAGTCATCTACAACATAATTTGCAAATTCATCTTGACTATGTTCATGATAATGAGTTTAGTTAATCATATTACTTAAAAACTCCCACTCAAATTGACATCCCTCCGGTCATTCGAGTGTCAAATTATCCAAATCCACCTACTCGAGTCTTCTCATCATGTGAGTTGAGGTGGTTTTAATGGTGAGCATATTCATGTTGATCATATCTACTATATGACTCACGTTCGACCTTTCGGTCTCTTGTGTTCTGAGGCCATGTCTGTACATGCTAGGCTTGTCAAGTTTTACATGAGTGTTCTGCATGTTCAACACTGGCTTGCACCCTTTGTATGATAACGTAGAGTCTATCACACCCGATCATCACGTGGTGTTTCGAGACGACGAACTTTCACAACGGTGCACACTCGGGGAGAACACAATTTATGTTGAAATTTAAGTGAGGTTTCACCTTATAATGCTACTGTCATGCTAAGCAAAACAAGGTGCATAAAAGGATTAACATCACATGCAAATCATAAGTGACATGATATGGCCATGAACTTGTGCTTTTGATCTCCATCCTTAAAGCGTCGGCATGATCTCCAACATCACCGGCATGACACCATGATCTCCATCATCTTGATCTCCATCAACTTGTCACAATCGGGGTTGTCGCGCCCACCATGCTTCCTCTACTATTGCTACCGCTTAGCGATAAAATAAAGCATTACAAGGCGATTAATCATTGACACGTAGGTCATACAATAATTAAAGACAACCCTATGACACCTACCGGTGGCTGTACTCATCGACATGCAAGTCGTGATATTGTATACAAAACATGATCATCTTATACGTAACATATATCTCATCATGTAATTGGCCGTATCACATCAAACCATACCCTGCAAAAACAAGTTAGAAGTCCTCTAATTGTTGTTGCAAGTTTTACGTGGCTACTATGGGTATCTAGAAAGAACAATTCTCACCTATGCGTAAACCACAATGGTGATACACAAATTGCTATTCGACCTTCTCAAGGACCTCCTTTGTCGAATCCGATCCAACTAGAGTAGGAGAGACAGACACCCACCAGCCATCTTTGTGCAACAAAGTACACGTCTATCGATGGAACAGGTCTGTCGTAAGCGTACGAGTAAGGTAGGTCCGGGCCTCTTCATCCCACAATACCACTAAATCTAAACACGACGAAGGGAGGAAGCAATCTAAGCATCAACGCCCACAAACTCCTTTATGTTCTACTCGTGATCTCATCTACACATAGACCTAGCTCATGATGACACTGTTGGGGAACGTTGCATGGGAAACAAAAAAATTCCTACACACACGCAAGATCTATCCATGGTGACGAGCATCTACAAGATTGAGAGTGAATCTACATACCGTTGTAGATCGCTAAGCGGGAATCGTTAAGAAACTGGGTTGATGTAGTTGAATGTATTCATGATCCAAATCGCAATCCGTCATATGATCCTATCACGATCCGTCCTAGGATCCAATCACGATCCGTCTCGCGATCTTGTCGCGGTCCTTCCGATCAATAACTCTATACTACCAAAACATCACCGAACCTTAAGTGTGCAGACCCTATGGGTTCGAGAATTATGTAGACATGACCGAGACATCTCTCTACGGTCAATAACCAATAGCCATACCTGGATGACCATATTGGTTCCCACATATTCTATGAAGATCTTTATTGGTTCAACCTCTATGTCAAGGATTCAATTAATCTTGTATACTGTTCCCTTTGTTCTTCGGTATGTTACTTGCCAGAGATTCGATCGTCGGTATCTCTATACCTAATTAAATCTTGTTACCGGCAAGTCTCTTTACTCGTTCTATAATACAAGATCATGAGGTTAACACTTATCAACATTGCTTGCAAGGGCTTATTGTGATGTTGTATTACCGACTGGGCCCTGAGATACCTCTCCGTTACATGGAGCAACAAATCCTAGTCTTGATCCATGCCAACTCAACAGACACCCTCGGAGATACATGTAGAGCACCTTTATAGTCATCCAATTATGTTGTGACGTTTGATACACACAAGGTATTCCTCTGGTTTTAGTGAGTTGCATGATCTCATGGTCATAGGAACAAATACTTGACATGCAAAAAACTATAGCAATAAACTAACACGATCATATACTATGTTTATAATTTGGGTCTTGTCCATCACATCATTATCCTAATGATGTGATCCTGTTATCAAATGACATCCCTTGACTATCGCCAGTAAACCTTGACCATACTTGATCAACGATGTATCTAACTAGAGGCATACTAGGGAAACAGTGTTCTCTATGTACCCACACAGGTATTTGAGTTTCCTATCAATACAATTATAGCATGGATAATAAACGATTATCACGAAAAGGGAAATATAATAATAACTAATTTATTATTGCATCTAGGGAATATTTCCAACAACAAGAAGACAGCTAACATGGATATACAATGAAAGGGGATGGACACCGACAATGTATATGAAGTGTTGGAATCATGAATATATTGTTAGTGAGAAATACATACTCCCCCAAGATTAGGCTTTTACCTACTCATTTGGGTCGTAGTTGAAGTGATAGCTCGTGGAGGCATTCATGGCTTCCTCTTCTACCAGACCAGTTGCCTGTGTTGCTACACGAGCAGCCTCCGCCGCAACATTTTACTCTCGCACCTCGTCCTCGAGAGCATAATATCCTTGCCGAGTCTGAAAGTTAAAGAGGGAAGGTGCGGGAAAAATGATAGACATAGGTGTATATTTCCCTAATATCAAGTTGTACTCATAACCTCTAGCATGGTACACAAGAAATTCATGAGAACGCATAGCTTCATAATCTAAATATGTTTCAGGCAGAATAGGGTCACTGGTTGAGGTGAGAATCCCAAATTTGCACCTACGCAGGATGCATAAATGCCTACATACAATTCACCATTACTAAGTTGGAATGCAGTCTTCGGGCAACAACTGCACCAAGGTTAAAACTTTGCTCACCCGTCACATCAGTATGCATGAGACTCAAGTCACGGGAACATAATGCACTGCAATCTTATTTTCCTACTACGCATGTTCCTTTCAATATTGCAAAATAATGAATACAGGGAAATTGTATACTTTTAATTCTAGCATGTGTTATCCCCTATCTTATCCTATGCAAAGGATCTTGAAAAACATATTATAATCAATTTTCGATCGTTTCTCGAATAGACCCCAAAGTAGAAGTTTGTAGGCAACTGGGAATTCTTCTAAAGTCATGCTAAAATATTTATCATATAGTTTTAATAATACAATAGAATTATATGATTGAAATCGAAATTCGTGCGTGAACGTACGGGTAAATTTATAGTGTTGGACACACTTATCTACAAAGAAGTCGGTGAGGCCGTTATTATTATTGAACCAATCGAATTCCTCCTTGGTACCTGCACCTATCATGAACTCTTTGCTTGGCCATGGACAAGATTTTGTTTCGGCCATGACTATTTGATTAGCCCTAGGTTCAATGTAGGATTGTCGAACTAAACCTCCGCTCGACAACTCACCTAAATAATGCCTCCTTGAGAAGCTCCACCTAAAGAAACTCATCTTTTCAAAGACAGATTTCTGAAATTTTTGAGCCACAAATTTACGTCAATAAGATTTTGCAAGAATGATAGCAACTACTCATAAGGATGCCTCGAGGCCATATCAAGCATTCATACTACTTGGAACTCAAAGAATTTAACATGCAAGCTCATTTTCTATAATACCAAATGCAACACATTTTGCAAAATACAAACCACCAAAACAAAAACTAATTGAAGGAGTGGAGGAGTCACATAAAAGGGAATGATTCCTCAAAACTGTTTCCCAAATAGAGTTCTGATCAAAGATATCGAAAATTCACCTTCTGGGTGAAGAACACGGGAGAAAGATGGATAGGGAAGTTTTTCTGGAGGTAGGAGTGTTGGAAATATGCCCTAGAGGCAATAATAAATTAGTTATTATCATATTTCCTTGTTCATGATAATCGTTTATTATCCATGCTATAATTGTATTGATCGGAGACTTAAATGCATGTGTGGATACATAGACAAAACCATGTCCCTAGTATGCCTCTAATGGACTAGCTCGTTGATCAAAGGATGGTTAAGTTTTCCTAGCCATGGACATGAGATGTCATTTGATAACGGGATCACATCATTAGGAGAATGATGTGATGGATAAGACCCAAACTACAAACATAGCATATGATCGTGTCAGTTTATTGCTATTGTTTACTTCATGTCAAGTATATGTTCCTATGACCATGAGATCATGCAACTCACGGATATCGGAGGAGTGCCTTGTGTGTATCAAACGTCGCAACGTAACTGGGTGACTATAAAGGTGCTCTACAGGTATCTCCGATGGTGTATGTTGAGTTGGCATGGATCGAGACTGGGATTTGTTACTCCGTGTGACGGAGAGGTATCTCAGGGCCCACTCGGTAATACAACATCACAATGAGCCTTGCAAGCAATGTGACTAATTGTTAGTTGCGGGATCTTGTATTATGGAACGAGTAAAGAGACGTGCCGGTAACGAGGTTGAACTAGGTATGGAGATACCGACGATCGAATCTCGGGCAAGTAACATACCGAAGAACAAAGGGAACGTTATACGGGATTAACTGAATCCTTGACATAGAGGTTCGACCGATAAAGATCTTCATAGTATGTAGGAACCAATGTGGATGTCCAGGTCCCGCCATTGGTTATTGACTGTAGAGGTGTCTCGGTCATGTCTACAAAGTTCTCGAACCCGCAGGGTCTGCACACTTAAGGTTCGGTGACGTTTCAGTAGTGTCGAGTTATGGATGGTGGTGACCGAAGGTTGTTCGGCGTCCCGGATGAGATCCCGGACGTCACGAGGAGCTACGGAATGGTCCGGAGGTAAAGATTCATATATAGGAAGTCCCAGTTTGGTTTCCAAAAAAGTTTCGGGCTCATCGGTAGTGTACCGGGAGTATCGGTAGTGTACCGGGAGTGCCGGTAATGTACCGGGAGACCTCCGGGAGGGGTACTTCGACCCCAAGAGGTCCATGGGCTGTGGGAGAATAATAACCAGCCCTTAGTGGGATGGGAAAACAGCCACAAAGGCCCATGGCGCACGAGAGAAAGTCCTAAAGCAAAATGTGGAAAATCAGCCAATAGGAGGCAATCCTACTCCAACTAGGATTGGAGGTGAAGTAGGATTGCTCCCACCTCCTATTTCGGCCGACCCAAAGGCTTTGGCTGCCTCTCCTCTCCTCTCCTCCTATATATACTAGTGGATTGGGTGGTTTTTGGACAGAATTTCCGGCCACGTGCTACCCGTTTCACCGGTGCACAGTTACTCCTCTAGATCGGTTTTTCGCAGCGCTTAGGCGAAGCCCTGCCGGAATTACTCCACCACCATCACCGGAGCGCCGTCACGCTGCCGGTGAACTCTCTCTCCTCTCCACCTCCTCTTGCTGGATCAAGACGGTGGAGATCGTCATCAAGCTGCACGTGTGCTGAACGCGGAGGTGCCGTCCGTTCGGCGCTAGATCGGAAGGACCGTGATCGAGATCGCGAGACGGTTCGTGATTGGATCGCGGAACGGATCGTGATGAGTTCGCGGGACAGATCGTGATCAAGATCGTGAGACGGATCGTGATGAGTTCGCGGGACAGATCGTGATCAAGATCGTGAGACGGATTGTGATGAGATCGCGGGACGGATCGTGATGAGTTCACGGGACGGATCGTGATTGGATCGTGGGACGGATCATGATGAGATCGCGGGACGCTCGGCGATTTGGATCGCGAAGATGTTCGACTACACCAACCGCGTTTCTTAACGCTTCCCGCTTAGCGATCTACAAGGGTACATAGATCCACTCTCCCTCTCGTAGATGCTCATCACCATGGATAGGTTTGCGTGTGCGTAGGAATTTTTTTGTTTCCCATGGGACGTTCCCCAACAGTGGCATCATGAGCTAGGTTGATGGTTCGATGAGATCTCGAGTAGAACACAAAAGGTTTGTGGGCGTTGATGCTTAGATTGCTTCCTCCCTTGGTCGTATTTTGGTTCAGCGGGATTGTGAGATGAAGCGGCCCGGACCAACATTACTCGTACGCTTACGAGAGACCGGTTCCCTCGACGCAACTTGTTGCCTAGATGGCTTGCGGCTGACAGTTTCTCTCACTTTAGTTGGATTGGATTCGACAAAGGCGGTCCTTGAGAAGGTTGAAAAGCAAACTATTGTATCATCATTGTGGTTATGCGTAGGTGAGAATTGTTCTTGCTAGATATCCGTAGCAGCCACGTAAAACATGCAAATACAATTAGAGGACGTCTAACTTGTTTTTGCAGGGTATGTTGTGATATGATATGGCCAATTACATGATGTGATATATGTGATGTATGAGATGATCATGTGATGTATAGTTTATCACGACTTGCATGTCGATGAATATGGCAACCGGCAGGAGCCATAGGGTTGTCTTTAATTATTGTATGTCCTGCGTGTCATTCATTAAGCGTGACAACCCCGATGGCGAAATGTTGATGGAGATCAAGATGATGGAGATAATGGTGTCATGCGGGTGACGATGGAGATCATGCCGGTGCTTTCGTGATGGAGATCAAAAGCACAAGATCATGGCCATATCATGTCAGTTATGATTTGCATGTGATGTTAATCCTTTTATGCACCTTGTTTTGCTTAGGACGACGGTAGCATTATAAGGTGATCCCTCACTTAATTTCAAGATGAACTGTGTTCTCCCTGAGTGTGCACCGTTGCGAAAGTTCGTCGTGTTGAGACACCACGTGATGATCGGGTGTGATAGACTCTACGTTCACATACAACGGGTGCAAGCCAGATTTGCACGCGCAAAACACTTGGGTTAAACTTGACGAGCCTAGCATGTATAGACATGGCCTCGGAACACAAGAGACCGAAAGGTCGAACATGAGTCATATAGTAGATATGATCAACATAATGATGTTCACCATTGCAGCCACCTCAACTCACGTGATGATCGGACATGAGTTGGTGAATTTGGATCATGTATCACTCGAATGATCGGAGGGATGTCAATTTGAGTGGGAGTTCTTAAGTAATATGATTAATTGAACTCATTATCATGAACATAGTCAAAGTGTCTTTGCAAATTATGTTGTAGATTACTAGCTCGCGCTGTAGCTCCCTTGTATTTTTATATGTTCCTAGAGAAATAGAGTTGAAAGATGTTGGTAGCAATATTGCGGACTGGGTTCCTGATCTGAGGATTGTCCTCATTGCTGCACAGAAGGCTTATGTCCTTAATGCACCGCTCGGTGCGCCACCCCCTCTAGCGTCGTCTATAGATGTTGTGAACATCTGACAGGCACGTTTCGATGACTACTTGATAGTTTAGTGCGTCATGCATTACATCTTAGAATTGAGGCTCGGAAACGTTTTGAACGTCACGGAACATATGAGATGTTCTAGGAGCAGAGATTGTGATCTCAGGCTCGTGCCTGTGTTGCGAGATATGAGATCTCCAACAGGATTCTTTGCCTGTAAGATGAAGAAGAATAGCTCAATCGTTGAGCATGTACTCAGATTGTCTGGGTACTACAATCGCTTGAATCAAGTGGGAGTTGATCTTCCAGATAAGATAGTGATTGATATAGTTCTCCAAGTCACTGTCACTAAAGCTACTAGAACTTAGTGATGAACTATAATACACCAGGGATAGAAGTATTGATCCCTGAGCTGTTCGCGATGTTTGACACCGCGAAGGTAGAAATCAAGAAGGAGCGTCAAGTGTTGATGGTTAATCAAACCACTAGTTTCGAAAAGGGTAAGAGCAAGGAGGGAAACTTCATGGATAGCAAGTCAGTTGCTGCTCCAGCGAAGCAACCCAAAGTTGAACTCAAACCCGAGACTAAGTGCTTCTATTATGAGGTGAGAGGTCGCTGAAGCGGAACAACCCTAGATACTTGGTAGATAAGAAGGCTGGCAACATCGACAGAAGTATATTTGATATACGAGTTATTGATGTGTACCTTGCTAGTACTCTTAGTAGCACCTGGGTATTGGATACGGATTCGGTTGCTAAATGTTAGTAACTCGAAATAAAAGCTACGGAATAAACGGAGAACTAGCTAAGGGTGAGGTGACAATATGTGTTGGAAGTGTTTCCAAGGTTGATGTGATCAACATCGCACGCTCTCTCTACCTTCAGGATTAGTGACGAACCTAAATAAATGTTATTTGGTGTTTTGCGTTGAGCATGAACATGATTAGATCATGTTTATATGAATACGGTTATTCATTTAAGTTAGAGAATAATGGTTATTCTGGTTTACATGAATAATACCTTCAATGGTCATGCACCCAGTGAGAATGGTTTGTTGAAATCTTGATCGTAGTATTACACATGTTCATAACATTGATGTCAAAAGACACAAAGTTAATAATGATAGTACCACATACTTGTGGCACTGCCGCCAAAAGTCATATTGGTATAAAGCGCATGTAGAAACTCCATGCTGATGGATATTTGGACTCATTCGATTTCGAATCGGTTGAGACATGCGAACCATGCCTCTTGGGCAAGATGACTAAAGGACCCCGTTGGATGGAGCGGGCAAGTGATTCATTGGAAATGATACATGTTGATGTATGCAATCTAGTAAGTCTTGTAGCGTGCAGTGGATATCGTTATTTTCTTACCTTCACTGATGATTTGAGTAGATATAGTGTATATTTACTTAATGAAACACAAGTCTGAATCGTTTGAAAGGTTCAAGAAAATTCAGAGTGAAGTTTAAGATCATCGTGACAAGAAGATAAAAATGACTGCGATATGATTGTGGAGGTGAATATCTGAGTTACGAGTTTGGCATACAACTTAAGACAATGTGAAATTTGTTTCACAACTAACGCCACCTGGAACACCATAGTGTGATGGTGTGTCCGAACATCATAGTCATGCTCTATTGATATAGTGCATACTGTGATGTCTCTTATCGTTTTACTACTATAATTTTTGGGGTTATCCATTAGAGACAACTACATTCACTTTAAATAGGGCATCATCTAAATCCGTTGAGATGACACCGTGTGAATTATGGTTTGATAGAAACCTAAGCTGTCATTTCTTAAAATTTTGGGATGTGACACTTGTGTGGAAAATGTTTTCACCTAATGAGGCCGAACCCAAGGCGGACAAATTGCATCTTCATAGAATACCCTAAGATCAGTTGGGTGAACCTTCAATCTCAGATCCTAGTGCAAAATTTTTGTTGCTTAAACGGATCCTTTCTCGAGGAAATGTTTCTCTCGAAAGAATTGAGTGGGAGGAAGATAGAACTTGATGAGGTTGTTGAACCTTTGTTCAACCAAAGAGTAGCGCAGCGCAGAAATATATTTCTGTGAAGCCTACGTTAGTTGAAGAGGAAGTTAATGATGATGATCATGAAGCTTCAGGATCAAGGTACTATCGAACTTCGTAGGTCGACAATTATGTGTACTGCTCCTAAGTGGTACGACAACTCTGTCTTGGAGATCATGTTGTTGGACAATGATGAACCTACGAGCTATGGAGAAGCGATGATGGGCCCGGATTCCGACAAATGGTTAGAGGCCATGAAATCCGAGATAGGATCCATGTATGAAAACCAAGTGTAGACTTTGGTAGACTTGCTCGCTGGACGGCAGGTCGTTGAGTACAAATGGATCTTTAAAATGAAGACAGACACTGATGGTGAATGTCACTATTTGTAAAGCTCAACTTGTTGCAAAGATGTTTGTGACAAGTTCAAGGAGTTGACTATGATGAGACTTTCTCACTCGTAGTGGTGCTAAAGTCTGTTGGAATTATGTTAGCAGTTGCTGTGTTTTCAATTATGAAATCTGGCAGATGGATGTCAAAACATCGTTTCCTTAACGGTTTACTTGAGGAAAGGTTGTATGTGATACAACCAGAAGGTTTTGTCAGGCCTAAGGACGCTAAAAGGTGTGCAAGCTTCGGTGATCCTTCCATGGACTGAAGCAAGCATCTCGGAGTTGGAATATACGCTTTGATGAGGTGATCAAAGTTTTGATGTTTATACAAAGTTTACGAGAAACTTGTATTTTCAATAAAGTGAGTGGGAGCACTATAGAATTTTTGATAAGTATATGTGGATGACATATTGTTGATCAGAAATAATGTAGAGTTTCTGGAAAGCATAAAACGGTCATTTGGAAAGTGATTTTCAAAGGAAGACCTGGATAAAGCTACCTAATTGTTGAGCATCAAAATCTATAGAGATAGATCAAGATGCTTGATGAGACTTTCAATGAGTGTATACCTTGACAAGATTTTGAACGAGTTCAAAATGGATCAGCCAGAGAAATAGGTCTCATCTGATTTGTAAGGTGTGAAGTTGAGTGAGACTCAAAGCTCGACAATGGCAGAAGAAAGAGAAAGGATGAACGTCGTCCCCTATGCCTTAGCCATAGGCTCTATATTATGCCATGCTGTGTACCGCACCTATGTGTGCCTTGCCATGAGTCTGTCAAGGGGTACAAGAGTGGTCCAGGAGTGGATCACTGGACAGCGGTCGGAATTATCCTTAGTAACCAGAGGACTAAGGAAATGTTTCTTGATTATGGAGGTGATAAAGAGTTCGTCGTAAAGAGTTACGTCGATGCAAGCTTTAACACCTATCCGGATGACTAGTAGTAGCAATCTGGATACGTATAGTGGAGCAGCCATTTGGAAATAGTACCAAGTGCAGTGTGGTAGCAGTGTTTACGGTTTGGCATAGAGATTTGCAAAGTACACACGGATCTGAATATCGCAGACCCATTGACTATAAGACCTCTCTCACATGCAAAGCATGATCGAGCCCCAAAACTCATTGGGTGTTAGATTCATAACAATGCGAATCACATGGTGATGTGAACTCGATTATTGACTCTAGTGCAAGTGGGAGACTATTGGAAATATGCCCTAGAGGCAATAATAAATTAGTTATTATCATATTTCCTTGTTCATGATAATCGTTTATTATCCTGCTATAATTGTATTGATCGGAGACTTAAATGCATGTGTGGATACATAGACAAAACCATGTCCCTAGTATGCCTCTAATGGACTAGCTCGTTGATCAAAGGATGGTTAAGGTTTCCTAGCCATGGACATGAGATGTCATTTGGTAACGGGATCACATCATTAGGAGAATGATGTGATGGATAAGACCCAAACTACAAACATAGCATATGATCGTGTCAGTTTATTGCTATTGTTTACTGCATGTCAAGTATATGTTCCTATGACCATGAGATCACGCAACTCACGGATATCGGAGGAGTGCCTTGTGTGTATCAAACGTCGCAACGTAACTGGGTGACTATAAAGGTGCTCTACAGGTATCTCCGATGGTGTATGTTGAGTTGGCATGGATCGAGACTGGGATTTGTTACTCCGTGTGACGGAGAGGTATCTCAGGGCCCACTCGGTAATACAACATCACAATGAGCCTTGCAAGCAATGTGACTAATTGTTAGTTGCGGGATCTTGTATTATTGAATGAGTAAAGAGACTTGCCGGTAACGAGGTTGAACTAGGTATGGAGATACCGACGATCGAATCTCGGGCAAGTAACATACCGAAGAACAAAGGGAACGTTATACGGGATTAACTGAATCCTTGACATAAAGGTTCGACCGATAAAGATCTTCATAGAATATGTAGGAACCAATGTGGATGTCTAGGTCCCGCCATTGGTTATTGACTGTAGAGGTGTCTCGGTCATGTCTACATAGTTCTCGAACCCGCAGGGTCTGCACACTTAAGGTTCGGTGACGTTTCGGTAGTGTAGAGTTATGTATGGTGGTGACCGAAGGTTGTTCGGAGTCCCGGATGAGATCCCGGACGTCACGAGGAGCTACGGAATGGTCCGGAGGTAAAGATTCATATATAGGAAGTCCCAGTTTGGTTTCCGAAAAAGTTTCGGGCTCATCGGTAGTGTACCGGGAGTATCGGTAGTGTACCGGGAGTGCCGGTAATGTACCGGGAGACCTCCGGGAGGGGTACTTCGACCCCAAGAGGTCCATCGGCTGTGGGAGAATAATAACCAGCCCTTAGTGGGCTGGGAAAACAGCCACAAAGGCCCATGGCGCAGGAGAGAAAGTCCTAAAGCAAAAAGTGGAAAATCAGCCAATAGGAGGCAATCCTACTCCAACTAGGATTGGAGGTGAAGTAGGATTGCTCCCACCTCCTATTTCGGCCGACCCAAAGGCTTTGGCTGCCTCTCCTCTCCTCTCCTCCTATATATACTAGTGGATTGGGTGGTTTTTGGACAGAATTTCTGGCCACGTGCTACCCATTTCACCGGTGCACAGTTTCTCCTCTAGATCGGTTTTCCGCAGCGCTTAGGCGAAGCCCTGCCGGAATTACTCCACCACCATCACCGGAGCCCTGTCACGCTGCCGGTGAACTCTCTCTCCTCTCCACCTCCTCTTGCTGGATCAAGACGGTGGAGATCGTCATCAAGCTGCACGTGTGCTGAACGCGGAGGTGCCGTCCGTTCGGCGCTAGATCGGAAGGACCGTGATCGAGATCGCGAGACGGTTCGTGATTGGATCGCGGAACGGATCGTGATGAGTTCGCGGGACAGATCGTGATCAAGATCATGAGACGGATCGTGATGAGTTCGCGGGACAGATCGTGATCAAGATCGTGAGACGGATCGTGATGAGATCGCGGGACGGATCGTGATGAGTTCACGGGACGGATCGTGATTGGATCGTGGGATGGATCGTGATGAGATCGCGGGACGCTCGGCGATTTGGATCGCGAAGATGTTCGACTACACCAACCGCGTTTCTTAATGCTTCCCGCTTAGCGATCTACAAGTGTACGTAGATCCACTCTCCCTCTCGTAGATGCTCATCACCATGGATAGGTTTGCGTGTGCGTAGGAAAATTTTTGTTTCCCATGCGACGTTCCCCAACAAGGAGAAGGAGTGGGAGGAAGGGATTAGGCAGGGGCCGCTTTGGGCCCCATAAGCCAACAGGGTGCGCCCTACGGGGGACGCACCCTATTGTGTGGTGGCCCACTGGCACACCCTCCTGCTGTAATTTTTATGCCAAAACTTCTAAAATATTCTAGAAAAAATGATGTTAAAATTTGGCCGCAACCTGAGACTTCCTATTTTTGAGGTATTTTGCATGCACAGAAAAAACAGAAAACATGAACATGGCATTTTATTTTTATTGAGCTAAGACAAATACAGAATAAACATGTAATGTAGAGAGTTGTGAATACTTTATTCATAACTCACACGTCTTTCGAAAATGGTTCATTAACAAGGTTGATCAAGTCTTATGAATACCCGATTCCGATTAACACGAAACCGAAGAATTTTTTTATACCACTAGGTTACCTCAATAGGGATTTGTATCTCCTCAGCAATGAGATTGTAATATTTCTTCTTCTTGGCAGTAGGTAGAGGAATTATAAAATCTCCAATGACAATCGTGGGAATAGGGTCAATGCCATTTATATTATTAACCAAAGTTTGCTTGTTCAGAAGGTGCACGCTATGTTGTTTGCCATTGACGTGAAAAGTAACCTTCCTTTTATTGCAATCAATAACAACCCCTACAGTATTTAGAAAGGGTCTACCAAGGATGATCGACATATTGTCGTCCTCGGGGATATCAAGAATAGCTAAGTCTGTTAAGATAGTAACATCTGCAACCACAACAGGAACATCTTCGCAAATTCCAATATGTAGAGTGGTAGATTTATCATCTTTTTGCAAATATATCTCAGTAGGTGTGAGCTTACTCAAATCAAGTCTTTTATACAGGGAGAAAGGCATAACACTAACATCGGCCCCTAGATCGCATAAAGCAGTTTTGACATAGTTTCCTTTAATAGAGCAAGGTATTGTGGGTATACCCGGATCTACCAACTTCTTAGGTACTCCAACATGAGAAGAATAATTAGCTAGCATGGTGGCAATTTCAGTTTTAGGCATCTCCTATTTGTTGGTAATAATATCTTTCATATACTTAGCATACAAAGGCATTTCCAATATATTAGTCAAAAGAGTGCGCAAAAAGACAAGTCTAGTGATTTCAGCAAAGCGCTCAAAATCTCCATCGTTCCTACTTTTAGTGGGCTTACGAGGGAATGGCATGGGTTTTTGAACCCACGGCTCTCTTTCCATTCCCTGTTTGGTAGCAACAAATTCTCTCTTAACATAACGTTTATTTTTAGAAGGTAGGTTATCCACATATTTTGTAGGTTCAATTTCCACATCATTATCATTTTATTTGTTATCACTTGGTTGAGCATATACGTGAACATCATGTTTATTATTATTTGCATTATCACTATGTGTATGACTACAAAATTTTGTCTCATCATCATAAACAAAAACTTCATTATGTTTCTCAATAGGTTCACTAGAGGCATGCAAGGTCCTATTATCTTTATGTTTCCCTTTTTCTTCTCAGATGAACTATGTGCATATTTATTATATTTCTAAGAATCCTATTTAATTCTTTTAGGGTGAACTCCATGGTAAAGAGGTTCTTGAGTCATCCTACCTCCTCTAGTCACTACTCTAACAACATGATCACTAATATTATTATCTATTTCGGCAAGACAATCATTTTTTGACTGAACAACTTGGTATAATTGGGTGTGAACCATAGAAGCATGTTTACCTAGCTAGACCTTTCACATCATTTGCAATTCTAATCAGCAAGTCATTTAAGTGGTCTATGATAATGGAATAACATGTCAACTGATTCTTAACATAATTATTGAAGTGTTCTTGCTTAACAACATAATTATCAAATTCATCCATGCATTGTTTAGGAGTCTTAGTATAAGGTATATCATTTTTAGTAAAGGTACAGAGAGAGTTTACCTATACTACCTAGGTCAGGGTGTCAAGTCCATGTATTTCTTCAATATGTGGTAATTTATTGACATCCTGGATTTTAGTACCTTTCTCCATAGGGGTCGAAATACACGGCATGGGAGACTCGCGGGTAAAGAACGATAAGGACGGCGTGACCGTTGCTGTGAGGGAAAAACACCTCAATTTATTCTCCATATGAGCGAGAAGGAATGATTGAAATGTATGAAAGGGTTGTCCAACACTGACTTACTTTGGATGATACGGCAGGAGGATAATTTCCTAGTCCTTATTCTGTACCATGAAGTTTTCGAGGTACTCCCTACCAATTTTACGGTCAAAGTCGCAGAGACTCAAGAAGGACTCGTGCATGTAGTATAGATCCGCCACAAAGATTTGCGAGACTTCTTCTCTCTTCATGACGGAGCTCATATGTAGCGCAAAAAGGTGGACGATTGTACAATCGAGCCGCCTTGTGAGAAACATCTCAAATATATCATCAAAACGCAGGAAGAACACCTCTGCGGGCTGTGTGTCGACATAGCACTTCCTCTCAGGCACATGAGTCGCGTATGTTGGATATCTTGGATCCTTCGAGGGTAGTAGGCTTTTCTCAGTCAACAACACATGGTCGTGTAGTCTCCTGAGAACCCGTAATATTGCCTCCAGCGGTTTTGGCGGTAGCATCAGCTTGCCCGTGACATGGAGCATGGACGCACCTTTGACGGCTACACGCTCTTCAATATCCATCGTCTGACTGCTATGTGCTCTAGTTTGTTTGTAGGCAGCTGAGCCTATCTTCCCCGGTCTCTTCCCCTTTTTCTTGGGCTGACCTTCCAGACCCTTCCTTAATCCCTGCCCCAGTGTTGTTGGGCTAAGCATTGTACGACCCCCGGCTAGTTCAGCTTATGTTGAGGCAACATCTTCAGGCGTGTCCTGGACGGATTGCATGAAGAGAGACTTCTAGCAATCCCTGCTAGGACGTTACTGCCCGAGCAGATCATCCATATCCTCATCAGCATGTTCATAGCCCGAGTCATCATATGGCTGACTCATCATATCGAAGTCAATGTCATAGGTGCCTGTATTGGGAACCGAAGAGGGTCCTCCTCCATCTCAACATCCATTCTTTGTTCTACGGGGGCGATTACATCAGCCACTCTTGGACCCCCTTCATCATTTTGTTCGCCGCTCTCACCCGACACTACAGGCTCTGGTAGTTGCATGGGCGGGGTGGCGGTGTCGATAACTTCTTGTTGTTGTGTGGTTATTGGTGTACTCTCGGCCGGCTCCAAACGAAGAATATTCTTTACTCCTTAAGCCATTGTCCTTGATGCTCGTGCATTCTCATAGGATGCATCCTACTTGGTTCCCATAGCACTTGCGAGTTTCTTAAAGCTCTAATGGCTCAAACTTGCCAGGGCCATCTTTGTGATCACCAGTCGTCCAATGCCGAGTTTATTAGGTATTCTTATCCTCTGCCTTTTCCGCTTCTTCTTCTTTTCGGTAGCGGCATCGGCACCGGTAGCTTCCCTGCCGGACTCGGCGCCACCATCGATGCCAGCGCCGTCGGTGTCGATGTCGGTGTCAGTACCATCATCGGTGCCGACCTGCAAACCTTGACTATGCTTAGTAGACAAAAATTCGAGGTACTGTTGTTCACCCTCATAATCCATCTCGTCTGCTTCTTGGTCAGAAGGCCCGATTTCTCCGTTGTTCGACATGTTTCCTATGATTAAGTTTCCTTGTATAATTCTAAAACTTTAAAAAATGAGAAATGACATAAAAAAGAAATATGTTTGCCGGAATGCCATTTCCCAGCAAATCCCAGCACTCGATACGCCTACTTTCTAGCACAAGACATGCCAAAATTCGCGGAAAATTTCGGCATTACCTTTGCTACAAAGTGCACATATCGAGCGCCTAAAATTCACTGGAACGGAAATGAATGAACATTCCGGCAAAACATAGGCCACTTGGATCATTTACCCTGCACATAATCATCATTTTCGAGAAATTACATGTCCGAAACATCACATGTCCAAATATTGCAAGTCTAAATTCCAAATATGACATGTCCAAAACATCACATGTCCAAATATCACATGTCCACTTCAAATTTGCATATAAAAGGAAGAAAACTATAGAACTTGAAGAAAAATGCAAGAAACCTAGCTAGCCAATTGTGTTTTTTCTGCAAGAAAACTAACCCTAAATTTCTGTCCTAATTTGACAAAGAACCTAACTAACTAGCGTTCATACTAACTAGGGTTCATACTAACACTAGTAGAAAACAGGGCTTTGGTGTAGGCCTGAACAGCCCATTAATCCCGGTTCACTCACGAACCGGGACACATGGGGGCATTGGTCCCGGTTCATGAGGCCAGATCCCTAGCCGGGCCTCGTGGGCCATTGGTCCCGGTTCGTCTGACCCCATTGATTCCGGTTCCAGACACGAATCGGGACCAATGGGCCTCGCTCCTGGCCCACAACCATTGGTCCCGGTGTGTGTCTAGAACCGGGACCAAATGTTGTCCTTAAGTCCCGGTTCCAGCCACAAACCGGGACAAAAGGGAAGCCTATATATACCCCATGCCCGCGAGCAGAGCAGTGCACTGCTGTGTTTTTTGGCCGGCCATGCGAGAGCTTTGTGGTGCTCTAGAT
Source organism: Hordeum marinum (assembly GCA_022496015.1). Lineage (NCBI taxonomy): Eukaryota > Viridiplantae > Streptophyta > Magnoliopsida > Poales > Poaceae > Hordeum > Hordeum marinum. The sequence goes on from JAAAWK010001059.1 coordinate 336,996, forward strand.
CACATCCTATACACATGAGGTGCTCAATGAAATGCCCGAGTTACACTTAAACTTTCTCATCTCGAAACTCCTTGTCCAAGCTCCATTTTCCTCAAGATTTGTCTAGGTTTGGTGCTCGTCCTGTCCAGTCCCCGTCCTCACCGTCGTCGATTGCTCGCGCCCATCTCTGTGCTGGCACCACCGTGGTTAGCCTCTTCATCTTATCTTCTTTCTAAAACAAAAAAGTTCTTATGTGTATGATTTAGATATATACTTATGTAATTTTCTTACTTTTATTATTGTTTGTTATTATATAGTGTCATGGTTTTGGTATCCGTCTCCGTCGGCGCTCGTCCTGTCTATGATTCGGATGTGGTATATATTATGTTTTATAAATATTTGTTTTATTTAGTGTTTATGACAATTAGGCCAACCAATGTGACATAGATTTTTTAATCTAGGAGGTATGTGAACCGGAAATTCCAACCGACATAGAATTCTTGTCGAGAAGTTAAATTTGGTTGAAAATGATACAATTACCTGAAAGACAAATTACAAAGAGTTGAAGAGGAGAAAATTACGTTGTAGGTGCATGTTGCCGATGTCATCGACAATCACAAGATCAAGATGGATGCAATGCACTTGAAGATTACAAAGATTGGAAAATATGCCATTCATACAGAGGCTTGGTATCATTATGCCGTTGGATCAATTAGTACCTTAGTTGCCGTTATGATCGCATTTGTTGATGCATTTATTTTTTATATAATTTCAATGTATGTTTTAACTAGATGCTCTAGAGAGCATTATGTTGTTCAATAATGAGAACTATGTCTGAATGTTATGTATTTATTTTGATCACTATTGTACTTTTTGCTGAGGCAAACAAGCAGAATGGTTTTATGCATTGTCCATATACTGTTTTAATCCTCTCAACTTTTTAGCACATGTTATGTGGGTGAAATGATGATACCATGCCAAGTTTCAACCCTTTTAGAGTTCATTTGTAGTGTTTTTCAATTTCAGGGTCATTTAGCTAAAAAAAATCAATAAATGGATGAAAAATACCACATGAAGTCAGAAAGGGTTGAAAATTGGTGATGCGTCTTAGAATGTTTCATTTTGAACACACAAAAAGTCTGGAGTTTAAATAAGTTCAGAAAAATGAAATCCCTTTGTAAAAGATGAGTTTTCGTCTGAAGCCCTGATACTTCGAAACAAATTGTCCATTTTGCACACGAAGTGCATCCAGTTTTTGCCGTAAACCTCTAAACTTTTTAGCACATGCTATGTGCGCGAAATGATGGTACCATGCCAAGTTTCAACCTTTTTAGTGTTTATTTGTAGTGCTTTTCAATTTCAGGGTCATTTAGCTCAAAAAAATCTATAATGCATGAAAAACACCAAATGAAGTGAGAAAGGGTTGAAAATTGATGACATGGCTTTGAAGGGTTCATTTCGAAGACACAAAAAGTCTAGAGTTCAAATAAATTCAGAAAATTGAAATCCCTTTGTAACCTATGAGTCTTGGTCCGAAACCCTCATACTTCGAAAGAGAATGTCCATGTTGCACACGAAGTGCATCCAGTTTTTGCCGTAACCCTATCAAATTTTTAGCACATGCTATGTGGGTGAAATGATCATACCATGCCAACTTTCAACCTTTTCATAGTTCATTTGTAGTGCTTTTCAATTTCAGGGTCATTTAGTTAAAAAATCACTAAATGGATGAAAAATACCAATTGAAGTCAGAAAGGGTTGAAAATTGATGATGTAGCTTTGAGTGGTTCTTTTTGGACTCACAAAATTCTGGGGTTCAAATAAGTTCAAAAAATGAAATCCCGTTGTAACAGATGAGTTTTCGTCCGAAACCGTGATACTTCGAAAGAGATTGTCCACTTGCACACGAAGTCCATCTAGTTTTTCCCGTAACCCTCTCAACTTTCTCGCACATGCTATGTGGGTGGATTGATGATACCATGCCAACTTTCAACCTTTTTAGAGTTCATTTGTAGTGCTTTTCAATTTCAGGGTCATTTAGCTCAAAAAATCTATAATGCATGAAAAAAACCAAATGAAGTGAGAAAGGGTTGAAAATTGATGACATGGCTTTGAATGGTTCATTTTGAAGTATAAAAAGTCTGGAGTTCAAATAAGTTCAAAAAATTGAAATCCCTTTGTAAAATATGAGTTCTCGTCTGAAACCCTCATACTTCGAAAGAGATTGTCCATTTTGCACACGAAGTGGATCCAGTTTTCTCCGTAACCCTGTTAATTTTTTAGCACATGCTATGTGGGTGAAATGATGATAGCATGCCAACTTTCAACCTTTTCATAGATCATTTGTACTGCTTTTCAATTTCAGGGGTCATTTAGTTAAAAAAATTAATAAATGGATGAAAATACCAAATGAAGTCAGAAAGGGTTGAAAATTGATGATGTAGCTTTGAATTGTTCTTCTTGGACACACAAAAAGTCTGGGGTTCAAATAAGTTCAAAAAAATGAAATCCCTTTGTAATAGATGAGTTTTCGTCCGAAACTGTGATACTTCGAAAGAGATTGTCCATTTGCACACGAAGTGCATCTAGTTTTTGCCGTAACCCTCTCAACTTTCTCGCACATGCTATGTGGGTCAAATGATGATACCATGCCAAGTTTCAACCTTTTTAGAGTTCATTTGTAGTGCTTTTCAATTTCACGGTCATTTAGCTCAAAAAATCTGTAAATGCATGAAAAATAACAAATGAAGTCAGAAAGGGTTGAAAATTGTCCTAACCCTATCAACTTAGCACATGCTATGTGGGTGAAATGATGATACCATGCCAAGTTTCAACCATTTTAGAGTTCATTTGTAGTGTTTTTCAATTTCAGGGTCATTTAGCTAAAAAAAATCAATAAATGGATGAAAAATACCAAATGAAGTCAGAAAGGGTTAAAAATTGATGACGTGGCTTAGAATGTTTAATTTTGAACACACAAAAAGCCTGGAGTTCAAATAAGTTCTGAAAAATGAAATCCCTTTGTAAAAGATGAGTTTTCGTCTGAAGCCCTAATACTTCGAAAGAGATTGTCCATTTTGCACACGAAGTGCATCCAGTTTTTTCCGTAAACCTCTCAACCTTTTAGCACATGCTATGTGGGTGAAATGATGATACCATGACAACTTTCAACCTTTTTAGAGTTCATTTGTAGTGCTTTTCAGTTTCAGGGTCATTTAGCTCAAAAAAATCTATAATGCATGAAAAACACCAAATGAAGTGAGTAAGGGTTGAAAATTGATGACATGGCTTTGAATTGTTCATTTTGAATACAAAAAAAGTCTGGAGTTCAAATAAGTTCAAAAATTTGAAATCCCTTTGTAACCTATGAGGTTTGGTCCGAAACCCTCATACTTCGAAAGAGAATGTCCATGTTGCATACGAAGTGCGTCCAGTTTTTGACGTAACCCTATCAAATTTTTAGCACATGCTATGTGGGTGAAATGATGATACCATGCCAAATTTCAACCTTTTCATAGTTCATTTATAGTGCTTTTCAATTTCAGGTTCATTTAGTTAAAAAAATCAGTAAATGGATGAAAAATACCAAATGAAGTCAGAAAGGGTTGAAAATTGATGATGTAGCTTTGAATTGTTCTTTTTGGACACACAAAAAGTCTGGGGTTCAAATAAGTTCAAAAAAATGTAATCCCTTTGTAACAGATGAGTTTTTGTCCGAAACTGTGATACTTCGAAAGACATTGTCCATTTGCATACGAAGTGCATCTATTTTTGCCGTCCGTCTCAACTTTCTCGCACATGCTATGTGGGTGAAATGATGATACCATGCCAAGTTCCAACCTTTTTAGAGTTCATTTGTAGTGCTTTTGAAATTCACGGTCATTAAGCTTAAAAAAAATCTGTAAATGTATAAAAATACCAAATGAAGTCAGAAAGGGTTGAAAATTGATGATGTGGCTTTGAATATTTCATTTTGAACACACAAAAAGTCTGGAGTTCTCATAAGTTAAAAAAATTAAATCCCTTTGTAAGAGATGAGTTTTCGTCCAAAACCATGATACGTCGAAAGAGATTGTCCATTTTGCACACGAAGTGCATCCAGTTTTTGCCGAAGCACATGCTATGTGGGTGAAATGATGATACCATGCCAACTTTCAACCTTTTCAGAGTTCATTTCTAGTGGTTTTCAATTTCAGGGTCATTTAGCTCAAAAAATCACTAAATGCATGTAAAATACCAAATGAAGTCACAAAGGGTTGAAAATTGGTGATGCGTCTTTCAATAGTTCATTTTCAACACACAAAAAGTGTGGAGTTCAAATAAGTTCAAAAAAATGAAGTCAGAATGAACTAGAAAATTATTATGAAAATCTAATAGCAAAAATAATGAACTAAAAATAACCAATTAAAATATTCTACTATGATGAACTACAAAAAAACTATAATATTCTTCAATAGCAAAAACAATCAATTAAAAAGCTTTTATGAAACTCTAATAGCAAAAGGAATCAACTAAAAAGCTTTTATAAACCTCTAGTATTTTTGAAACTAAAATTATATAAAATTTATGCAACCAAAATTATCAAAGTATGTTTTGTTAAAAACATTAATAGCAAAAAGAATGTCCATAAAGTATATTTTGTTACGAGCTTTAATATAAACTAAAAAGCTTTTAGAAAACTCTAATAGCAAAAGGAATCAACTGAAAAGAATCAATACAAAACAAAACTTATGGAACTAAAATTATATAAAATTTATGCAACTAAAATTATATAACTACAAATAACATACGCATAAAATAAATAATTTTTAAAAAACATAATATATGAGAAAAAAAGACCCGACTACTAGGCACCACGGCCTCCATACGACTAGAAACCCTAGAAATGGGCGAGGATGCAGGCCTGTAGTGCTAGCAGATCCAACAGGGCGTTAGATAGGAATACTCTGCCTATATTAGAGAGGTGCTCGAGAGTGCAGTAGCAGCTGTGCTTATAAACCACTACGATCCCCTCTCGACTAGCGAGGTGGGAGTAAAGTTGTGGCTGCGGGATGGAGAGACCTATAGTCTCGATTGGTGGCTCCAACCGGGACCAATGTAGACCTATAGTCCCAGTTGGTGCCACCAATTGGGACCAAAGGTCCCTATTTCCCGCAGTTTGGGATGCTGAAAACTGACCTTTGGTCCCGGTTGGTCGCACCAACCGGGACTAAAGGGGGGCATTAGTCCTGGTTGGTGCCACCAACCGGGACCAATACTCTGGCTATATAAGACAACACTTTGGTATTTTCAGTTTCATCTCGCCCCTGCCCCTCAATAACACAGACGACATCAACGCCGCCAGGCTGCCCCGACGCCGCCCCACCGTTGCTGTCGTCGTCACCCGTCGTCTACCCCACCGTCACCCGTCGTCAGCCCCGCCGTCTCCACGCCTCCCCCCTCCCCAAGCCTGACACTTCTCCTATCGTCTCCGACCCCAACGTCGTCGTCGCCGCTCCTCGACCCCTCCACTCCCATGATGAGCCATCGCCGCTCCTTGCGCCATCCCTTGGATGCCCGAGTGCGGCGGTGCCATGGCCCACGGCAACAACTCTGTGGGTAGCACGGCCATGGTCAGCAGACGAGAGGACATGAAATGTGCTATGTTTTTTAGATGTGCTTTGTTTTTTAGATGAGATGAGATGAGATGTATGAGATGTTTTGTGGAGATGAGATGTATGAGATGATTTGTGGAGATGAGATGTTTTTTAGATGTATGAGATGTTTTTGATATCAATAGATAGATGGATGAAATATAATAACTCAATGTGATAGATAGATGTTTTGTGGAGATGAGATGAGGTTGAAAGGAATTTTTTTAATGTTTTTCGGTAAGCGGTCCGGATGTCGAACATTCCTGACAGAGGCGGTCCGGATGTCGGACATGAGGGGGGACGTCGGACATGACATGAGGGGTGAGTGTCGTTGTCATCTTCCCCCTCCTTGATAACTTAGACATGAGGGGGAACGTCGGGCATGACATGAGGAGGGACGTTGGACGTCGGACATGAGGGGTTAGCGTCGCTGTCATCTATCCCCCTCTCTGATAACTTGTTCATATAGCACAAATTTATCAAGAAATCCCCTATTATGGATGTGCACAAGTTGATCCAATTTTTTTATCTCGTCTATATATATATTCTTCTATATGTCATGTTGTCTGTCAAAGTATTGAAGAAATCCATCGCTTCATCATTAGCCGGAAGTAAGAGGCGTATGATCTTATGAAGCTCTTCAAAGTTGTTTTGGAATGGAGTTCCGGATAGAATAATTCACTTTTTGGTACGAATTTCAGTAAAGGCCTTCTAAATAGCGATATTCAGCAGCCATGGTTTTCCAAAACTAAGTACCCTATCGGGGACTCCGTTCCAAAACAATTTTGGAGAGCTTCGTAGCATTATGCACCTGTTACTTCCGGCTAATGATGAAGCAGTGGTTTTCTTGAATCCTTTGACACTAGACAACATGACATATAGAAGGGTAGATTAGATAAAGAAAAACATGGACCATTTTCTGCACATCTAGAATTGCGCCATTTAGTTAAATCCCTTAAATGTTAAGGGAATCCCTTGTTTGACATTCATGAGATAAGCGGTCCGATCCGGTCGTCGGACATGTCATGTGATAGGTAGTATTTGTTTTTTTCATAGAAACTCCAGTAACTCTTCAACATGAGGGAGGACATTGATCAACCAGCTCTCACCCTGCCAAACCCTAGAATCGAGGCCACCCCAAACCTGAGAAGCATTGTCGAGGCCACCCCAAACCATAGAAGCGCCGAGGCCACTAATATGAGTCCTTGTTATGATTAGATAGCTAGGTCTATGTTTGCCACTAATATATCCATCTCTCATGTTTTTATATTAATTTACATGTTTAAATATTTGCAAAAACTATGGATGAAAGAGACTTGGAACAAGACCAGTTTTTGGGGGGATATAATCCAAGGAGGAAGTGACGCTGTCTTGTCGTTTCTCAACGACACATATGGTCTGGAAGGAGAGGATTAATGCTCCGGTGATCAAAAAATGGAGGAGGAAGGACATGATCATGATGGCTCTGGTCACCGAATGCCGGAGGAAGAAGGATACCATGGTGACGGCCCCGCTCACCGAACGAAGGAGGGAGCTATTACAAAGTTCGGCGAGGTATATATTAGTTAAGCCTGTGCTGACTAGCCAATTGATTCATTAATTGTTCTGGTATGCACATATATTAACTCTTATTTCTTATTTTATAGCCCTCCGGATCGAGCCATACTTCGGTAACGAGACGAGGCCCAAAGAGAAGGTTGCGCAAGGATGAAGGTTCATGATCACAACACTCGCGGAGCTATTTTTAGGGACATCATCTCGATAGACAGAAAGATGATGTTTGGACCTCGCTGAAGGCAAATTCCACCCTACCGTCAGAGAAGGATCCGAATAAGAGAGTTATTGAGCAACTGGTCAAGTCGTGTGCTCTTAAGAAGAGGGCAGATCTATTTAGGAGGTGGAAGAATGAGTTAAAAACAAACTCTGTTGACAAAGGGAAGACTCTAGAATTCAACAGCCGATTTGAGAAGATAAAAGATTACTGGCCCGCATTTGTTGCCAACAAGACATCAGACAAGAGTAAGGAAATGTCAGAGATAAACCAGAACAATGCTACAAAGAATAAGTATCAGCATCACATGGGGTCAGGTCGTTACTTCAAAGCCCGGCCGTTGTGGGACAAAGGTGAGAATGACCTGATTGCTAAAGGGGTCGAACCAGAGACATTAAACTGGCCAGACCGTTCAAGGACTTGGTTCTTCAGGGTTGGTGGAACTTTGGACCCTGAAACAGGGAAGTTCCATTGAACGAACGAGCAACTTGCAATACCCGGGAAGAGGCTTCAAAAGTGTATCACCGCAGCGCAGGAAGCGACGATTGTTCTCGAGAGACAGAAGGACGAGCTGACCGAGGCCCTTGGGAATCTTGAGAACCCTGGACAAACACGAGGCAAACCAGGCTCCGTTCCGTGGAAGGTTGGGTTTCCCGAAGCAGGCGGTTACATAAGACGACACAAAAACAGGAAAGCAGATCTGAGAGACAAGCAGAAGCTTAATGCAAGCCTAGAAAAGCTAGAGGAACTTGAGAGCCAGCGAGCTACCAGCCAACCATCTTAGCGGCACGAAGCTACCCAAGAAGCTACACCGCCATCTCAGCAAAGAAGCAGTGTGGCTTACATGAAGCTCGTTCAGCCTGACTTAATGGCTCGTAGCTACCATGTGGATACTATCACAGAGGCTCAACATTGCGAGCTTATGATGAAATTCCAGGACCTCACTTTCAAGGAGGTTGTCGGATTTGTCACACCTCCTCAACCCAACGTAACTTTTCACTGCCTTCCAATTCCACATGGCTATGCTGTTGTGACGGTGGATGAAGTAATGGAGGAAGGATCAGTTGGTTCATGCTCTGAGGAGTAAATGTCTGTGGCGGAAGGAGTACATCAAGCTTCCAAATGGGAGTCCTCCGCCTCCTCCTCCTCCTTTGGCGAGTCAACGCACTCCTCCTCCTCCTCCTCCTCCTCCTCCGAGTGATCAGGGCACTCCGCCTCCTTCTACAGCTCCTACGGCGCGTGAGGGCATTCCGCCTACTTCGGCGTGTCGGAGCAGTCCGCCTCCTCCGGCGCGTGAGGCCACTCATCCTCCTCCACCGACGCGTCAGGCCACTCCGCCTCCTCCTTCGGCCCGTCAAGCCACACCGGCTCCTCCACGACGGAAGAGAGACGCTGTCGCCGCTCCGGCGGCTAGCAATACAATAGGCGGGAAAAACAATTCAAATTTGGTCCAACCCTCAAGCCTGTTCCAAAGTTACCATACGAGAGGACTGATGAAGAAAGCGCTGACATCAGTAAAGCCTCAAGCCCATTTTGCACGGAAAGAACCACCTGCGAAGGAAATGGTAGATCAGGTGAAAGCAAAGCGCACTCTTGATGCCCTGATGCGATCATCACTGCCTCTGCTGCCATCAAACTATGACCGATGTGTTATAAAGATATATAATGATTTGCAATAGTTGGTAAGTACTTATAGTGCTACAAGATTCAAAGAACGAATAAGTGGAAAAATAATTCCGCAGCTCGGCGAATAGGAGCAACAATCATGCCCCCCACTCAATGTGTCTAGCGATATTGCTAATCATCCGGTGCTACTGCCCGATAGCAAACATGGTGATTACTTGGAGGATGATGTATTTTTTGAAACACTGAGGTAACAAAAGAAGAATATAAATATGTGCACCGGAAGCCTCTCGTCAAACTTGATCATCCTCCTCTAACAACGATGATGTACAAATTGCAAGAGTCATACATGAAAACCTGCAGGGAGTCTGGAAGAGACACTATGTATGTTAGAGTGAAACCAGAGCACGAATTCATTGGACTCAACGTGACGGCTATAGAATTTGTCGAGTTATTTCAGTTATTGAATCAACTGTCCCTCGACAAACAACTCATGACTTCCTACTGTCTGTAAGTATCACTTCTATAGTTAAGTCTCTAGCTCAGCTCGTTCATTGCATGTATATATGATTATCCTCACTATATTATGTAGATCGAAGATCGTCGAATGACAAAAAGAAAGAATCTTCAACGTTGATTTCATTATCCCAGATGTCGTAAATGAATGGACTGTACAAAATGAAACCAAACAGACCGAGCATAACTTGCTAAAGTCGTTCATTATACATCAAAACAAAAGGGAAATACTCATTCCTTAAAACTTCAAGTGAGTGTTCCTGTCTTCTCTGTATACTCGGTTTCGCTTACTCGAGGTTAAGTAATGTATTTATGAGTTATATATGCGTGTGCAGTTTCCACTTTATTCTGCTATCAATTATGCTTGACGGGGCATTAGTAACTGTCTTAGGCTCGAGACGTAATGATCCCGAGAATTATGCGGACATGAATGCAATGCTCAAGAAGAAAGTTCAGTCAATACCGGGACCATATCGGCATGCAACTTTCATTAATGTCCTGATAACAAGTAATCATTTTCTTTGCTTGCATGGGAAACAATAAAATTCCTACGCACACGCAAGATCTATCCATGGTAATGAGCATCTACGAGAGGGGAGAGTTGATATACATACCCTTGTAGATCGCTAAGCGGGAAGCGTTAAGAAACGTGGTTGATGTAGTCGAATGTCTTCGTGATCCAATCACGATCCGTGCCGATCTAGCACCAAACGGTCGACACTTCCGCGTTCAGCACACGTATGGCTTGATGACGATCTCCGCCTTCTTCATCCAGCAAGATGGAGAGGAGAGGCGGACGAGTTCTACAGCAGCGCAATGGCGTTGTGGCGTTGGTGGTGGAGCTATTCCGGCAGGGCTTCGCCTAAGCACCATAGAAAACCCATCTAGAGAAGAAACTATGCACTAGAGGACAGGGCAACAAGTGGTTGAAAATCTTGTGTCAAAACCCTCAAAACCTCTAGTATATATAGGAGTAGGGGAGGAGGAGGAGGCTTGGATCCCAAGGGAGCCAGTGGTCGGCCAAACCAGGAGGGAGGAGTCCTCCTCCTCCACTCCTAGTAGGATTAGGACTCCTTCCTTATTTAGCCTTTTTGCCTTTTCCCACCTTTTTCTCCTTGGGCTTTTCTTCCCAGCCGCATGCACTACTAGGAAAAGGCCCGCTAGTGGCGCACCTGTTTTGGCCACTGATGGCACACTACAGGTGCGCCACTAGCATCACGCCATTAGTAATTAATACTAATGGCGCACTCCCTGGTGCGCCATTAGTATCTAGTATACTAATGGCGCACCGGGGGTGCGCCATTAGTATATCACACGGTGCACCATTACTATCTGACTTAGTAATGGCGCACCACATAGAAGTGCGCCATTACTATCTGACTTAGTAATGGCGCACCACATAGAAGTGCGCCATTACTAACAAAAAAATTTCAATAAATAAATAAATATTTTTTTCAATTTTTAAAACTGAAAAGGCGGTCCAGGGGGTGTATTTGGTGAAATTTTTGGCCACCTACATAGTTAGTAATGGCGCACCTTCACAAAGTGCGCCATTAGTAACCCTGGTTACTAATGGCGCACAAGTTAGGTGGTACGCCATTACTAGTTTTGCAAAAAAAATGTTAGTACTGGCGCACCATGTGTGTGGTACGCCCTTACTAGTTTGAACTAGTAATGGCGCACTATACATTGGTGCGCCATTACTAGTTAATAAAAAAAAGTAAAAAAAAATTGTTAGTAGTCGCGCACCGTGTGGGTGGTGCGGCATTACTAGTTCAAACTAGTAATGGCGCACTGAGCCCTGGTGCGCCATTACTAGTTTTGGAAAAAAAAGTTTGTTAGTAGTGGCGCACCGTGGGTGTGGTGCACGATTAGTGTCTATCACACTAATGGCGCACCAACACATGGTGCGGCACTGCTATATAGTAGTGGCACACCACATGTGTGATGCGCCATTAATGTCCATATTATCTATAGACCTTTTCCTAGTAGTGATGGGCCCTTTGTAGGACTTTCACCAGCCCACAATGGGCTGGTATTCATCCACCCACATCCCACGTAGCCTCTTGGGTCGAAACACCCTGCCCCGATGGTCCTCGGTACCCTCCCGGCACTCCCGGTAGACTACTGATGAGCCCGAAACTTTTCCGGTGACCAAAATAGGAATTCCTATATATCAATCTTTACCTATGGACCATTCTGGAGATCCTCTTGACATCTGGGATCTCATCCGAGACTCCGAACAACCTTCGGTCACCACCATGCATAACTCTATACTACTGAAACGTCACCAAACCATAAGTGTGGAGACCCTGCGGGATCTAGAACTATGTAGACATGACCGAGACACCTCTATGGTCAATAACCAATAGCGGGACCTTGATGCCCATATTGGTTCCTACATATTCTATGAATATCTTTATCGGTCGAACCTCCATGTCAAGGATTCAGCTAATCCCGTATGATGTTCCCTTTGTTCTTCGGTATGTTACTTGCCCGAGATTGGATCGTCGATATCTGTATACCCAGTTCAACCTTGTTACTGGCAAGTCTATTTACTCGTTCCGTAATACAAGATCCCAGGGCTACCATTTAGTCACATTGCTTGCAAGGCTTATTGTGATGTTGTATTACCGAGTGGGCCCTGAGATACCTCTCCGTCACACGGAGTAACAAAAGCCAGTCTTGATCCATGCAAACCCAACAGACACCCTCGGAGTTACCTGTAGAGCACCTTTATAGTCACCAAGTTATGTTGCAACATTTGACACACAAGGCACTCCTCCAGTTTCAGTGAGCTGCATGATCTCATGGTCATAGGAACAGGTACTTGACACGCAGAAAACTATAGCAATAAACTGACACGATCATATGCTACATTTGTAGTTTGGGTCTTGTCCATCACATCATTCTCCTAATGATGTGATCCCGTTATCAAATGACATCAGATGTCAATGGCGAGGAAACCTTGACCATCTTTGATCAACGAGCTAGTTCACTAAAGGCACACTAGGGACAAAGTGTTGTCTATTTATCCACACATGCAATGTGTTTCCAATCAATACAATTATAGCATGGATAATAAACAATTATCATGAACAAGGAAATATAATAATAAACACTTTATTTGCCTCTAGGGCATATTTACAACAGTCTCCCACTTGCACTAGAGTCAATAATCTAGTTCACATCACTATTTGATTTACATGGTAATGAATCGAACACCCATGTAGTTTTGGTGTTGATCATGTTTAGCCCTTGGAAGAGGTTTAGTCAACAGGTCTGCAACATTTAGATCCTGTGCACTTTGCAAATATTTATGTCCTTCTCCTCAATGTAATCGCTGATGGAATTTAAGCATCGCTTTATGTGTCTGGTCCTCTTGTGAAACCTTGGTTCCTTGGCCAGAGCACTGGCACCAGTGTTGTCACAGAACAGAGTCATTGGATTCAGTGCACTGGGCACTACTCCAAGATCGGTCATGAACTGCTTCATCCAGACACCTTGTTTCGCTGCCTCCGAGGCTGTGATGTACTCCGCCTCGCATATAGAATGGGCTACCACGATTTGCTTGGAACAGCACCAGCTTACCGCTCCCCTATTGAGAATAAATACGTATCCGGTTTGTGACATAGAGTCATCCAGATCAGTGTCAAAGCTTGCATCGACGTAACCCTTTACGACGAGCTCTTGATAACTCCATAAACGAGAAACATTTCATTAGTCCTTTTCAGGTACTTAAGGATATTCTTGACCGTCGTCCAGTGCTCCACCCCAGGATTACTTTGAAACCTTCCGCCATACTTATGGCAAGGATGACATCGGGTCTTGTAAATAGCATTGCATACATGATAGAGCCTATGGCTGAAGCATAGGGGATGACACTCATCTTCTCTCTATCTTCTGTAGTCACTGGGCATTGAGTGTTACTCAACTTCACACCTTGTAACACAGGCAAGAACCCCTTCTTGGACTGATCCATTTTGAACTTCTTCAAAACTTTACCAAGGTATGTGCTTTGTGAAAGTGCTATCAAGCGTCTTGATCTATCTCTATAGATCTTAATGCCTAATATGAAAGCAGCTTCTCCCAAGTCCTTCATTGAAAAACTCTTGTTCAAATATTCCTTCACGCTTTCCAGTAATTCTATATTGTTTCCAATCAGCAATATGTCATCCACATATAATATTAGAAATGCTATAGAGCTCCCACTCACTTTCTTGTAAATACAAGCTTCTCCATAAACTTGTATAAATCCAAACGCTTTGATCACCTCATCAAAGCGCTTATTCCAACTGCGAGATGCTTGCACCAGTCCATAAATGGATCGCTGGAGTTTGCAAACTTTGTTAGCATTCTCTGGATCGACAAAACCTTCCGGTTGCATCATATACAACTCTACCTCAAGGAAACCATTGAGGAACGTTGTTTCTACATCCATCTGCCAGATTTCATAGTAGAAATATGCAGCTATTGCCAACATGATTCTGACAGACTTAAGCATCGCTATGGGTGAGAAGGTCTTATCGTAGTCAACTCCTTGAACTTGTAAAAAAAACCTTTTCCACAAGTCGAGCTTTATAGACGGTGACATTACCGTCCGCGTCTGTCTTCTTCTTAAAGATCCAATTGTTCTGAATGGCCTTTTGCCCTTCAGGTAATACTTCCAAAGTCCGTACTTTGTTTTCATACATGGATCCCATCTCGGATTTCATGGCCTCTAACCATTGTTCGGAATCCGCGCCCACCATCGCTCCTCCATAGCTCGTAGGTTCATTGTTGTCCAACAACATGACTTCTATACATGGTTGTCGTACCACTCTGGAGCAGTACGCGTCCTTGTCGACCTACGAGGTTCAATGGTAACTTGATCCGAAGTTTCATGATCATCATCATTAACTTCCTCTTCAACTGTCGTAGGCTCAATAGAAACATCTTCCTGTGCTATGCTACTCTCTGGTTGAAGTAAAGGTTCAATAACCTCATCAAGTTATATTTTCCTCCCACTCAATTGTTTCGAGAGAAACTCTTTCTCAAGAAATGTTCCATTCTTAGCGACAAACACTTTGCCTTCGGATCTGAGATAGAAGTTATACCCAACTGTCTCTTTCGGGTATCCTCTGAAGACGCATTTCTCCACTTTGGGTTCCAGCTTTTCAGGCTGAAGCTTTTTGACATAAGCATCACATCCCCAAACTTTAAGAAACGACAACTTTGGCTTCTTGACAAATCACATTTCACAGGGCGTCGTCTCAACGGATCTTTATGGTGCCCTATTTAAAGTGAATGCAGTTGTCTCTAATGCATAACCCCAAAACAATAGTGGCAAATCGGCAAGAGACATCATAGGACGCACCATATCTAATAAGGTTCGATTACGACATTCGAACACACCATTATGCTGTGGTGTTCGAGGCGGTGTCAACTGTGAAACAATTCCACACTGTCTTAAGTGACTGCCAAACTCAAAATTCAGATATTCACTTCCTCGATCAGATCACATGAACTTAATCTTCTTGTTATGATGATTCTCAACTTCACTCTGAAATTTCGTGAACTTTTCAAACGTTTCAGACTTGTGTTTCATTAAGTAAATATATCCATATCTACTTAAGTCATCAGTGAAGGTGAGAAAATAATAATATCCACCGCGCGCCTCAATGCTCATCGGACCACACACATCGGTATGTATGATTTCCAACAAGTCACTCGCCCGTTCCATTGTTCCAGAGAACGGTGTTTTAGTCATCTTGCCCATGAGGCATGGTTCACATGTGTCCACTGATTCAAAATCAAGTGACTCCAAAAGTCCATCAGCATGGAGCTTCTGCATGCGTTTTACACCAATATGACCTAAACGGTAGTGCCACAAGAAAGTGGTACTATCACTATCAACTCTACATCTTTTGGCATCAATGTTATGAACATGTGTATCATCACTATCAAGATTCAACATGAATAAACCCATCACATTGGTTGCATGACCATAAAAGATATTACTCATATAAATAGAATAACCATTATTCTCTGATTTAACTGAGTAACCGTCTCGAAATAAACAAGATCCAGATATATTGTTCATGCTTAAACGCAGGCACTAAATAACAATTATTGAGGTTCATCACTAATCCCGATGGTAATCGAATAGAGAGCATGCCAACGGCGATCACATCAACCTTGGAACCATTTCCCACGTGCATCATCACTTCGTCCTTCGCCAGCCTTCGTCTATTCCGTAGCTCCTGTTTTGAGTTGCAAATGTGAGCAACCAACCCAGTATCAAATACACAGGTACTACAACGAGAGCTAGTAAGGTACAGTAACATGTATATCATATATACCTTGTTTGTTGTTGGGCGCCTTCTTAATTGTCAGCCAGATACTTGGGGAAGTTCCGCTTCCAGTGACCAGTTCCCTTGCAATTAAAGCACTCAGTTTCTGGCTTGGGTCCAGCCTTGGGTTTCTTCACAGGAGGAGCAACTGCTTTGCCACCCTTCTTGGAGTTACCCTTCTTGCCCTTGCCCTTATTCTTGAAACTAGTGGCATCAACACTTGATGTTATTTCTGGATTTCAGACTCTGCAACTTCCAGCCTCGCAAATAGCTTGGCGACTTACTTGTTCATCCCGTGCATGTTATAGTTCATCACAAAGCTCTTGTAGCTAGGTGGCAGTGATTCAAGAACTTTGTTGATGATTGCCTTTGGCGGAAGGGGCATCCCTAACTCCGCCAGACGAGTTGCATACCCAGACATTCTGTGTATATGTTTACTGATAGACCCATTCTCCTCCATTTTGCAAGCATAGAACTTATCAAAGGTCTCATACCTCTCGATCCGGGCATTCTTCTTAAAGATAAACTCCAATTCCTGGAACATCTCATATGCTCTAGGACGTTCAAAACGTCTTTGAAGTCCCGGTTCTAAGCCATACAATATTTCACATTGAACTATTGTGTAATCTCCAGAACGTGCCTCCCAGGCGTTCTTAACGTCTTCGGATGACATGTCAGTGGGTTGGTCATCAAGTGGTGCATCAAGGACATATGACTTCTGGGAAGCCCTGAGGATACTCCTCAGATTACGGGCCCAGTCCACAAAGTTACTTCCATCATCTTTCAACTTAGCTTTCTCTAGGAACGCATTAAAATTCAGGGGTGCTACAACGCGAGCCATTGATCTACAACATAAATAAGAAAAGGTTACTAAGACTATTGTTCAAGATAAAGAGTTTAGTTAATCAAATTACAAAAGCTCCCACTCAAATTGACATCCCTCAGGTCATCTGAGTGATACATGATCCAAATTCACCAACTCAAGTCCGACCGTCACGTGAGTTGAGGTGGCTTCAATGGAGAACATCATCATGTTGATCATATCATCCGAGGCCATGTCTGTACATACTAGGATCGTCAAGTTTAACCCGAGTGTTCTGCATGTGCAACACTGGCTTGCACCCATTCTATATGAACGTAGAGTCTATCACACCCGATCATCACGGTGTCTCGACACGACAAACTTTTGCAACAGTGCACACATGGGGATTACACAATTCATCTTGAAATTTAAGTGAGGGATGACCTTATAATACTACCATCGTTCTAAGCAAAACAAGGTGCACAAAAGGGTTAACATCACATGCAAATCACAAGTGACATGATATGGCCATGAACTTGTGCTTTTGATCTCCATCCTGAAGCACCGGCATGATCTCCATCGTCACTGGCATGACACCATGATCTCCATCATCTTGATCTCCATCAACGTGTCATCAGGGTTGTCGTTCCCACCATGCTTCTACTACTATTGCTACCGTTTAGCGATAAATTAAAGCATTAAAAAGCTCTTAATGATTGACATGCAGGTCATACAATAATTAAAGACAACCCTATGGCTCCTGCCGGTTGCCATACTCATCGACATGCAAGTCGTGAAATTCTATACATCACATGACCATCTCATACATCACATATATCTCATCATGTAATTGGCCATATCACATCACAACATACCCTCCAAAAACAAGTTAGGCGTCCTCTAATTGTTGTTGCAAATTTTACGTGGCTGCTATGGGTATCTAGCAAGAACAATTCTCACCTACGCAAAAACCACAACGGTGATACATAAGTTGCTTTTCAACATTCTCAAGGACCGCCTTTGTCGAATCAGGTCCAATTAATGTGGGAGAAACAGACACCCGCCAGCCATCTTTGTGCAACGAAGTCACACGTCAGTCGATGGAACCGGTCTCTCGTAAGTGTACGAGTAATGTTGGTCCGGGCTGCTTCATCCCAGAATACCGCTGAACCAAAACACGACCAAGGGAGGAAGCAATCTAAGCATCAATGCCCACAAACTCCTTTGTGTTCTACTCCAAATATCATCTACACATAGATCTATCTCATGATGCCACTATTGGGGAACGTTGCATGGGAAACCAAAAATTTCCTACGCACACGCAAGATCTATCCATGGTGATGAGCATCTACGAGAGGGGAGAGTTAATCTACATACCCTTGTAGATCGCTAAGCGGGAAGCGTTAAGAAACGCGGTTGATTTAGTCAAACGTCTTCGCGAGCCAAATCGCTGAGCGTCCCGCGATCCAATCACGATCCGTCCCGATCTAGGACCGAACGGACGACACCTCCGCATTCAGCACACGTACGGCTTGATGACGATCTCTGCCTTCTTGATCCAGCAAGATGGAGCGGAGAGGTGGACGAGTTCTCCGATAGCGCGACGGCGTTGTGGCTCTGGTGGTGGAGCTATTCTGGTAGGGCTTCGCCTAAGCACCGTTGAAAACCGATCTAGAGGGAAAACTATGCACTAGAGGAGAGGGCAGCACGTGGCTGAAAATCTTGTGTCAAAACCCTCAAAACCTCTAGTATATATAGGAGTAGGGGAGGAGGAGGAGGCTTGGATACCAAGCGAGCCAGCCCTGGTCGGCCGAACCAGGAGGGAGGAGTCCTCCTCCTCCACTCCTAGTAGGATTAGGACTCCTTCCTTATTTAGCCTTTTTGCCTTTTTCCACCTTTTTCTCCTTGGGCTTTTATTACCAGCTGCATGGGTCCTTTGTAGGACTTCCACTATCCCACTAAGGGCTGGTATTCAACCTCCCACAGCCCATGGCCTCTTGGGTCAAAATACCCTCCCTTCATGATCCCCGGTACCCTCCCGGCACTCCCGGTACACTACCGATGAGCCCGGAACTTTTCCGGTGACCACTTCCTATATATCAATATTTACCTACGGAGCATTCCAGAGCTCCCCGTGACATTCGGGATCTTATCTGGGACCTCGAACAACCTTCGATCGCCACCATTCATAACTCTATACTACCGAAATGTCACCAAACCTTAAGTGTGCAGACCCTGCGGGTTCGAGAACTATGTAGACATGACCGAGACACCTCTATGGTCAATAACCAATAGCACGACCTGGATGCCCATATTGGCTCCTACATATTCTATGAAGATCTTTATCGGTCCAACCTTCATGTCAAGGATTCAGTTAATGCCGTATGATGTTCCCTTTGTTCTTCGGTATGTTACTTGCCCGAGATTCTATCGTCGGTATCTGTATACCCAGTTCAACCTCATTACCGGCAAGTCTCCTTAATCATTCCGTAATACAAGATCCCAGGGCTACCATTTAGTCACATTGCTTACATGGCTTATTGTTATGTTGTTTTACCGAGTGGGCCCTGAGATACCTCTCCGTCACACGGAGGAACAAATCCCAGTCTTGATCCATGCCACCCCAATAGACACCCTCGGAGATACCTGTAGAGCACCTTTATAGTCACCCAGTTACGTTGCGATGTTTTATACACACAAGGCGGTCCTCTGGTGTTAGTGAGTCGCATGATCTCATGGTCATAGGAACATATACTTGACACGTAGAAAACTTTAGCAATAAATTGACATGACCATATGCTACGTTTGTAGTTTGGGTCCTGTCCATCATATCATTATCCTAATGATGTGATCCCGTTATCAAATGACATCACATGTCAATGGCTAGGAAACCGTGACCATCTTCGATGAACGAGCTAGTTCACTAGAGGCATACTAGGGACAAAGTGTTGTCTATTTATCCACACATGCAATGTGTTTCCAATCAATACAATTAAAGCATGGATTATAAACAATTATCATGAACAAGGAAATATAATAATAAACACTTTATTTATTGCCTCTAGGGCATATTTCCAACAAAAAGACCGAGAAGAACTTGCTAAAGTCGTTCCTTATACATCAAAACAAAAGGGAAATACTCTTTCCTTAAAAATTCAAGTGAGTGTTCCTATCTTCTCTGTATACTCAGTTTCGCTTACTCGAGGTTAAGTAATGTAATTGATGATATATATATGCGTGTGCAGTTTCCACTTTATTCTGCTATCCATTAAGCTTGAAGGGGCATTAGTAATTATCTTAGGCTCGAGACGTAAAGATCCCGAGAATTATGCGGACATGACTGCAATGCTCAAGAAATAAGTTCAGTCAATACCGGGACCATATAGGCATGCAACTTTCATTAATTTCCTGATAGCAAGTAATCATTTTCTTTGCCTGGTAGGGCTTGGAAGAAGTTCACCTGAAAGGTTCTCGGTCTAAACAAAGAGTTGCGATTTACGCACCCCAAAGTAAGTTGTACTAGCTAGTACCGCACATTGAACTCTATTTTCGTAAAGTGCTTGTACCAGAAAGGAGGGACTGTAGTATGTATGCGAGTTCATTCGCCACTCGACCTCTGAGCGGGGCTTCTCTAACAAACAATTTGAAGTACGCAAATAACATTCACAAATTTATTTTATATATTACCATCAATTGTCTTGAGTTTTATTCATATATATGCATGTATTGACCCCCTTCTTTAAATTAGATCTGGAAGATGTGGGATGAACTCCTACCACATGATCGCATACGAGCAATTCAAGAGGAATTGGCGGGATTCTTTCTTGACCACATCATACCTAAAGACAGAGAATACTATATAGTTTTGTGATTGGATCTTAGGGATTGTAAGAGATCTTATATTGTATATATGTAGCTAGTAGCGTCGGATAGATATACGAAAACTTGTTCTTCGACCAATCTCCCGGAGATAGAGAGGTCAATCACTTCTCTCTGTATATATATGTTCATGACGATCTTGTGTACTTAATGGTTCCTTCATTTGCTTACTAGCTAGCTAGCGTGTCTAGTTCTCTCTATAGTAGCTAGCGTCGACCAAGCATGGAGAAATAGAGGACACTTCTCCCTATTAGCTAGCTAACACAATATGAAACCCCTAAATTAACCCTCCAAAACCCCCTAACCCCCCACCCTTCAAAAAAAACCAGTTACTGCCAGATGCTGACGTGTGGATGCCTTTTGGTCCCGTTTAGTGTTACAAAACGGGACTAAAGGTCCTTCTGCCTGGGATCCCTACAGCGGCCACCTGGAGCCCCTTCTCTTCCAGTTCGTAAGAGAATCGGGACTAAAGGTTTTGGGCTTTAGTCCTGACCCTTTAGTCCTGGTTCCAGAACCGAGGATAATGGGCCTCTTGAACCGAGACAAATGGGCCATTTTATACTAGTGTAACTAGGGTTCATACTAACTAGGGTTCATAATATAGCGAAATTAACCTACTAGTTTGATACCTAGCTAAAGGCATAACGAAATAGATAACCTAATTAACCTACTTCCCTAACTAAAACCTAAGTAAATTAACCGAAGAACCCTAGCTAGCAGAGAGAGGAGGAGCGGTGGGGGCTTACAGACGGTGCAGGGGCGAGGAGGCAGGCCCGACGACGGCCGAGGTTGGGAGGGGAGGAAGCAGAGGAGAGAGACGTTGCACGCCGGGTTCAGGGGGTCGGGGGCGAGGACGAGCGCTGGGTTCAGGGGATCGGGGGCGAGTGTCGGGGTCCGGGGCGAATGTCGGGGTCAGGGCGAGGGCAAGACTCCGGCTAGGTCAAGGGCGAGCGCAGGACTCCGGCACTTGAGGCAGGGGCGCAGCAAGGGTACGGGCTCTGGCAGCGACAAGGGGGAAGAAGAGAGAGTGGGGATTTGGGTGAAGAAGTAGAGGCGAGAAGCCCATTGGGGGGTTAAGTCAACATAGCAGTAGCTTTTATTTCGAGTTACTAACATTTAGCAACCGAACCGGTATGCAATACCTAGGTGCTACTAGGAGTACTAGCAAGGTACACATCAATAACTCGTATATCAGATATACTTCTGTCGATGTTGCCAGCCTTCTTATCTACCAAGTATCTAGGGTTGTTCCGCTTCAGCGACCTCTCACCTCATAATAGAAGCACTTAGTCTCGGGTTTGAGTTCAACTTTGGGTTGCTTCACTGGAGCAGCAACTGACTTGCTATCCATGAAGTTTCCCTCCTTGCTCTTGCCCTTTTCGAAACTAGTGGTTTGATTAACCATCAACACTTGACGCTCCTTCTTGATTTCTACCTTCGCGGTGTCAAACATCGCGAACAGCTCAGGGATCAATACTTCTATCCCTGGTGTATTATAGTTCATCACTAAGTTCTAGTAGCTTTAGTGACAGTGACTTGGAGAACTATATCAATCACTATCTTATCTGGAAGATCAACTCCCACTTGATTCAAGCGATTGTAGTACCCAGACAATCTGAGTACATGCTCAACGATTGAGCTATTCTCCTTCATCTTAAAAGCAAAGAATCTTGTTGGAGATCTCATATCTCGCAACAAAGGCACGAGCCTGAGATCACAATCTCTGCTCCTAGAACATCTCATATGTTCCGTGACGTTCAAAACGTTTTTGGAGCTTCAATTCTAAGCCGTAACGCATGACGCACTAAACTATCAAGTAGTCATCGAAACGTGCCTGTCAGATGTTCACAACATCTATAGACGACGCTAGAGGGGGTGGCGCACCGAGCAGTGCATTAAGCACATAAGCCTTCTGTGCAGCAATGAGGACAATCCTCAGATCACGGACCCAGTCCGCAATTTTGCTACCAACATCTTTCAATTCTATTTCTCTAGGAACATATAAAAATACAAGGGAGCTACAGCGCGAGCTAGTAATCTACAACATAATTTGCAAAGACACTTTGACTATGTTCATGATAATGAGTTCAATTAATCATATTACTTAAGAACTCCCACTCAAATTGACATCCCTCCGATCATTCGAGTGATACATGATCCAAATTCACCAACTCAAGTCCGATCATCACGTGAGTTGAGGTGGCTGCAATGGTGAACATCATCATGTTGATCATATCTACTATATGACTCATGTTCGACCTTTCGGTCTCTTGTGTTCCGAGGCCATGTCTGTACATGCTAGGCTCGTCAAGTTTAACCCGAGTGTTCTGCGCGTGCAAATCTGGCTTGCACCCATTGTATGTGAACGTAGAGTCTATCACACCCGATCATCACGTGGTGTCTCAACACGACGAACTTTCGCAACGGTGCACACTCGGGGAGAACACAATTCATCTTGATATTCAAGTGAGGGATCACCTTATAATGCTACCGCCGTACTAAGCAAAACAAGGTGCATAAAAGGATTAACATCTCATGCAATTCATAAGTGACATGATATGGCCATGAACTTGTGTTTAAGATCTCCATCTTCGAAACACCGGCATGATCTCCATCGTCACCGGCACAACACCATGATCTCCATCATCTTGATCTCCATCAATGTGTTGCCATTGGGCTTGTCACGCCCTGCATGCTTCTACTACTATTGCTACCGTAGCGATAAAGTAAAGCATTACATAGCGCTTAATGATTGACACGCAGGTCATACAATAATTAAAGACAACCCTATGGCTCCTGCCGGTTGCCGTACTCATCGACATGCAAGTCGTGATAATCTATACATCACATGATCATCTCATACATCACATATATCTCATCATGTAATTGGCCATATCACATCACAACATACCCTGCAAAAACAAGTTAGACGTCCTCTAATTGTTGTTGCATATTTTACGTGGCTGCTATGGGTATCTAGCAAGAACGATTCTCACCTACGCATAAACCACAACGGTGATACACTAGTTTGCTTTTCAACCTTCTCAAGGACCGCCTTTGTCGAATCCGATCCAACTAAAGTGAGAGAAACTGTCACCCGCAAGCCATCTAGGCAACAAGTTGCGTCGAGGGAACCGGTCTCTCGTAAGCGTACGAGTAATGTTGGTCCGGGCCGCTTCATCTCACAATCCCGCTGAACCAAAATACGACCAAGGGAGGAAGCAATCTAAGCATCAACGCCCACAAAACTTTTGTGTTCTACTGGAGATCTCATCGAAACATCAACCTCGCTCATGATGCCACTGTTGGGGAACGTCGCATGGGAAACAAAAAATTTCCTACGCACACGCAAACCTATCCATGGTGATGAGCATCTACGAGAGGGAGAGTGGATCTACATACCCTTGTAGATCGCTAAGAGGGAAGAGTTAAGAAACGCGGTTGGTGTAGTCGAACATCTTCGCGATCCAAATCGCCGAGCGTCCCGCGATCTCATCACGATCCGTCCCGCGATCCAATCACGATCCGTCCCGTGAACTCATCACGATCCGTCCCGCGATCTCATCACGATGCGTCTCACGATCTTGATCACGATCTGTCCCGCGAACTCATCACGATCCGTTCCGCGATCTCATCACGAACTGTCTCGCGATCTCGATCACGGTCCTTCCGATCTAGCGCCGAACGGACGGCACCTCCGCGTTCCGCACACGTGCAGCTTGATGACGATCTCCACCATCTCGATCCAGCGAGCGGATATGGAGAGGAGAGACAGTTCACCGGCAGCGTGACGGCGCTCCGGTGATGGTGGTGGAGTGATTCCGGCAGGGCTTCGCCTAAGCGCTGCGGAAAACCGATCTAGAGGAGAAACTGTGCACCGGTGAAACGGGTAGCACGTGGCCGGAAATTCTGTCCAAAAACCACCCAATCCACTAGTATATATAGGAGGAGAGTAGAGGAGAGGCAGCCAAGGCCTTTGGGTCGGCCGAAATAGGAGGTGGGAGCAATCCTACTTCACCTCCAATCCTAGTTGGAGTAGGATTGCCTCCTATTGGCTGATTTTCCACTTTTTGCTTTAGGACTTTCTCTCCTGCGCCATGGGCCTTTGTGGCTGTTTTCCCAGCCCACTAAGGGCTGGTTATTATTCTCCCACAGCCCATGGACCTCTTGGGGTCGAAATACCCCTCCCGGAGGTCCTCCGGTACACTACCGGCACTCCCGGTACAATACCGATACTCCCGGTACACTACCGATGAGCCCGAAACTTTTCCGGAAACCAAACTGGGACTTCCTATATATGAATCTTTACCTCCAGACCATTCTGGAGCTCCTAGTGACGTCCGGGATCTCATCCGGGACTCCGAACAACCTTCGGTCACCACCATACATAACTCTACACTACCGAAACGTCACCGAATCTTAAGTGTGCAGACCCTGTGGGTTCGAGAACTATGTAGACATGACCGAGACACCTCTACGGTCAATAACCAATGGCGGGACCTGGACGTCCACATTGGTTCCTACATATTCTATGAAGATCTTTATCGGTCGAACCTCTATGTCAAGGATTCAGTTAATCCCGTATATCGTTCCCTTTGTTCTTCGGTATGTTACTTGCCCGAGATTCGATCGTCGGTATCTCCATACCTAGTTCAACCTCGTTACCGGCAAGTCTCTTTACTCGTTCCGTAATACAAGATCCCGCAACTAACAATTAGTCACATTGCTTGCAAGGCTTATTGTGATGTTGCATTACCGAGTGGGCCCCGAGATACCTCTCCGTTACACGGAGTAACAAATCCCAGTCTCGATCCATGCCAACTCAACAGACACCATCGGAGATACCTGTAGAGCACCTTTATAGTCACCCAGTTACGTTGCGACGTTTGATACACACAAGGCACTCCTCCGATATCCGTGACTTGCATGATCTCATGGTCATAGGAACATATACTTGACATGCAGAAAACAGTAGCAATAAACTGACACGATCATATGCTATGTTTGTAGTTTGGGTCTTATCCATCACATCATTCTCCTAATGATGTGATCCCGTTATCAAATGACATCTCATGTCCATGGCTAGGAAACCTTAACCATCCTTTGATCAACGAGCTAGTCCATTAGAGGCATACTAGGGACATGGTTTTGTCTATGTATCCACACATGCATTTAAGTCTCCGATCAATACAATTATGGCATGGACAATAAACGATTATCATGAACAAGGAAATATGATAATAACTAATTTATTATTGCCTCTAGGGCATATTTCCAACAGGGCAAGGGGACATGTGCTAAGGCGTATATGAGCAATCCACGCTTAGAGCCCTCTTTCGGGGGATTAGCAATAATATACTCTTTGAACCAATGCAGGAAAGTGGAGTTGTGCTCTCTAGTAATCGGTGACCGTCTTGCATACCGCCCGGTCACGATACTTCTTTGCGATAGTTTCTTTCTGCAGTGCCGCGAAAAGATCTACCTGGTGTAGGTGTTGTAGCACTACCAAGTTTTCTCTGTCAAAGTCATTGCGTCGATCTGAGTAGGCCACATCCAGTTCCCTGCGACCGTTGGAGTGACCTTCTCCATCGAGCCTCCCATCGTTCTTGTTAACGGGCAAACCAACACCAGGCGGCTGGTCTGCGCCATAAAGAAAATTCTCGTAGAAAGAGATGCACACTTGTGTCATATAGCCCTGGACGATGCTTCCATTCGGAAGGGACATGTTACAAACGAATCCTTTGATGACCCCATTCATCCTCTCAAACGGCATCATGTTGTGCAGGAATGATGGCCCTAGGTCTATTATGTCATCCACAATATGGACACACTGATGCACAATGACGTTAAAGAATGCGGGCGGGAAGTACATCTCAAGATCATTTAGTATGACAACAATCTCTTCCTGTAGCCTTCGGAGCTAGTTCACATTGATCGACTTGTGAGAGATGACGTCGAAAAGGTTATAGAGACCAATAAGCATGTCATGGACGTGCTTGTCCATTATCCCTCTAAGGGCAACAAGTAGTATCCGCGTCATCATCACATGAAAGTCATGGGACTTTATCCCGCTGAACTTTTTCTTCTTCGCGTCTAGATATTTGCTTATAATGCCACAGTAACCAGAACTAACTTTGACTCCGGCAAGGCACTTGAAGAATTGATCGATCTCAGCTAGACTTAAAGTGAAGCAAGAAGGGGGAAATAATCCTCTTCCTTTACTTTTTTTGCCCTTCTTCTCCCGCTCCTCTGTCTCTGCCTCTGTCTCCTCTGACTTTTTATGGGGCAGCATGTGCAGATCTGCCTTGATCTCCAAATCTTGCAAGTCTTTTCCTGCCTTCGGCCCATTCTTGGTCTTATCCGACAGTCTTACAGATATGCATTTGATCAAGGCAATGAGGCGTGTCGAGTTTGTGCTAGTACTCCAAGTCCTAGAAAACAGACCTCGTCTTCCATACCTTCAGCAGCGGCTCTGGCGCCTTTTTCATCGTCTTTCCCGGCGTGGGGCACTGTTCCCACTTTTTCAACGACTCATTGATTTCAGCGCCGTTCCGCTTATGTGGAGGTCCTCGATGCTCAGCCTCACCATTCAATGGATCTCCACGGTTTCTCCACGGGTCGTCCTTCTCAAGCCATCTTTGATGCCCCATGTACACGATTTTCCCAGACCCGCCATATTTCCTTGGCGTTAGCTGCTAAGACATTGTATCATCCATTCACCGCGTGCATCCGCAATGTCCATGGCACACCTGTCCCGCGACATATCCGTAACCGAGATGGTCGTACACCGTCGTGATCAACGCGGCTTTGATATAGAAATACGCGACATATCCGTAACCGAGATGTCTCGCCGGTGTTTTCCATAACGTGTCTAACTCCTCTTGAAGTAGCCCCAGATACAGATTAATATTATTTCCTGGTTGTTTCGGCTCTTGAATCAGCATGCTCATGTGTATGTACTTTGACTTCATGCACAACCAGGGGGGAGGTTGTACATCCTTACAAACACAGACCATGTGCTATGGTTGGTTTTCTGGTTGCCAAACGGATTCATGCCACAGGTACACACGCCAAGCACGATGTTCCTTGCATCACATGCGAAATACTAATATTTTCGGTTGAACGCTCTCCACTGGCTTCCATCCACAACGTGTCTCAACTTCGGGTCATCTCCATCGTCGGGCTTCTTCCTCTCCGCATGCTAGCGCATGAGCTTTGCTTCCTTGGGGTCTACAAGATACCGCTGGAGACGGGGAGTGATCTGTAAGTACCATACAACTTTCTGGGGAGATTTCTTCCTAGCCTTCTTTTATCGATAAGCATTGCACACCAGAGAACTTGATTTTTCCACGTGCTCCTTCTGATAAATTATGCAATCATTGATGCATGCATGGTATCTAACGTGCGACAGATCAAGAGGGCACACGATCTTATTCGCCTCATCCAAACTAGAAGGACATAGACTCCCCGCCGGAAGAACATCCTTTAGGTACTTGAGAAGCTCATCGAGGCTAGAGTCAGTCCATTTATTTTTAGCCTTCATCTTTATGAGTTCGAGCGTGAAACTCAAGCGAGTCACCTTGGGATTGCAACCATGATACAATGGAGTGTTCGAGTCTACCACCAGTTGCTGCAGCTTTCCCTCCTCTCTGGAATCAGCTCTCTTAGTACTCGCCTCCTTGTGAAGCAGTGCTTCAACATGAGGGTCCCGCACGATTGAACTTAGTATCGACGAATTCTACGACATGGAGTACATGTTTTCTCCTCCTCCATGTTCATCCCCTTCTCCGCCGCCATGTCTGGCCCCTTCTCCGCCACCATGTCCGGCCCCTTCTCCGCCGCCATTATAGATCATCTCTTCGTCTTGCCTCGTGTCATCATTGCCTACCCCGTCGGTGTCCTCAACATCCTCATCCTCATCTTCAATTATCCATCGAGTATAGCCATCCATGAAACTAGTCATGAGCAGGTGCGCCGTCATATGGCCATCGTCATAGGTGTCGCCAAACTCGTCCTTTGCATCTTCGACACGGACATAAAACCTCTGTTAGGTTATTTTCTTCCATATCCTGCACCGCCGACCGCCTATCCACCACCGTTCCACTGATGACCATCATGAATGGCTGCACGGTAATAATGAACAAATTGATTATAAAGATGCATGCATGCATCAAAGTCATACAAAAATTCAGCATGACCTTCCTTAAAAATAGGACATATAGAGTTTGCCGGGAATTCGCCGAAACAGAAATAAATCGACATTTCGGCACAACATTGGCAACTCACAAGCACATATTTTCATTCTTGCAAAATCATAAATTTTTAATCAACTATCTCGAGATCGAGAACAGTGATGATGAGATGTCGATAGGTGTCGCCACACACACCTATGGAATGATCAAAAGTGGACAAATCTCTTCTTGAAAAAGCTATAGATCTAGTGAGGGAGGAACATAGGCCACTTCACTAAATGCTAGCTAGATCTATCTAGCTACCTAGTTTGGGAGGAGACAAGTTCAACTAGTGGAGCGGAAGGAAAAAGAGAAAGCAGATGCATAAATGGAGGTGGTGTAGTTAGATAGGAGTAATAAAGGGAGAGAAAGATAGGTAGAAGAAGGATAGTAATGGGGGGAGAAGTAGTGAGGAAGAAGCAAAGTGAGGGAGAGAGGAGGTGGGAGCTAGGGGAAAGTGAGGAAGAGAGGAGGGGAGGGGGGAGGGAAAAGGTGGTATGGCTGCGGCTTAGCAGTAGAGCTGGGATCAAAACGCGCTGCTGCTAATAAGCTACCAGTAGCGCTCCTCTGGCACCCGCGCTACTGCTAAGCGGGGCCTCCATGTGGCCATTTTCAAAATTAGCAGTAGAGATATGAAAAAAAGTAAGTTACTACTATTACATTAGCAGTAGCGCGGTTATTCATGGCGCTACTGCTAAACCTAGTGTGGCGGGAACTGATCGGTCAATGTTAGTAGCAGCGCTGTTCTACCGAGCTGTACAACTGCTAAGTAGGTAGCAGTAGCGCCTGTCCGTGAACTGCGCTACTACTAATTAGTAGTAGCGCCTCTTCCTGTCCCGCACTGCTGCTAATATTCTCTGTATAAGGTTTTCCCTACTTGTGCCTGGCAGCTTCTACAAGGATCTCACCCGAGCTATGATCCTGTGATGGTTCCTTCTCTTTGGCTTTCCACCGCCCGCGGTTCAAGAACCACGAGTCAACTGGATTATTTGATAATATTTTAGCTCTATTACTGATAGTATATGATAATATTCGAGATGTATTAGTGATAATATTCGATGATGCATTAACTCCCTTATTCGATATGTATTAGTGATATTATATGATAATATTATATGAATAATCCCGACGATCAGCGGTGATATTATATGTATTGGAGATATTATATGATGATCTTGCTAAAAAATCCTCCTGACCATCCCTCGCCCCTCAGATTGAACCTCGCCGGCGGTTGACTACTATGATTCAATTTTTTCTTATTTAATGTATTCTAATTTAAATACTAAAATTTTAATCTTAGAATCACGAAGCATTAAGGAAGAAAAATTTTGTTGATTTTTAATCTTCGAATCATAAACACAGGAAAAGTCGACGTCGCTGATGACGAGGGGAGGATCCCTGAGTACCCTTTGTGCTGCGAAGAGGGGTATATGCGACTGTTATCCTAACCTAGACAACGGTACATCCTTCACCGTCAAGCTACATGACGACTTTGAAATTATTACGGTATATAAAGAAGGCATGTATTTATTGATAATGAAGTATGACATATTTCTTTGCTTTAATTAACCTTTAATTTTCTTTTGTACAATTCGACTAGTGAGTTCGCTGCCATGCAAGATTCGCTACGTTGGACAAGTTCCATTTCAAAAAGAAGGATAGTACAGAACTTAAGATAGCTCACCTAAGAATGGAACATTATAATTTTGTCGTTAAGGTAAAAAATAGAGAAGATCAAACATATTTTGGCCGTTCTAATTTGAGAGCACTTTGCAAGACATATGGGTTGGACGAGTACATGGACATTACCTTCGATCTTGGTAATGTAGATGTTCGTGATAATAATATGGAAATTTGGGTGCATGCGGATGACTTGATTCCATTTCTACCTCCAGGTGAGTTTGTCAACAGATTTGTTAGGTAATTTATATTCATTATTGAAAAGTATTTGGTATGTCTCAACTAAATTTATTTATTTTTAACTATCAGCTTATTTCTTTGCTACAAGAACTGCACAACAAATAATATATCGGACCTACTACAGTTATGACTCCGAGCTTACTTGGTTGGATAAAAAACCAGCTGATCTCATTTATTCATGATTTTCAGTATCATCCTAAACGTAACATGACTAGCAACATTTATCATGGATATGTGACACTAGTTCACAAGTTGAACCCTTATAACATAACTTCAGACAACTTTGTAAAAAAAATACCATTGCGTCACGGGTCCATCTCTTTCATACACTGTTCTTAAGCAAAACCAGTTTATCTAACTATGTTATTATTGCTTATGTTCTTTAACAGGAACTCTCGGCAGAGACGTGCCTAAAAGGATGGGTGCCACCGGTGATTTTCATATGGTTAGCTGACGCACAATCTGGATGAGTTATCCTGATAAATACATATTATCTCGAAGTAAAGAATGGCTGAAAATCAAAGGATGGAGCAAGGCAATAAAAGCATCCACACAACCACTTGGACATGATATCTTGATTTCTGGAGATAGGTTGATCACCCCACAAGTTGGAGATAGGTTGATTTGTATTCTTCAATGGGGAGATGTAGGAGTTCACCTTTTTATGTTGTTTTACCTAGGAGAGAGACGTAGTGAGTGTTTCTAACTTGTGATAACTTGATCACTGACTAGTATGATAAATACCAGAATGATGAGGAGATCACCTTTTTATGCTATTTTCCCTAGAATGATGAAGTCTTGATTAAGATTATGACGAGCTGTTATGTGACATATACGAGTATATATTAGATGGATGCAATAGACCAAGTTGAATTAGAGGAAAATACGGTGTTGTGAATCGCAGCATTGTATGTTCCTCCAATGCAACTTGGTCTCTTGCATCCATCTAATTTGTATTGATGTTGGAGATTGTTCTTCCATAATTTGTACTGATATTGTATATCAATATGCGTAACGCGCCAGCCGTCCCACACATTCATGGATGAACCCCCATTTTGAAAAAACTAAACCCTAGGGCTTGGAGCACCTGACGCGTGGCCACCTTTAGTCCCGGTTACACCAGCCGGGACTAATGGTCGTCCTCCCTAAGTGCTATGCAGCGTCCATGTGGAGCCCCTTTAGTCCCGATTCATAACACGACCGACACTAACTTTTAGTCCCGATTGCTTAGTCCCAGTTGCACAACCTGCACTATTGCAGAAACGGCCTTTAGTCTCGGTTGGGAAGGGCCTTTAGTCCCGATTCACCAATCGGGACTAATAAATAGGGACTAAAGCCCCCCACGCTTTGGTCCCGGTTGGATGCCAACCAGGACTAAATCCCGGCCACGTGGCAGGCTGTGCATAACGAGGGCTTGGGGCTGGTGACACCAACAGGACTAAATGTTTAGGGGTTTATGGTTTTTTGGTTATTTTTTCTTTTCATTTTGTGTTTTCCATCTAATTATTTTTCATTCCAAACATATTTTATACTACAACATATTGTATACGTTATGCATCTATAATAGAATTTCTCGTAGAACCAATCATATAACATACAATTTCTTGTAGAACCAATCATATATCATCAAAATTCCCGTACGACCATGAATGCATACACATATGTACAATTTCATATATACAATTTCTCCTAAAATTTGCAGATCATTACGTGCAGGCATTTGGTGAAATGGTATTCTTATTTGGGAGATATGACCTGCTCAAGAAAAAATCCCGTCATTTCCTCTTGAAGTGCTCGTATCTGGTCCTTTGGTAGGAGCTTATTCCGCATCTCCACCATCTTTAAAGAAAGGGGTCAATATGAATAAAAAAATGTGAATAGTGTTTACATATCCAAAGATCTCGTTCATCTCCCCTCCTTTCGGTCAGAAAGAGAATGTTCTCGCAAACAAAGTATGCACATAAATCAGTCCCATGTTCCTAACTCATACACTTTACGTGAATCTATTTCAGTCAGATAATAATCAAGCATGATGATGGTCATGAAACTAGAATAAAAGAGATGTGCGGACGTAGCGAATACTACTTGACGACCTTGGACCGTCGCCATTTCAGCTATGGTGTCCATGCACCGACAACTTCTTTGATGAACTTCGTCAAACCTGTAAGGTGTTATTAATTACTTGATATCAGGAAATGAACTAAACAGGTCGACATAGTACGATAATTATTAAAATTACCTCTTGAGTATCAAAACCAGGCTTCTGTATTTTTCACGGTATTTACATAGTGACTCTAGTACTTCAACAGTTCCCTCGTCAACTCTAATGATTCGCAAGATCCGGTGGAATGTGTGCACACATTTGTATAAGCGGTCATGCATAACTCATTAACTACACTTAACACCGAGTAAGCAAAAATAAAATTTATAGTACAAGATAGTAACACTCACCTGAAGTTGTAAGAAAAAATTATTTCTAGTCTGGCATTTAGTTCCTTCAAAACCTTAGCAAGATATTCTTTGTATCTTGTTTGTAATAATCTATAGTTATAACATTTTCATGAACGGTATTTGGATCAATGAACTCAATGCCATAGACTCAATATCTTTTCATTTCAAACATCTTCATTCTGGATAATACCACACAAAATAATATATTGAGGATAATTACACGCAATCAACGAGCTAAGCTAGAGACTTAAGTTACATAAAGAAATCACTTACATACAATAGGAACTGACGAGAGATTTGTCAAGTGCTTTCTGATTGAATAACTGAAACATTTCTGGAAAATCAATCCACACGTCATTTCCATGGTAGTAATGCTCTGGCTTGACTGTCACCATGAGGCTCTATCGCCCGACCTTTATTTCTCTCGGGTAGCAGTGATACAAATTGCGCATTTGCGCTGATCGAAGTTTCTCCTCTTCAGGACGGACCAGAGGGTCCCCGGGGACATATTTCCTTGCTAATTCCTTCGTCATGGGGACTTCCTCGAGGCCTAGGAGTTGTTCAATAGTGATACCGAACTCTCTAGCCCTCGGTCTATTAGCATCGTTTATCGCGTTATCGGTACTCACCTTGAGCGGGGGGACCAATTACACTGCTTGTTCCCTCAGTTGGGGAACAGTTTTCCCACATTTATTACTACCTGTACTCCGTGACTGCTGTTTTTTTGATGTTGATGATATGACTTGCTCCTAATAGAGCGTTCATAGTCTGATCACGGTTTTGCCACAACCAATTTAGCAACATTCACAAAGTGTGGTATCACTTTCTCAGGTATTTTCACCTTTGGCGGCAGGGGCGGTTTCGGCCCAAAATGGGCCTTCAATTCAGAATCCACTTGGGCATTGGTTTCCTCCTCAGTCCAATCGTAAGCTAACTTTGTTTTAGCAGGAGACTCGTGTTTCTTCTTTGGTGCAGCTCTATTCCTCTTTGGAGTCGGCTGACGCGGCGGAGGTCGATATCGTAGACTCACGATAGGCTCCGTCACGGGGTGGGGTGGATTCGGCTGACGCGGCAGAGATCTATATGGCGGACTCACGCTGCACTCCGTCTCGAGGTGGGGTTGAGTCGTCTGACGCGGCGGACTTGGAGGTGTCGGTGGCTTTGGCACCGAGTTTAGAAACACGATGCATTCCGTTCCCCATACAATGAGACAACGTATGGCTTCTCCCAGTGTCTGCTCCTCTTCACCTCCAGGAAAGTCAAGCTCTAGTGAGTCATATCCCGATAGAACTTCATCCACCCTCACACGAGCATAGCCTGGTGGAATCGGATTGCCATGGAAGGTTGCTTCAGGTGCCTTCGGTAAAGCAAAGCCTTCCCCACATTCATGGATATGTTCTTCAATTTCACGCGTGGCTCACAACTTGTCGTCTTTTGGATATCATCCACCTGGTAGCGAGCTAGCAGTGCATCATCGGCCTCGTACTACCCTTGTCGTAGAAGATTTGCTCGATTCGGAGAGCTAACAGAAGAAAGATTCATTAATATATATATAGCTAAATTATTTTGGTTATATACATAAAAAATCAATTAATACATGTAATCATTATCAGAGGCCTTATATATTTATATATATACCTCACCGGACTTTGTTAATGGAAGAACATTTCCTCGCCATCATTGTTTGTGTGCCCTTCATTTCTTGGTTCTTCCTCAATTCCCTCACCGGACTCGATTAGATATTGTGTGCCGTCATCTAGTTCAATCTCTGGGTTTGAGGAGCGTATCATCTGGAATACATCCTCTTCACGGTCTCCGTCGCTACTCTCCATACTTAACTAATCCGGAAGAAAGATAAAACAATTTAATATTCAACTTATAATGCATTCAATAAGAAAAAGCATATCGAATACATCTCATATAATATCAGTAATACATCTCAAATAATTCTGTTAATGCATCATCTAATATTATCACTAATACACCTCAAATATTGTCATATGGCATCACTATTACAGCTCGCATATTATAGCTCAAATACAGCGCGGGCGGGCGGTCGACACCCAAAGAGAAATAATCATCACAGATCATAGCTTGGGTGAGAACTATAAATAACCTGTCAGGTAATGGAGAACATGGCGTCCAAAGCAGCCATGTAGGGAAGGACATGCTCGTCCTCCTCCCTGGTACGGCGACGTACCTCCTCCACGATGTCCGGCTCCCTCCGCACCGATAGTGGTCCACACGAATACCACCAAACAACCTCCGGGTCAACGACGGGAGCCTGATTCCTCACCAAGATGTGCGCCCCGGAATGTAGCACCTCCTAGTGTTAGTCTGGCAGAGCCCAGTCCTGGATATGGCGCCTCTCAAGCAGGTTGTTGCTGCCGAGTCAACGACGAGGATGTGAGCGGGCATTGTCGACGTCGAGAACTTATAAACATGGGATTTGCATAACAATGATTATCATTTTATTAGACTACTCATATTTATAGACAAATTCCTACTCAAACTTATAAACAAATTCCTACTCAAATTTCTATAGGGCTTCGTCGATTCGACGGCTACGCTATGCAATCAATTCGACGGCTATGCAATAACAAGGGATTTGAAGATTCTTTATATGCAATATCTCAATTAGCAAATCAGCAACATCTAAACATTTAAACATCTAAACATCAAGAACTGATTTCAATCATATGCATCAACAAGAATATCCTCAAATAATGACAAGTATCAGCGCTAACTATAAAACTATATGAAGTTTCATCCCTCTTCATGTCATTTAGCATGTGTTTCACAGTTGGCCTATATGTGACAACAATATGCATAGCTTTGGCAAACAAAAGAAAACATACACATATGCATGTTATCTAACATACACATATGCATCAATATAAAACAATTACACATATGCATTTTGTCTACCATACACATATGCATTTTATCTAACATACAAAAAAATGAAGAAAATTCACAGAGGAGTGGCTCACCGGGTGGGATCGTCGGGGCGGAGACGGAGGAGCGCCGCCGGAGAAGGAGGAGGATGCCGGAGGTGGGGAGGAGCGGTGCTGGTGCGAGATTGGGCCACGACGGTGCTTGGAGGAGCGGGCAGGGGTCGAGGCGGGCACGCGTGGAGGAGTGGCGGCAGTGGGCACCGGCGGGGTGCCGGCCCAGGCTCAGGCGGCTCTTGGGAGCAGAGCGGCCAAACGACGACGTCAAGGTGCTTGCGGGGCAGCCTTGCGGCGTCGTTGAGCGGGCGTGATGTGAATGATTTGGGGAGGAAGAAGGGGGGTTCAAATAGGGCGACACCTTTAATCCTGGTTGGTGGCTCCAGACAGGACTAAAGGTTTATTTTCTCTTTTTTTTATTTAGTATTGTTTTTCTAAATAGTACAGTTTCTGATTTTAATTTTTGGAATCATTTTTAGAATATTAATAATTTTTAAATGAGTCTTTTTGATTTAGTTCAAAAGCAGTACAAATGAACTCTGGAAAGGTTGAAACTTGGCATGGTATCATCATTTCATCCACATAGCTTGGGCTAAAAAGTTGGGAGGGTTACAAGAAAAATTGGATGAACTTCGTGTACAAACTGGACCATCTCCTTCGAAATACGAGTGTTTCACATGAAAACTCCTCTGTTACAAAGGCATTTCATATTGTAAACTTATTTAAACTCCAGTCTTGTTGTGCATTCAATATGCACCATTCAAAAGCCACGTCCTGAAATTTCAACATTTTCTAACTTCATTTTCTTTTTTTATACATTTAATGATTTTTTGAGCTTAATGACCCTGAAATTGAAAAGACCTACAAATGAACTCTGAAATGGTTGAAACTTGGCATGGTATCATTATTTCACCCATATAGCATGTGCTAAAAAGTTGAGAGATTTATTGGAAAAAGTGGATGCATTTTGTGTACAAACTAGACCATCTCCTTCAAAGTTTGAGGGTTTCAGACTATAATTCATCTGTTACAAAGGCATTTCATTTTTTTAAACCTATCGCAACTCCAGACTTTTTGTGTATTGAATATGCACCATTCAAAGGCATATCCTCAAATTTCAACCATTTCTAACTTCATTTGCTATTTTTCATGCATTTAACGATTTGATTTGAGTTGCATGACCGTCAAATTGAAAAGCATTACAAATTAACTCGGAAAAGGTTGAAACTTGGTATGATATCATCATTTCACACACATAGAGTGTGCTAAAAAGTTGAGAGTGTTATGACAATAAATGGATGCACTTCGTGTACAAACTGGCCTATTTCTTTTTCTTCGCGTGTGTCCCTTTGCGTCTTAACCATTGCGTTGTAACGATGGACAATCTTCATCATCTAACAGGACGCTTGGGTCAGTCTTCACTGTGAAGGCAGGAACTTCATGAAAAAATTTCATAATCTTCTGACATGTTTCTCTTGTCCTCCACTCCAACTATGTTTCATTTTCCTGAAAGAACTATGTGGCACGTTGGCTTCCTTATCTTTCCATTTTCTCGGTTTGGTAGACATGTCCTTCACATAGAAAACTTGCGTCACATCATTGTCTAAGACGAATGGTTCCTCTCTTTACCCAAGATTGTTGAGACCCAATTTTTTCATTCTGTACTTCGGGTCTACCTCAACCCTGTTAGATTGAACCATTTGCACGGAAACAAAGGGATTTATAAATCACCTCCATAGTCAAGTTCACATATATCCTCTTTGTAACCATAATATGTGTCCTTTTCCCTATTGTTGTTTGTTGCATCAAAGCGGACACCACTATTTTTCTTGGTGCTGTTTTGATCTTGGGCGATTGTGTAAAATGTATTCTCATTAATCTTGTATCCTTTAAAATGTACTCCCATTATTCCCATTAATAAGTACAACTCATCTCAAACACTATCATCATTCATGAGATATGTTTGCAACCAACCGCCGAAAGTCTCCCTGTGTTCACGCGTAATCCAGTCGTCAGACTGCTAAGGGTGTTTGGAGCGTAGAATATTCTTGTGTTCATTGATATACGGGGCCACCAAGGTGGAAATTTGGAGAACTGTGTAGTGTGCTTGGGCCCAAGAATGCATGTCCCTACATATTACTGATGCCTTTCTAGCGTGCCTTTGGCACTCAGTCTCACTAAGGTAGTCCTGGGTTAAGGGGTCCTCGGATAGCCGACCTGTTTCTCATGGGACGGACTATATGATCCGCTGGACGAGCATCTGATGATATGGGCATCTATATAAGCCGGAGGGTTTTAGGTTGTAGAGGGAAGACAACTCATCTAGGGTTTAGTTATTCGATCTTGAGGTAGATCAACTTTCTAACCTACATATTATCAATATAATCAATCAAGACATAGGGTATTACCTCCATAGAAGGGCCCAAACCTGGGTAAACATTGTCTCCTTAATCTCCTCTGACCCTCCATTCTTGTGTCACAGCTCGGGACCCCCTACCCGAGATCCGCCGGTTTGGACACCGACACTCGCCTCATGCCGCGATTCAGGAATATCAGTTGGCTTAAGGTCAGGAATAAAGTCAACTCAAAACTCAATAACCTCCTCTATTTCATGGCCCTTGGAGATGCTTCCTTATGGCCTAGCATGGTTATGAACATATTTCTTTAATACTCCCATGAACCTCTCAAATGACAACATATTGTGTAGAAATACAGGACCCAGAATGGTAATCTCTTCGACTAGGTTAACTAGGACATGCATATTGTGTAGAAACACCAACTCAAAACTTACAAGACATTGCACCAAATCATTCTGTAAACTCGGTAGGATTTCTGGATCGATTACTCTTTGAGAAATTGGATTGGGGAATGCACATAGCTTCACAATGGCTAATCAAACATTTTCCGGTAGAACCCCCTCAATGCAACAACAAGTGATTGCGTCATAATCACGTGCCAGTCAAGAGACTTTAGGTTTTGGAATTTTCCTCTGTCGTATTTATTCTTTCTTTATATTCGACGAGAAGTCAGACGGGACCTTCATACTGAGAAGGCATTCAAAAAATATTTCCTTCTCTTCTTTCATAAGAGCGTAGCTGGGAGGACCTTCATACTGCTTTGGATGCATCCCTTCTTTTTCATTCATACATTGTTGGTCCTACCGTGCCTTCGGTGTATCTTTTCTCTTCCCATACACTCCTAGGAAGCCTAGCAGGTTCACATAAAGATTCTTCCTCACGTGCATCACATCGATTTTAGAGCAAACCTCTAGGACTTTACAATACTCTAGCTCCCAAAATATAGATTTCTTGTTCCACATGGGTGCATGCCCGTCAGCGTCATTCAGAATAGATTGATCTCCAGGACCCTTTCCAAAGATTACTTTTAAATCCTTGATCGTGTCAAGTACATCATCACCAGTATTGTGGCCAGGCTTCTTTTGGTTATCCGCCTCACCCTTGAAATGCTTGCCTTTCTTTCTTAAGGCATGCTTGATCGGAAGAACCAACGATGTCCCAGGTACATAACCTTTTTACATTTATCCAAATATGTACCTTCACTCTCATATGTACAGTGCGTGCATGCATTGTATCCCTTTTTTGGCTATCCTGAAAGGTTACTAAGAGCAGGCTAATCATTGATGGTTACAAACAGGAATGCTCGTAGGTCAAATTCCTCCTGATCGTTCTCATCCATACACGTACACCTTTTAAATCGCACAACTGTAAAATTTCTTCAACTAATGGCCTTAGGTATACATCAATATTATTGCAGGGTTGCGTAGGGCCTTGGATGAGCACTAGCATCATAATGAAGTTCCACTTCATGCATAACCAAGGAGGAATGTTATAGATACATAGAGTCACAGGCCAGGTGCTATGATAATTGCTCTGCTCCCCAAAAGGATTAATGCCATCTACACTTATAAAAACCATAAGTTCCTTGTGTCATTTGCAAAGTCTGACCACTTTATCTCGATTTTGCTCCACTGCGACCCATCAGTAGGTACTCTCAACTTCTCGTCTTTCTTACGATCTTCTTTGTGCCATCGCAACAACTTGGCATGCTCTTTGTTTTGGAACAAATGCTTCAACCATGGTATTATTGGATCCTTCCACATCACCTTGGCAGGAATCCTTTTCCTGGGGCACTCACCCTCAACATCATCACCAGGGTTATCGCCACTGATCTTATAGCGCAATGAACCGCATACGGGGCATGCATACAAATTCTCGTACTCGTCACTTTGGTAGAGGATGCAATCATTAGGAATTCATGTATATTCTACACCTCTAATCCTACAAGGAAGACAACCTTCTTTGCTTTGTATGTACTTTGGAAGCTTATTCTTCATTATTTTCAACATCTTTTCAATTCCCTTGTCAGATACACCATTATCTGCCTTCCATTACAGCAATTCTAGTGTGGTACCCTGATTTTTCTTGTCATCTTTGCAATCTGGGTACAACATTTTTTTGTGATCCTCTAACATGCACTGAAACTTCAACTTATGCTTTCCACTTTCGCAGTTTCTCTTTGCATCAGCAATGGCCCGACCAAGATCATCAAGGGGTTCATCTGATGCCTCTTATTCAGGTTTTTCTTCTTCAATAATCCAGTTCCTCATTGGAACCCATGATAGCTGTCATCATCCTCTTCTTCTTCATTCTCTTCCATTAGAACCAATCTTTGTCCATGCTTGCTCCAACAGTTATAGCCAGACATGAACAAGACCCAAATAGGTGGACGTGAATGTCCTTTGACCTACATTAATTTTTATCATTCTTACAACCACCACATGGACAATACATAAAACCATTTCGATTGTTTGCCTCATACGCATGCCGAAAACTATGTACGCCATTAATGAACTTAGGAGAGCGTCGGTCATCGTACATCCATTGCCGACTCGTCTTCATTACATAACATCAAAGTGACGAAATTAATACAAGTTCATACGTAAAGTACATACACACTTATTCTCATAAAACAACATACAACTATCTAGCTAAAGCATTTAAATGCAACACCAAATAAGATCAAAATCGCAACTAAGGTGATAATTAATCCAACAACATAATGATATCAATCCTCTTTATTGATGGCATATTATATAATCTTTCTAATCTTCAAATGCATTGCATCCATCTTGATCTTGTGATCATCGACGACATCGGAAACGTACAACTCCTATTTCATCTTCTCTTCTTCAACTCTTTTCAATTTTTATTTCAAACAATTGTTTTATTTTTCATCTAAATTTAACTTCTCGATAATAGGGTCGGTTGGAATTTCCGGTTCACATACCTCCTAGATAAAAATATCTATGTCACTTGATAGGCGTAACTGTCATTAACACGAAATGAAACAAATAGTTAAAAAAGAGAATATACCACATCGGAATCATAAACCGGACGAGGGCCGACGGGCACGGATATCAAAACCATGGCACTATATATAACAAACAATCATACAAGATAAAAAAATATACGAATGACTATCTAAATCATACAAATAAGATTTGTTTTATAAATGGGATAAGAACAAGAGGCTCACCAAGGTGGTGTCGTTGACGGGATGGTGCGGGCGATCGACGGTGGTTAGGACGGGGACGGGAAGGAACTAAGTAAACCACACCTACACACATGCAAACTAAGAAGTTAATCTGAGCTCAAATTGCATATAAATCAAATAAACTCTCACATAATTACTCCGAAACTAAAACCCACAAATCACTATACTTATAGAGCATGGCTCGAGCTAATCTAGCAATGAGAGATGAAAGGACAAAGTTGCTTACCTTTGTGAACACTGGGATGGATGGGGTGCCTCAACTCGAGAAATCTTGGCAAAAATGAAAGATCAGCTCGAGCAAGAAGAGAGAAAGGAGAGTGCACGAAGCACTATATATAATGACATCTTTAGTCCAGATTGGTGATATAAACCGGAACTAACGATCTATCTCTAGTCCCTATTGGTGATAACAACCGAGACCAAATAGCCTCGTAGGGCCCCAGCCTGACGCAACCCTGCTACCACCCCTTTAGTCCCGGTTGGTAACACCAACTAGGACTAGAGGTTCCTCATGAACCAAGACTAAAGCCTAACCTCAAGAACCGGGACTGGTGGTCACATTAGTCTCGGTCCAAAAACCGATCAGGACTAATGCACCGATCCATACGTCTGTTTTCTATTAGTGTTGGACTAAAGGCCCTTACAAACCGGAACTAATGTCTCATTTTTTACTAGTGGTATGGACCTGACAGCAGCTACACATAAAATCTTATACAACTCCATGAAGTCGTCCAAATCATTCTCGACATATGAGCATCGCATAACAATCCATCTATTTTTTTATGCATTTCCTTGAATGCACAGTTGTTTTTGCTTACCGATAGAGCTTTTGCATTCTCCACAATTTATTCATGATCGTCATAAAAAATAAAAATGTACTTTTCAGGGATTGCTGATATAATCATATCCATACACATTCCTCACATCCTCGCAATAGATAATGGAATTCCATTTGAGTACCAAATAAAGCTCTATTTTTGGATGAAGATCTATCCTATTTAGTCAACACTAGTGCAAAAAATTCTACCTATGACGTTCTAAAACACGCATTTATGGGTGGCACATCCACGCTAGCAATATAGCGCCTGTGTTAAGAGATACCGATGGAGCCGGTCAACTACGCCATAGGTATTTTAGTTATCTATATAGCGTGCCCCGGTTGAAAACGTCATTTAGACTATCCACAATGGGAGTAACATAGGTAGTAACATAGATGCCAACTAAGAAAAAATATGATGTGGCAACTAATTAATGAGAAGGAAGAGAAACTAAGTAACTTAGCATGTTATTGTAACATAATGCATAACAAGGCAAGATGAGTCTATAAGCTAATAAATGACAGGCTCCATGTTACTACCACTATGTCGCTATCCACTGCGAAGATAGTAACTTCGACTAGTAACATATTCATGTTACTACTATATGTTACTTCTCATTGTGGGTAGTCTTATGAGTGAAGCAGTGATGGCGTCCTTTCGTAGACACGCTATTACTAGGTAATGTCGTTGTTACTTTTTTGCACGCAATTGATATTTGCAGGGTTTTAAAAAAATGATATTCTAATTGCCTCTATTTGCTCGTCCTGGGTTCGATTGGTTAGAAAGTTCATGTCACATGTTGAACACAAAGAATCAAAACTTCGATAGAACCACGCGACAAGTTTTACATCAATATTTTGTACAAGCACATCATAATAAACTGTTGTTCGAGCAGAGGAGGAGGCGGCTCATGGCCATCTCTAGGTTGGCGGTCTTCCAGGAGTCCAGCATCGTGACGGCTATGGCAACCTCGCCACACCTTGCTTCCGCGCTCAACCTACATAGGAGAAAAAAGAGAGCAGTGAGAGAGGGAAATGAGTGAGAGAGTCGAGTGGGAGAGGACATGTACCTATGATCCGTGTGCATATCTCCAAGGGTGCCAAACAGAAGGGAGTGGCCGGATCTGCGGTGGGGTAATAGGAGCTATGGAGGTGAGGAGGTGGAGCTCGGGGACCATGACGCACCGCCGTATGGTGCGAGGACAATGGAGAAGAAGGGGCAGAGGAGAAAGGATAGAATGAGATGGGATCCGATAAGGAAGGGGATACAACGTGTTGTTAGAGCATCTACAAGCTGAACTTGCAAATCCCGCCCCTTAAACGCCTGCGCACATGCCCGGTCAGTGATCGGGCGTGTCCGCTGTGAGCCCCTACTTTTTCATCTGCGCAACAACACTTCTCATATTTTTCTCATATGTTCGGCCACTCGTACGTGATTGGTGAAAAAGAAGAAAGAGAAAGAAAATAATGAATAAAGAAAGAGAAAAGCTTGTTCAGGGTGGGGTCGCGTCCTACGTGACGGACAGTCCAGGAGTGCCCGGGCGCGTTCATGAACGCTCATATCGTCCTCATATGCGAGATGAATATGAAGGATGCGTGTCAGTCCGAACGTTTGAGATAGTTATGAGGCATCCGGATGGGTTGATTTTTTATGACCGGACAGTCTATATGGACGTTTGAGACGGATATAAGGGATCCGGCAGTTTCCTAACTAGTTTCCTAACTATATGTCCGCTGCTTCTACTGTTTTTGTAAGGCGTCGTCCAATCGGCGCCATTTAATCTGACGGCTGGCTCGTAATTTAATGCAATCACATCTGTGGATATGGTAGGGTGCGGCTTCAGTTTTTCAATGCAGTCACGGCTGGCTTGTAATTTCAATAGTCACAATATTCCTACGCACTATCACATAATGATGAAATGCTTCAAATTGTTTAGGCGAGATACCGATGGCGCGATCGTCAGCCTACACATCATCAGTAGTTTATTTAAAAAAATACTTCGACCAGATTCTTTCAGTTACCGTTGACGTCCCACTTAGTAAGCACGCCATTGGTAATTCAGTTATTGCTATGAGTAATTGATTTATATTATTTTCTGAACAGGTTGATACAGTAACTACTGACGTATGATTTTGATGCCACATCATCGGTAAGACTATAGTGATGATGTACCAAATATGCCAAAGTCATCACTATTTAAGAATAATGATGATGATGTGGCTTGAAAATGAGATGCCATCAATTAATGTTGTGGCTAGCCATTTTTTTAATAATGAACTAAAAATAAGATATCACTAGT
Source organism: Hordeum marinum (assembly GCA_022496015.1). NCBI lineage: Eukaryota > Viridiplantae > Streptophyta > Magnoliopsida > Poales > Poaceae > Hordeum > Hordeum marinum. Next base: position 381,775 of record JAAAWK010001059.1, read on the forward strand.
TAAAGTTGTGGCTAGCCATTTTTTTAATACTGAACTAAAAATAAGACATCACTAGTTAAAGTTATGGCTAGCCATTTTTGTAATAGTGCAACGAGCTATGTTGAATGTTGCTTCCATGAAATCTAGTGACTGGCTATTATCTCCACTTTGATTTGTTCTCTATATTATCCGTTGTCTTGGTTAGTTGCACTGGTAGACTGCATTTCACCTCCCATTTCTGGGTTAAGAACGTGATGTAAGGATAGATGAGGCAATACTCCTGACATCCGAGAATGCAGTTGGACGAACATAATATTTACTTGTTTCATGAAAATAAATAATTTATGGCATTGATGAGGCAGGAAGCTCATGATTTTCAGCTATTGGTCAATGCTATTAACTTATCTATATCTGACGTACCAAATAGCCATATTCTCGCATGCACCATGGACATGAGATTTACTAAAAACTATTATTTCCGTAAACATATATTATATTGGTTTACATACTAATATTCTATGACACCGAAAAATTAATAATCAAATTGTGTATCAGCTGCTCCCTGTGATCCAAGTTAAATTTCATGAAGTTTGACCAAGTCATACAAAATCATAAAACCCATATTCACTTTATTTCGAAATCATTATGAAATATTGTTTCATATTACACATATTTTAAATTCAGAAAAACCTAAAACTCCAATTAATTTTAAGCAAAGGGAGCATTATGAATGGAGCGTACATGGACAAAACCATATAAGATAGACAATCTTGCATAACGTAGACTGTAACATTCAACAAACATCTAATGGGTGTGATTTCGTTTTACAATTTCAATTTCAGTTTAGATTAAAAGTATTTTTCCATAAAAAACAAAAAATTGTATGTGACTAATCAATATCCAGTCAAGTTCACCTAATCCATGATTGCTCCATCATCCTCACAAGAGAATCATTACCAACCTTTCTAATCAAAGTCCTCACCGGAATCGTTGCCGCCTTCACACATGGTGCCCGTCGTCAAGTAGACCAACCACGACACCCGATCAATGGCGCTACCAAAGCAAAAACCCTATCACTCCCCATTGCTACAATTTTCATGACATCTAAAAATAATTCTATCCCGACTCTCTTTCCAGAGCTCCCGGTGAGAATCTCCATCATGCCTATCCAATGTGAGAAGGAGTTTGATAAATTGTGTTGAGGCCATGTGGAATCAGGGACTATAGATTGTGATTATGATATGCGGGCCCCATTGGCTGTCATCGTTCACCAGAGATGAGCACCATACGCATCCACACCTGCACACGTGATTCATGACTTCGTGTCGGAATCGCTAATGGTAACTGGATAAATTAACCGTTGTTGTGGCAATCATAAATTGCTTCCATGGCAGTCAAATTCTGATGTTGTGGCAATCAGAATATTAAGTAATCACATATATTCTGATTATTCTATTTTCATGCTGTTAAAAACATTTGACATTATTATTTATATAAAAATGATCAATTGCATTTATTTTTATATGGACAATTGTGGAATCGTTCGATATAGTTATCCTGTCTCCGTTTAATTATTTTTTATCTCAGCAATACTTTAACTTTATTTCATTTCATTAAACTTTAGCCTTGATGTGTGCGTGTTTAGGTCACATTGTCAAGCTTGTATGTAAAGCGAGTTAGCGACATAGGTCACCAATAAGCTTCCTTTGGGTTGATCCATGTATTCTTTTGTCGTACTTTATTCAATAATTAACGAAAATGGTTGAATGTATCCTTGTATGCAGCGGCCGGGTGTTTGAAGCTCCTTTTCGGAAAACAAATGTCAGATTTGAAAGCTAAGACCTGCCTAAAAACTTCAAGACTATTATCTGCATCTTTTTTTGAAAAGGCGGATGCACCCCCGGCCTCTGCATCTGAGTGATGCATGCGGCCATTTTATTTATTATTCACAAAGACCTTACAAAGCACTACAGCGCTAAGCCCGAAACCACCATCTAGACAACACCTGTCGCTACTCCTATCCTCTTGATGAAGGGGTGCCTAATGTCTGAGCGTAACATCTGAAGCCGGATGCCCCATCGATGCCACATGGGCGGGACTGGGTAACACTCCGGTCTGGCGCACTCACAGTGAGTAACACACGCACATGCTGCAAGGGCTGTCACCTCCGTCTATCATCGATCCATCCTCAAAGCATATACTGACGCATCGACCTCGTCGGGCCTCTCTGTTGTCGATGCCACCACGATGCATAACAATGTCGTCCTACTGCGCGTGTCCTTCGCCGCACTTCTAATGTCGAGCCTCCACTGCTCCACGCTGCCAAGACCCACCACCATGAATATGTAGAAAGAAACACCGCTCCACTGAAGAAGCCGTCCGCTGGTCCCTCGAGCCCGAGTGCATCTCCAAGAATGCCGCCCCCAAGGGGGTAACGACACAGGACTGTCGTCGTCATCCGATCAACTGATCTAGGGTTTCCACCGGAGGTATTGGACGGGGTTGGGAGCTTCACCTCGATGATGCCTTCATGAAGGAAAACGATGATAAGAGCATCGTCGTCACCGGCTCCAGCCACCGACTGAAGACCAGGTTTTCACCCGGATCCGTCCCAAGAAATCCACCTAACAACCTGTGCACTGTCTCAGCCGCCTTCAAAGCCCTAGATCTAGCCGCCTAAATCCGGCGACCAACCGCAACAGCAGTGCCACCGTAGGAAGTATGCATTCATTTGTATGTGATATTTTCTGAAACATGTGGAAGGATGTGTGTGTATCCTTGGTTTTAGGGTAGAGCTATTGGAGGCGGTAGGTCGGGTTATATTCAACTGGTTTAGATAACTATCCAGTCCTATCTCGTGGACTGGTCTCGTGGACTGGCCACGTAATCCCATTAATAGCTGTTGTGGTACATTTACTTTTGCAATATTGAAATCTGAAGGATGAAATATAATTTTTATCATAAGTTGGTTAGCCGCATTATGTAGAAGTGAGAAGGTATACAAAATGACACTAGGTGTCATTCAAAATAGGTAACAAATTGCCAAGTAGGGGGCAAGTAGGTCATCTGTTGCAATGATTATACCTTGTTCGCCGCAGGGAGATGGGAAGAAATGCAGGTAGGAGAATGTAGCAAACACCAGCCCTTGAGAGTTACAACAAAGAAATAACTAAAACATCAGGATTGCCGAATGAATACAATCCTTATTGCATCTTCAAACCGGAGGACCGAATGAACGTAGGCGTGGAGGGCGTACATATGCACTCTTGCCAATTTGGCTCCATTGCTCCTGAAGCACCAGTGCAGCGGCATGTCCACCGTACCCTACTCATTTTCCTTCTCTCAGCCCCCCCCCCCCCCCCCACCCCCGAGAAGAGTAGAGTGGAACGCAACATTCGATGTTCATGACAACGCCACTGTATGCTTTCTAGGGATACTTATTAGTGTATTATATGCCTTCTGGACAGATGCATCTTTTGTTTTGTTTTTGTTCACGAATCCAGGAGGCCAAACCTTAGCCTATAAGCAAACCAGCCGTACGTATAGTTCCAGGACCTAGGCTCAATATTCAACTACGTGCGTGCATCTTGACGTTAAACCCAAACAGAAAACATATGGCCTAAAACTGATTCTTTCAAGGTTGATTCTCAAGCAACTTTAATGGAAAAAAAAAACTGCATTCTTAGAAAGGAGTGAAAACAGACGTTCAAATGAAACATGGAGTGTTGGCAACAGTCTAGCCGACAATTTGACTTGTCGTGGTGTGAGCAGATGAATCGACAAGGAACGGATCGTTAACGAGTCAAGACCGGAGAAGCACAGAAGACAAAGTATCAAGATTAGGAAGAGATTGTTAGTAGTAATCTTGAGTTAGTAGTGCATGTGTTAGTGGAGTACTAAGAACGTGCATGTGCAAGTCAGTCCTAAGTGTGTTAGTAGGTTGCTTGTCCCGTATTACGATTAGGAGTTGTAGCCATGACCTTACAAGCTAGCCGTGTCCTAATCAGTAGTACTAGGAGTCACGTATGAGTACTACTTGGAGTCTTTGGTCGTAGCTATTAGTGTCCGAGTGCGGGTAGTACTAGGATATCTAGTACATGTAGGATTAGTTCTGTTGCATCGATGATTATCGGGGGCATATATATATATATATATATATACATACATATATATATATATGTATATATATATATCAACAGTATTATTAAACTATGAATACCAATTAGATTAGGCTAATATGTAATTGGGTGGAAGCGGCAAACAGGTACACGCTTTATATCTTGAATAGTATTCACTATGTAGGTCACTATTCACAATATATATATATATATACATACATATATATATGTATATATATATATCAACAATATTATTAAACTATGGATACCAATTAGATTAAGCTAATATGTAATTCGGTGGAAGCGACAAACAGGTACGCGCTTTCTATCTTGAATAGTATTAACTAGGTAGGTCACTTTTCACAATAGTATTTACTATTTAGTATCCTATTTGGAATAGTACTTTACTATTCGCGACAATATTTAATTGTTTGCTATAATTTGTACGTTGTTACCTGGTTATTTATTTAATGCAGGATCTATTATGGGCTGTCGAGGCCAACACGACGACTGAGGTGTGTGCAGTGGTGTAATATCCTACTCAGTACTCACCATATTTATCATTATGTTGTTTCAGATGTAGCTAGGTTCGTTCACTTGCTGTTTTTAATTGCAAATTTATGGACTAAATTCCTATCGTCTTCCCAGGCAGTTCCACCCGAAGGGAACACTTCTCTACGGCTACCACGTTCTCATTAAAATGCCACACTAGGCTAGACAGAGAACTACCGCCAGAACTCGTCCCATAAATTCATAAATAAAATACCAAGTGAAACACGAAACTGCATCATTTCCACAACATAATTTACATATGGTTTTTCCTGTCGGGAACCCCGAAAGGTTTACACAAGTATAAAAGAAATTACCTTTTAACTACCTCCGTGAGCTTACAAATGCTCTGAATATTGTAGCTCTTATTACACGATGAGGAAGTACTACTACTACTACTACTACTGAGCAACGAGCCTGCTAGCTGAGTTGCAGCTCTCTGCTCTGATTGTGGCTGGTTCTTCTCCATCTGGTGTCTCTCTTCGCAGCAAACCTCTCCTTTTATAGGCGAGAGAGCAGCTCTTGGATGGCTTCCCGGGGAAGACTCCTCTATTATTGCCTTCTCTTTTCTTCTTATCCATCATGCCCCTAGTCTTTAGGCCTTCTAGGCTTTATAGGCTTTGTAGCCATTTATAGCCCTTCTTTCTAGGGTATTGGGTGCATGTTGGAGGAAATTGCACAGCGTGTCTTGGCTGCAAATGGAGGTGGCACTTCTTTGTTTTGGGATTTTCACCTTTGTCATGTTTTTTTTGACTTCAGAAATATTACCGCCTCCGAGTATGCATGTGTGCGGGCATTGGCTGCTGAAATAGGTTCGCAGAAATACTTGGATGCAAGCATGCTGACCACCCATTTATAATTTATACATATATATATATATATTCAATATTCGATGTTATAATATTCTAGATTCTTTCAGTATTTCGTGGTTGGGTATAGGTCCTCCGCGCCCGAAAAAATTGATAGCAATATCAATTCAAATTTTGGAATATATGCAATTGGGTTTTACTCAGGTGGCTGCCCATGCCCTGCGATATCCATATGATCGTCATCTAAGAGATGGAAATCATACTTGGCATCGTATTCTTTCTTTATATCTTCAAATCTTATGTTCATTTCAATCCTTATTTCATTTAATATCTCTTCCTTTAATTCCTTCTTCATTGTTTTTGATAATTCTTCAAATCTTTTGTCCATTGCTTGATCTATATATTCAGTGTCCAAAGGGTCTATGCCTTTGAGAAGGCATTCCTTATATGTATAATGTTTTGGAGAATCTTCTTCCTTTATATTCGTTCATGATGATTCTCCCTTTGCAGTTGTAGGCATTGATGTATTAAATGCATTGGCATTTGTATATTTCTTCTTCTGGATATATTCTTTAGCCTTCGGTTCTATATAATAATTTTCCCCCAGAATTTTTCTTCCCGAAAACAAGGCTTCATCAGTACTTTCATATTTTTTGAATGTTAAATATTATCCTCTTCGTCTTCCATCTATTTTTTCTATCATTGTATCTTCCCATGTCAAATATATTCCTGGCTTATTTCCATCAAACATAATATATAATGGTTCTCTTTTTTGTATTTCAACCCTTTCTGGCTTTGGCAACATTCTATTCATTTGGTTAAAATATTCTGCCAAGGTATTGAGAATTGATAGCACATATCCTTTTTCATCTCTCTTATTGGTATATTGGTACCAAAAATTATCCAATATGCACTGTTGAGCTTCATCAAGCTTGATATGAGGCTTTGGCTTAAAATTGAATGTATTCGGCTGAAATATTTTCAGCCTGTTCTCGTCTCCAAAAAAGAGGCATTCGTCCCTGGTGGGGAATAATCCTTTCTTCATTTCTTCAAATTTGATGCACGAGAAAATATGTCAGGTAAGGTATTATCCTTTCCCTTAATATGCTCAAAAATAACTTTATAACCATTCCCAGCTATGGTGTCTTCATATAAGACCCATCTTCTGGTTGAGCTTTTCTTACTATTAATTTTATTGTAATATCGACATATGGCTTCACAATCTATTCGTACTGTAAATTCTTTAAATCCTAAATACAACCTGAATGCATTTATTGCATTTACGACTGCAAGGATTTCCCAATCAATATTATTTACTGTTTTAAGTTTGTAACTTCCTGAAGCATATCTGCATATTTTTTTCATCTTCCTTTGGAGAATATTTATTAGGTTTTTGTTTTAATATAGCACCCCATCCTAGCTTAGATGCATCTGTTTTCAATTATAAAGTAATTACCTTCTAGAGGCAAATCTAGGGGTTTAAAATTCTTGAATTTTTCCTTAATAGCCTTTACTAATTTTATATCTTCAGAATTGAAATATCTCTGACCATTCTTTCTTAATTTAGCATATAGAGGTCCTGCTAGCTTTGCTAAGTTATCTATGTAATTTCTTGCATAATTTACAATTCCTAAGAATTGTTGTAGAACCTTTTTATCACTCATATTATCAGGAAACTCTAATATCTTTTTTGCGATATGTTCTTGCAAATATATCTTTCCTTCGCCTATTTCATGGCCAAGGGAATTTATTCTCTGTTTGCAAATCTCCATCTTCTTTTTTGATAATATGAGCCCATTTTGTTCTACCTTACGAAAGAACACTTCGGGATGGGCTATATGCTCTTTGTATGATTTTGAAAATACTAATAAATCATCTACGTATACTAATATAAATGCTTGATTCTCATTAAAAATATTTTGCATTTTCCTTTGAAGTAGTTCAGGAGCATTCTTTAGACCTAATGGCATTACTAGCCATTCATAATGGCCTTGTGGACAAGTGAAGGCAGTCCATGGAATAGATTCTTCGGCCATTTTCACTTTCCAAAACCCTGCTTTTAAGTCGAATTTAGAGAAATATTGGCTTCCTTGTATTCTATTGATCCATTCCTGCTTATTAGATATGTTGTATGCATCATCTACGGTATTATCATTAAGTCTTTTAAAGTTAATTACCATTCTGGATTTACCTCTTACTTCTTCAGCGTGATTTCCAACTATAAAAGCAGCGCACCGATGAGGACTTCTGCTTTCTCTAATTGCTTTTAGTTTTAATAATTCCTCAATATGCATTTTAAATTCTTCAATATCTTTAGGAGTGGCTTCTATGGGTCCTGATTTAATTATATAGTTTGGGTTAATAATATTTATTTTGCAAACTATAGAGTTCCTTTCCCAATGTTTCATTGGTATTTCCCCAATGATCTGTATGTTTTCTAATCTTGGTACAATCTCATCTATATCTTTCTTAGATTTTATATCTCTATACCAATTTGGCGAAAATGATTGTAAAGCTATGCATTCCGTACTTGTATTTTCTATATGATATTCTTCTATGGTCTCACTAAGTTCTTCATCTTTACAAAATTCGAGGGGGACTGAACTTGTGCTATATTCATCGTTCAAATTAGATATTTCTACATTTTCTAAGGCCTTTCTTTGTTTTTGCACTTCGGATATGTATGGGAGGTTATCTTGATATGGAATAAATGTAACCCCTTCTTCATGTATAATTGTAGTTTGTAAAGATTGTTGTAAAAACCTTAACCCTATTATCATGTCATCATTTATTATTGATAAATCTATTATTGTAATTTCATCTATTATATATCTCGTGCCATTTATGTATGCTTCAATATTATATGCTAATTGGTTATGGATTTTCTTTATTCCTCACATGTCGCTAGATACTTCAGCTCTATTATCATCTATGGTTTCAATTATTTCGGGACATCTTACGAAATATTTATCATGGATGATGTTCTTTGTGCAACCAGTATCTAATAGTGCTAATATTTTATAAGAAATATTTGGCTTTAAAACTATTATAACTGGGATCCTTATCCCAAGCACTTCTTTAAATGGTAATCAAACGATATATTTGTTTCCAAAACTAGTTATTGCATCTTTTAACTTTATTAATTTGTCTATTTTTTTATCCCTTACCGTTACCATTTGTTCTTTCATCTCTGTGATTTTAGCAACCTTATTTTCTGGATCTTTACTACTATCTAATTCATCTTTTAGCTTTTCAAGCTCTGCTTCCAGTCTATTTATTCTATTTTCTAAATTTCTAATCCTACTGGATAATATTCTTTCTTCGGGTTCTAATTCCATTTCTTATCTCCATTTCTGGTTACTTACCCTTAGACATGATGTATATGCTTGCTTTAAGCATAATCTACATGTGAACCTATTTTCTTGGCTTGGATAATATATAGAAAGAGCACAATTTATATTATAATCACCTTTCCGTTTAATCCAATCATGTGCACAATCTACTTGGTTCATCATTTCGATCTTTAAACCGGCTAATTCATCTATTAGATCCATTTCATCATCACTCGATTCATGTTCTGGAGTCTCATTTTCTACTTCATCTCTTTCTATGATTGAATATATTGACTTTTCATCTTTTATCTCATCATCACATACTAATATATTCTCATTAACACTATCTATAATTAAAACTCTCTCTTGCTCCTCATATTTGCTAGAGTACCTTTTTTTGGTCTTTATTAAGGCAAGTTCTACTTAGGTGGTCACGGGAGTTACATATGAAACACTTGCATGTTTTATCATGTGATTTCTTAGGATTATATCTTCTTACATTTCTTTTATGTAAGAATGGAGCTATATTATCCGACCTTCTTAGGAATTATCTTTTCTTTGTTCTAAAATTTCTGTTATCTCTCCTTTGCGTTTTATAATATTTGTTTTTCCTATGCCTTTCTTCTCCATATGTAAGTGGTATTTGGACAATGTTATTGCAGAAGTTGTAGTCTCACTTTTTCATAGACCTTTGGGCTTGTATGCCTGTGCATACATTTCTTAATTGTTTGAAAACAAATGTTATGGCTTGGGATATATTTACCACATTCCTAGCTGTTTCTTTTTTATATTCCTCGAATATTATGGATCCTAGGGGGTCAGGCAACTTATTAAAATATCTTTCTACTAAACCCACATTAAACCCTTGCTTTGTAGTGGTAGCATTATATAAATAATGCTGAGAGAATTCTTTTATTCCTTTCCAACTAGTTAATGTTAGTTTTTCTATTTCTCTCAACCTTTCGTTTTGCAATGAGGTATGTCCTAATTCTGGATCTTCTGCAATGATCATATTTGAAATAACATTTGCAAAATTATTAGGGTTAATTCCAGTACTTTTTAATTCTTCATATTGATTGGGATATGTCTCTACCCATTGTTCCCATAGAACTTTTACAGATTCTCCTAAAAATGTTTCAAGATATGTTAACATATCCACTACCTTAGTGCCTATATTATACTGGTTTTGTATATATTTTTGAACTATTAAACCTTTCCATATGCTGATTATATTCGGCCAATCTATTGGGTCATGGTCTGCTAGGTTTAAAATAGCGCCATCATTCTTATAATTTTGAAATTGCACTGGCTTTTCAAAATCTCTTCTTTTAGCGCCCATATATCTATATTGTCTAGGGATATATGTAGGTTGGTAATCGTCTTTTTGTGGAGGCCAATGTCCAGCTCATCTAGTAGGTCTCTCTCTTTCTCCTTCTTATTTTACTGAAGACTCCCCATATCCTTTTCTTCTTTTATTACTACTTTCTACTTCCATAGCTTCCATTGCATTATCTAAATTTTGTAGTCCGACATCATCTAGTGAGTTATAAAAATCACTATTTTGCTCTGAATCATTATAATTTTCATCTTCTAACCACATTTCTTTTATTAATTCTTCTTCCTCCTCATAACTCTCTAGTAACAACTTATTATTTATATCCCATTGCTCTTCTTCACTTACAACTTCTTCTTTCTGAGCAATACTCTTATCTTTATTATTAATAATGATAGCATTATTTTTACTACTAGTATTTTCTCCCATTTTAGTTGATGATATAGTTGTGTTTCGCATGGTCGAACCGCTACTTTCTAATTTTTTCTCATTTTTTAGTTTTTTTAACCTCGCAATTTCTCTGATTATAAACAATTCTCTTTCTCTTATCTTAGGCCAATATTTTGTCATAGAATTTTTATATTCCCAATCTATATGCTTAGCTTATTTTCCCAGTGATTTATTTAATCATCTAAATTAGCCTTTTCCATGTATTCGGTCACACCTTTATTCTTATCATCACTATTTTCTGATTCTGCCATAAAAGATTCTGCATCTTCTATTGATGCAGCTTTATAGTTCATAAATCTTATACTACTACTTCCTTCACAATTTTGATAACTTATGTAATTTTCAGCGTTTTTTAATTCTTTCTTCTCTATTAATTCACCAATCTTCCTTTCTTCTCCCGCTCTTTCTTCAGAAATAATTTTAAGCGGATTCATAAATTTAATACCTTTTGATTGGATACTATCAATTACATCATTTACATTAACTTTATATCCAGAGTTACTTGTATTAGTGAGTCTTCCTATAAACTCTATGCTTACTAACAAATTTGTTCCTTTAAAATCTTCATATCCTTTAGTTTGGAAACCAAAACTTATTTTTCAATAAATTCTTTTACACGCATCATTAGGTCTGGAGCTATATAGGTTATTATTCTATTTTTATTCATGTCTCCTTCCAAAAATCCTAATGCTGCTTTATCTACTGATTCCCATCTTCAGTCTAATAGGGTTATTAGCACCTTTGCTCCTAATTTCTTTCTTGTCATGCCTTTAACTCCTATGATATACATAACTTGATGAATGTATTTGTGACCACAATATTTTAGCTCATTTTCAATATTTTTGCTTACCATTCTTAAATCTACCGGATGTGTTAACACACTTAGCTCCACTTCTCTGGATATTCGGTATGAACCACTCTTACTTTCAAACATACCCATGTGATATACTTGTTGTGGTTTTATTTTTCTTAGGATATCTTTCTGATATCTTTCTAGGTCTCTTTGAATATCTATGACTTCTTCAATACTATCAATATCATCGGCTTCATATGATAATCTGTGCTTCATTGCCAAAGGTCTTGAATCTTGCCTTACTAATTGGAGGGTTTTGTCTCTTCTAAGGAAGCCTTTAGATATGTTAATTTTTTGGAAATAATATTTCTTGTCGAGGATACTATTTCGAATGATGATAGGACAATTTCTTTATTGTTTTGAACGCTTTTTAGCTTATCTAGAATTTGGATTAATAATTGAAGAATTGTATTATTTTGTCTTATTATAATTTTAGAGTCTTCTTTTGGTGAGTCGTGGTCAGAAAAACCGATAGGAGGTGACAAGTATTTAGCTACTTCGTATTATGCCTGACTATATTCAGTCATATAATTATGAGATAATCAAAGTTTTAACTTCTTGCAACAACTTTTGAATTTCAAGTATATCATGTCTTGTTTCTGTGCGAGGGACCGAGCCTTTGCCTTTACTTAAGTAATGACCTATTGACAACACTTCTTCTTTAATATAGTCGTTACTCTTGCAAAGTACGTTCTGTCTGGCCTTTGCTTCTTCTATCTTATGTAAGGCTAGATCAATTTTATTATTCAAACCAGAATATTTATTTGCAAGATTTTGGTATTCTTTGAATAAACTTTCAAATTTTTGGTCTGAATTGTCTTGTCTTTTTCCCCAAGATATATGGAAATTATATATTAAATCGACGACTTTATTTAGTTGGCTATGAGATGTATGTCAGGTATGTTCTTCAGAAGGATTTATTCTGCACCTTATATTAATATTCTCTTTAATATTTATTACTTTACCTGCGCTAACTTCTAAGTTTAAATACTTTAACCTTTCAATGATTACAACCTGGCTTTGATACCAAATATATCAACAATATTATTAAACTATGGATACCAATTAGATTAGGCTAATATGTAATTCGGTGGAAGCGGCAAACAGGTATGCGCTTTCTATCTTGAATAGTATTCACTAGGTAGGTCACTAATCACAATAGTATTTACTATTTAGTACACTGTTTGGAATAGTACTTTACTATTCGCGGCAATATTTAATTCTTTGCTATAATTTGTACGTTTTTACCTGATTATTTATTTAATGCAGGATCTATTATGGGCTGTCGAGGCCAACACGACGACTGAGGTGTGTGAAGTGGTGTAATATCCTACTCAGTACTCACCATATTTATCATTATGTTGCTTCAGATGTAGCTAGGTTCGTTCACTTGATGTTTTTAATTGCAAATTTATGGACTAAATTCCTATCGTCTTCCCAGGCAGTTCCACCCGAAGGGAACACTTCTCTATGGCGACCACGTTCTCATTAAAATGCCACACTAGGCTAGACAGAGAACTACCGCCAGAACTCGTCCCATAAATTCATAAATAAAATACCAAGTGAAACACGAAACTGCATCAATTCCATAACATAATTTACATATGGTTTTCCCTTTCGGGAACCCCCGAAAGGTTTACACAAGAATAAAAGAAATTACCTTCTAACTACTTCCGTGAGCTTACAAATGCTCTGATTATTGTAGCTCTTATTACACGATAAGGAAGTACTACTACTACTATTACTACTACTACTGAGCAACGAGCCTGCTAGCTGAGTTGCAGCTCTCTGCTCTGATTGTGGCTGGTTCTTCTCCGTCCGGTGTCTCTCTTCGCAGCAAACCTCTCCTTTTATAGGCGAGAGAGCAGCTCTTGGATGGCTTCCCGGGGAAGACTCCTCTATTATTGCCATCTCTTTTCTTCTTATCCATCGTGCCCCTAGTCTTTAGGCCTTCTAGGCTTTATAGGCTTTGTAGCCATTTATAACCCTTCTTTCTAGGGTATTGAGTGCATGTTGGAGGAAATTGCACACCGTGTCTTGGCTGCAAATGGAGTTGGCACTTCTTCTTTTTGGGATTTTCACCTTCGTCATGATTTTATTTTTTTGACTTCGGAAATATTACAGCCTCCGAGTATGCATGTGTGCACGCATTGGCTGCTGAAATGTGTTCGCAGACATACTTGGATGCAAGCATGCTGACCACCCATTTATAATTTATATATATGTGTGTGTGTGTGTGCTGGTGCGTGACTTTGTAAGATCGTGAGTTGAGAAAAGGAGAAAATAGAGAGAAAAACAAGGGCACGACAAGGGCCCTTGGCTATCAGTATTTGTGAGCGTGTATTTATGTAGTGTGATGTGATCGATCCGTGGACTGAGTCCCAACACGCAGGAAAATAATATAGAGGCTGTAAATTACCAAACATGAGAGAGAGAAAAACATGCCCTCCCCCCTATTGCTGTCGTAGTCGTAGGTGGTGGAACGCTTGCGCCAGCGTTGGCCCGAAGCGGGCGGTGTTGATGCGGACGTTCTGCTTAAGGTAAAGTCAAACATATTGTCCCAGCCGCTGCGGTGGATGGAGTCAGCCGGGTGCTCAGGACCCAACGTTTCCATCAGCGAGCTGTCCTCTGCGCTGACACTATAGTCAAAGGTACTTGAGCCCCATGTCCATGGCGCCCTCGCCGAACTCCGCCCTCGCGAGGAACTCCATCTTCCCGTACGGCACCACCTGGAAGGTGCACCCCGTTCGTCAGCCCCGCGCCGTGCACGTCGAACGTGCTCACCAGCCGCGCCTGACCCACCTCGGAGCCGTTGAGCCGCAGCTCCAACACCACTGCCTCAAACCCCGCCACCGCCGCCGCTTGCAGCATCTCCTGCTCCTTCAGGAACCGTTGGAAGTCCCCCCGGTGTCGGTGTATCAGCAGCAGCCGCGGCTTCTAGTCTGGCTCCTGGGTGGCTTCTCTGCGTGGGAGCTCGTAGGTCTCGCCACTCGCGCACGAAACGCGTGAAGTCGGCCATGGTGAGGCGAGCGACCCCCAGGCACCATTTCGGGGACGATGCTCAGCCCCACCGTGACGGGCGGTCCATGTCCACGACCTCGTACTTGGACAACCCCCGCAACAAGACCTCCTACTTGACCAGCCATCGCGGTAGGTGCTGGATGTTGTACAACGGCACCAGAATGTCAGTTTAGTGTAGTCATGCTCATGCCAGTAGTTGCCCATGTATCCCCCGATCCCGAACAGGACGGCAGGCATCGTGTGGGTCAGCGTGCGCGCCGGAGCGTCGGACCGGTCCGGCAGCTGCGTCATCGTCACCGCCTTGAGGCTCTGGCCACCGCGCGAGTACGGTGAGATCGACCACTCGTGGCGCTCCGACCTGCTCCCTTGAACAAGGGTCACCGACAGGGCTGTGCCGTTCGTGGCATTCCGTGCTACACACCACCTTGCCATTATCTGTCACGACCCAAGGAAAGGGAAAACAATTACTAATTATTATTAAGCTGCCATCATCTTGCATGAATATGTTAAACCATGCAACTTAGAAATGTAAAAGCATGCAACTGTTATAAGTTATACTACATATATAACAACCCGCACGTTGCGACCTAAATTTGTAGCGA
Organism: Hordeum marinum; assembly: GCA_022496015.1. NCBI lineage: Eukaryota > Viridiplantae > Streptophyta > Magnoliopsida > Poales > Poaceae > Hordeum > Hordeum marinum. Next base: position 396,821 of record JAAAWK010001059.1, read on the forward strand.
TGAAATTATCAAAAAGAATAGAATATATCACCACCACATCTATGATAGTATTATTATTAATTAAACAGGCAAACGAGACGCCACAATCATCTACATAAGCTAAACACAAGAGATGAGTTTGATTTATATGTTCACACACCTACGTATGCTGAAATGATATGAAATACAGGACGGGTTAGTCCAGAAGACTTATAAGAACTTTACAATGCAATGGCATATACGGTACTTTTTTTATTTCAAAATAAAAAAAACAATCAGGTACTAACGTGGCTACTCGGTAATACAGAGTCGTCGTGTCCTCTTTGGCTATAGGAAAATATGTGGGCACACATACATTTAGTACATATGTACTTCCTTCCTAAAAAAAATATAAAATCATTTAGATTGCTAAATTTGTGAGTTGAACGCTCTTATAGTTCTTTACAGAGGAAGTAACAATAAAGAGTATATTTTATTTTATTCACATTCACATGGTTAGAGACTGCATCTGTATTTCGCATATGAAATTCTAAAAAATAAGACGCGACAAGGATTACATACTATTGTATGAGACAGCAGTGCTTAGATAACACGTTGTGTGGTACAGATGTTTTAGTACAGGAAAATGTTTCAAACAAAAACATCACTTTAAGTAATATCTAAAGATATACGATGGAAGCAACATAGAAAACTCAATTCAAAGGTTTCAAACAAAAACAACAGTTTAAGTATGATTTAAACTGATCTCTATCCCTAAGGGATTGAACTTCACCGAAGCCTAAAGAAGAAGATGCTACGCCTGATCTTACTTGAGAGGACAATCGCGTGGCAAACGTTCAAGACTGACTTGATTATAAGATGTAACATCCCAAAATTCTAAATTTTGGAATGTTATATTAAATAACTAAGTAGGATTGTTTGCTTGAATGTTGTGTGATTGATTGTGTGAAATTGAGTAGAATTTTGAAAATTTTAAAATTTTAATGAGAGAGAATAAAATGACTTTCCTAAAATTTTCTATTTCGAATCCCTATTCAATTTTGAGTTCGAATATTTTCAGAACCCTCTTATAAAAATACTCAAATGAGAGGAGGTAAATGACACTCAAAAATCAGATACAGTATTTTGACTGAAATTTTAAAATAAAAACTATTTGCCATTTATTTGAAATTCAAAATCCTTTTCATTTTGGTGTTATTACAAAAATAATGATTTTTTTAAGTATTCCAAAAATCCTTAAAAATATGTTCATGTTTTAGAGTTTATTTTTATGAAAATTTTGATATATAATATGTCTATATAAAGTGTCTTTCTATTTTTGTTTAATTGCTTTTGTTCGCTGTTTTTAAAAAAATGAAAAAGAAAAGAAAAAGAAAACACACACACACATGGCCCAGCCAGGCCGAAGCCCAGCCAGGCCACGCTGGCCAGCGATGGCCCAGCCACCCCCTCGACTACAGGAGAGCGAGCGCTCCTCCCTAGCGCCGCGAGAGCCACACTTGCCTCCACACGATCTCCCTCTCTCTCGGTCAACTCTCTCTCTCCTCTCCCTCTCACGCACCTGCAGGTGGGGCCCGACCCCATCTTCCCTAACCTCCCGCACCACACTGGATAGAGCCAGCGCTCGCAGCTCTCGCAGCTGCCGGCCGGAGCTCTCGGGATAGAGCTTATCCCGCATTCCCGAACGTCCTAGATGCGCCTATAAATAGCCCTCAATGCCCTCTTTCCATTAAGCCAAGCCGCACCACCTCTCGCCGCTCGTAGCCACCGCCCCGTCCGTTTGCATCTCGCCGGAGCCAGAGCTTCCCGACGAAGATTCCAACGTTGGTGAGCCTTCATGATGCCTTTTTACTGTGGGAATCGGACCCCCTCATCGTCCCGCACCTCCCTGACATCTTTGTTTTTTCCTAGGATCGACGGAGCAGCCGCCCCGACGACATACGTTGCCGGAGTTCACCGGAGCTCTGCCCACTCCCTCCGCTTCATCCGGACACCGCCGCCGACCGCCGTCACCATCGTTTGAACGCCCTCGCCAAGCCGCACCTCTTTCGCCTCTCCACTGACGCCGGTCATCGCCGGAGCCGCCGCCCCGTCACCGTCGAGCCTCCTGCCCGACGTCGTCCTCCTCTCTGTAAGCGTCCGCCTCGCTCGATTAGTTAGTTTTTTTTCTTAGATCGAATCGGTAGATTAGATGTAGATTGTTTTTTTCCGGTTAATTGCGGTCTGTTTAAAATAACCTTTCAGTTTTCTTTAGTTAGGTTTGGCAAATGTTCACCGCCTAGCCGCCGCGGCGAACGTAGTCAAGCAACCAGAGCCATCCACTTCGCGCTCTAGCCGCGAACATTCACGATTTAGTATTTTCAGAAACGTTTTTTTTTAAGATTTGCTTTAAAAATTGAAACGGCCTAAACTTTTTAACCGTAGATCGAAACGGAATGAAACGAGAGGCTAAATTTTCATCTCGAATAGCCCTAACCAGAAAACCCATAGTTGCAAATTTTTGCAAGTTCAAATTTGAAACTAATTCAGATTTTAATTTAAATTTTATTAGGTCATATTTTTCAAACGGTATACCCGTTTGAAGTAATTCTTTTGGCACCACGTCACACGAACTAAATCCTTTGCCATGAACTTTTGCCACGATATATCCTACATAATTATTTTCTGTTCATCATAATTGTTTTTACTAGAATGCCTTGTAGGAACACTAGTGCACGTCACGAATTTTTGAACACTATTTATACTTTGAAAATATTCATGTTAATGACTTGTGTTTGATTTTATTTGGCTTTTGCAAATATTTTGTTTCATGTTTTCTTTGAATTCCATGAATGCTTGTTTATGTGTGTTTATTTACTTGCGATAGATTGTCCGGAGTGCGAAGCAGAGTAGTACCATTTCCTAGAACTTCATTCCCAGTACGAAGGCAAGTTACATTTTGATCATACATGTTTTACCTATGTTTTATTTTTGCATATAGTCCTTTGATGTAGGAGTGCATGGTAGGAGTTTATACTTGTTGGTTTTACCATCACCCAGTAGTTCATTTACGGTAGGTCTGAACCGTACCAACTTTGTCGCCAGCGTGTTATGTTACAATGCTTCGCCAAAGTAGACGTGGATTGGGGAGTGTTATCGAGATGTGAGTGACAAAGTAGTAACTAGGACCAACTTTAATGAACTACCTGGGTGGAAATTGGTTTGTATGGTGGCGAAGTACAGTGGGAGCATTCATGGGAATCCATGGGAGTGCACACTAGTGGTCCGTCCACCCAGGCTCAAAGGGATCAACCTTATTTTCATGTCTATAAGCTTCCATGTGCAGCCGCAAGCCAATATGGGCTCTGGCTTAGTTGAGTAGGTGGTGTGACCTCTTCCGGGATAGGCTAGCAGATGTAGATGATGTAGGTGTACCGGCCTATCCGTAGGTCAGGGGAAATGATATCGAAAGACTATGTCTCGATCTTCCGATCAAGGAGGTGGTCAAGTCTTGTGGAAAAAGTGCACAACCTCTGCAGAGTATAAATCTAATCGATTAGCCGTGTCCCTAGGTTATGGACAACTTGAGCTTTTAGTAGTGAAAATATAGGGAGATCTCATCACTCTTAACTAATCAACTGGGTACAAAATTTTGGAATGATTGAGATGGGCATCGTCTCAGACTTATGATATTTGTAGAAGTAGAACAATTATTTTTGATAGGGAACAACTAGCTTTATGCAAAACTAAACTCAGAGCTTTCCACCAGCAAAATTGCATGTACTCTGTAGGCTCATTACACTTTATGATGTGACTTGTCAGTACATTTCATGTACTGACCTACACGGCTGCAACTTATCATGTTGCAGATTTATCCGACGACGAATAAGATGCGATAGGTCGTTGTTCTGCACTCAGCTTGCTCGTGGAGTTTATGGACTCGTTACACTTATTTGCTTCTGCATGATTTTGTTTTACTTGGCCTTAGGCCACATTGATGTAATAAATACTCTTTGACGATTCTCGATGTAATAAATATGTGATTGAATTCTGTTGTAAATTCCCAAGTACTGTGTGTGTCAGCATACCGATCCAGGGATGACACTTAAGCACAGAGACTTCGATCCCTTGAGATCGGATCGCTACATAAGAGGGAAATGCTAGTACAAAGTTCTTAAACAACATGCAACACATAGAAAGAGGCACAATGCGATCACTTTCCTTCAATTCGATGGCGCTATGATTACTTCGCAAGGGCAACTTGCGGCGTGATGAATCTTGACACTCATTGGATCTGGACACTCTGCAATTACCCACTAAGGGTCTCTCGAACCTCGAGGCCTAATTTTCAGAGGAGGAAACTTCGATAGTTATCAAATCATTGCCGCAGGACTAGACCCCGGTCATGAAGGTTTGACATGCCATTTTTGCACGGCATGTTTGGTGATTATCAAGGATTATTTTATGCTAGCGGTAGATAGTTTCTCCGTGATGATTTTCGGGATTCGCTGCCATCAACACTTCCTTGCTCTTGTTATTTGCACTCGATTGAGTGTTAATGATATTCATGAAAAACATGGCCAACAATGTGGCTCCTGACCTGTATCTGCTAGTTGAACATCATCAGTACGTGTTTATCAGAGGGAGAATGCTAAACGGTAATTTTATGCTTGTCCAAGACACTGTGAGACACTTGCACACGCGAAGAGAACCTGCAACTCTGATGAAGTGGGAAATTACGGAAGCTTTTCACACCACGGATTGGGCTTTCTTATTTGAAATTTTGCAAATATTGGCCTTAGGGGCCAACTCTATTTCCTGGATGTATGGTCTCCTATCTTCGGCATCCACATGAGTATTAGTCAATGGTGTACCGGGCAACGAGATATTCCTTGGCAGAGGCCTAAGGAATGGGAATGCATTGTCGCTGATGCTCTTCACCCTGGTTATGTAGGCCCTACAACATCTATTCAGATTTGCGGTGGACTGCATCATGCTCTCTCACATGTTAAGGCCCCAAATTAGGAGAGTGCACACTGTTGAGGACACGATGGCTGGGTCATGGGCTCATGGCCACGAGACATTGGGCCCGATCTCAATAACCAACTCATAGCAGAATATCTGCGATTATGGGATGTCACAACGACATTTCAACTACATGAAAGAATTGAGGACAAAGGGATATCGTGTTGGGAGTTGTCAGGAGAGCTCCCTGCGCACTTAGCTTACGCTGCAAGATTTTCGGCCACCAGCATGATGCTGGGGCAGTATTCACCTGACAATTGCACCCCCCCCCACCCCCCCACCCCCAAGAACCATAATTTTGTTATCCTTGCTCGTGCGGAATAAACGCTGCTAGACCTTAGACCGATTGCCATGTCACGGACTACCACATCAGCTCTCGTGCTCGTTTTGTGATCAAATCATGAAACAATGAAGACCTGCGGGTAACATGCATCTTTGCGTGCTCCGTTTCACATCTAGAAGCTATGGCTTGGTGTAATATCTTAACCCCAATATGACCGGCGGATGAGTTACTGGCATGGTAAAATTCCTATGTACCAAGAATCTGGAATATGGAGGCCTCGTTGGGTATTGTATTCCTCATGATGTGAAGTTGTGGAAACATCAAAATGCAATAGTCTTCGACAACGCGACTGCAAAAGAGCAATAAGTCTTTGAGAAGATCGTTGAGGAGGGTAACTCTTAGTCTACGGTAGGGCAACTCAGAGGGGACATGTAGATATTTTCTCACCAGCTCTTCGGGTGGAATAGGCAGAGCATGATTGAGTAAACATCTTCTTGTAATCGTGACAGGTAGTAAGGTCATATCATACTCTGTGCAGTTAGGTTTCTTCAACCCTTTCGTCTATAAATATAGATACGCATGCGTATAAGTACTCTATAAAAATGAAAAAAATGTGTGTCAAGGGATTGCAGGTGCTTGAAAGTGAGATGTGAAATGTTGATGAATTGCACACGTTTGGTGACGTGGATCGCATGCATGTGATTACTTATTTAAAAACATTCATGGTAAATTTTGTTGCTGGTAATTTTATTTTATAATGTGTAGGGTTTGTATGTGTTTAATGATGTGGATGACCTGTATGTGCTGGAGAGTGAAAAGTTGATAGGTTGCATGCAGCTGATAACGTGGATAGTTTGTATGTGCATTAAATTGGATAACTTACACTACTAGAAAAATGCCCATTAGTCCCGGTTCGTAAGGCCCATTTGTTCCTCGGAACCAGGACTAAAGGGTCGGGACTAAAGCCCAAAACCTTTAGTCCCGATTCTCTTACAAACCGAGACAGAAGGGGCTCCACGTGGCCTCTGCGGGGAGCCCGGGCAGGAGGACCTTTAGTCCCGGTTTCTAACACCAACCGGAACCAAAAGGTATCCACGCGTCAGCATCTGGCAGTTGCTTTTTTTTGAAAGGGAGGGGGAGTTTAGGGGGTCTTGGACGGTCAATTTAAGGGTTTTATATTGTTATAGCTACCTAATTGATAGAGAGAAGTGTCCTGTCTTTCTCCGTGCTTGGTCGACGCTAGCTATTATAGAGAGAAATCGACGCGCTAGCTAGTAAGCAAATAAAGAAACTATTAAGTACAGAAGATCGTCATGAACATATAGAGATAGAAGTGATCGACCTCTCTTTCTCCGAGATATTGGTCGTATAACAAGTTTTCTTATATGCTACTAGCTACATATATAAAATATAAGATATCTTACAATCCCTAACATCTAATCTCCAATTTCAGATGGTATTCTCCGGCTTTATTTATGACGTGGTCAAGAAAGAATCCCGCCAATTCTTCTTGAATTGCTCGTATGCGATCATGTTGTAGGAGTTCATTCCGTATCTTTCACATCTAATTTGAAGAAGGGTGCCAGTACATATATATGGTAATTAAAATAAAGGTGTGAATATTATTGCTTACACACTTCAAATTGTTTTTTAGAGTAGCCCCGCTGAGGGGTCGTCGCGTTGTAGATGAACTCGCAAACGTAGTACCCACATAAATTAGTCTCGTCTTCCTGCCACAAGCAATTTATGAGAGATAAAGTTCAATCAAACTAATAATCAAGCATGATAAATGGTATTGATGAAACTAGAATCAATGAGAGATGCGCCGAAATAGCTAGTAGTACTTACTTTTGGGTGTGTAAATCGCAGCTCTCTCGGCAGTGGTGAAACAGTTGTTGTGAACTCTTTTCAAACCCTCCCAGACAAAGAAAATAATTACTTGATATCAGGAAATGAACAAATTAAAGTTGCCGATATGATGCGATAATGATCGATTGAACTTACTCATGGAGAGTTTTAGTCATGTCCGCATAATTTTGGGGATCTTTTCGTTTCGAGTCTAAGACGATTACTAGTCCCCGCTCAACCTGAATCTCTAGCAGAATATAGTGGAAACTGCGCACGCATGCATAACTCATCAATTACATTACTATAAACCTCGAATAATAAGGGAAACTGAATATGCAGAAGACAGTAACACTCACTTGAAATTGTAAAGAAAGAGTATTGTCCCTTTGTTTTGATTTTTAAGCAACGAATCTAGCAAGTTCTGCTCGGTTTCTGCGGGATAATTTTTAAAATTATGCTCATGTATGACATATGGGTTAATGAACCCAATGTCATACATTTGTGTTTTTCTGCATTCGACGATCTTCAATCTGCATAATATAGTACTGAGGATAATTATATATATATATATACATGCAATGAAAGAGCTGAGCTATGTACATAGAGAGAGTTAATTACAGAAGTAGTACTTACAGACAGTAGCAAACCATGATTGTTTTATCGATGACCTTCTGATTGTATAATTGGAATATTTCCTCAAATTCAATATTGAATATTTCAGTTCCAATGAGGTCGTGCTCCTCTTTAACTTTCAGTACCAAGGAATCCAACCCAGACTCGTGGCAGGTTTGCATGTACCATTCATGGAATCTTCGCATCATCGTTGTTAGAGGAGGATGATCAGGTTTGATGAGAGGATGCGCGTACCGGTATTTGAAATCGTCCAGCTCCAACGGCTAAATTCGAAACAGTACATCATCGCTCATGTAATCACCAGAATTGGTATCGGGCACCATCCTCGGATGATCATCGGCGATATGGCTGGACACCTTGAGCGGGGGGCACGATTGGTTCGCCTATTCGCCCAGTTGGGGAATTTTTTCCCACTTCTTCGTTCTGCTAACTTTGCATCACTGGAAGTACTTCCCGACCGCTGCGCCTCTTGATATGTGTTTTTAACACTGCGAACATAGTTGGAATCCAGCGGAGGCGGTGGTGGTTGCTTTAGGGCATCGATAGTGCGCATCGCTTTCATCGGATCTATCTTATCCTTAGGAGCTGGAGTTTTCTTTGCAAAATGCTCCCTCACTTCGGCCTGACTTATCTCCTTGTTTTCAGACTCGGTTCTCTCATATGGTAACTTTTCCAGAGGTTTGAGAGATGGACCGTATCTATATTCCCTCCTGCCTATGCTTGTACTGCTAGCCGCCGGAGCGGCAGCAGCTCCCTTTCGTCGTTGCTTACTTGGCGCCGGAGGAGCCGGAGCGGCGGCGCCTGCCTTCCGCCGTTGCCGACGAGGCTGAGGAGGAGGCATACTGCTCCAACGTGCCGGAGTAGGCGAAGAAGGAGGCAGTGTGCCCTAATGATCACTCGCCGGAGGAGGAGGAGGAGGAGCCGGATAGCCCTGATCACTCGCTGGAGGAGGTGGAGGAGGAGGCGGAGTGCCCTGACTACTCGCCGGAGGAGGAGGAGGAGGAGGAGGTGGAGGAGCCGGAGTGCCCTGATTGGCCTGAGGAGAAGGAGGAGGAGGAGGAGCCGGAGTGCCCTGATTCGCCTGAGGAGAAGGAGGAGGCGGAGGCGTCCAGTTTGGAAGCTTGATGCAATCCTTCTTCCATAGACATGTACTCCTCAGGGCACGAACCAGCTTATTCTCTCCTTCACCTCTACAGTGGTCAAGGTCGAGCTCCTCAATTCCAGCATTACTTCATCCACCATCACAACAACATAGCCATGTGGAATCGGACGGTAGTGAAAAGTTCTGTTGGGTTGAAGAGGTGCAACAGAGCCGACAGCCGCCTCTAAAGTGAGGTTCCGGCATTTCGTCATAAGCTCGCAATGTTGAGCCTCCGTGATAGTATCTACGGGGTAGCTAGGAGACGTGAAGTCGGGCTGAACGTGCTCCGTGGAAGCGACGCTGCTTCTCCGCTGAGATGGTGGGGTAGTAGCTTCTAGGTTAGCTTCGTGCCGCTGAGATGGTTGGCCGGCAGCTCGCTGCCTCTCAGCTTCCTCTAGCTTTTGTAGTCTCGCATTGAGCTTCTGAATTTCGCTTAGCTCCGCTTTCCTGTTTCTCTCACGGCTTCTGTAACCGCCAGCGTCGGGAAACCCAACCTTCCACGAAACAGAGCCTTGTGTGCCTCGTGTTCGTCCATGGTGCTCACCATTCCCTAAGGCCTCAGTCAGCTTGTCCTTCTCTCTGTCGGGAATGAACGTCCCTTCCTGAGATGCGGTGATATACTTCTGAAGCGTTTTCACAGGTATTGCAAGTTGCTCGTCCGTCCAATGGCACTTCCCTGTTTCAGGGTCCAAAGTTCCCCCTACCCCGAAGAACCAAGTCCTTGAATGGTTTGGCCACTTATATGTCGGTGGTTGGACCCCTTCAGCAAGCAGGTCATTCTCAGCTTTTTCCCACAACGCCCGGGCTTTGAGGTAGCCACCTGACCCCATGTGATGGTGATACTACTTCTTTGCAGCATTGTTCTTGTTTGTCTCTAACATTTTCTTACTCTTCTCTCATGTCTTGTAGGCCACAAATGCGGGCCAGTAATCTCCTATCTTGTCATATCGGCCGATGAATTCTGGAGTCTTCCTTTGTCGACAAACTTTGATTTCAGCTCATTCTTCCACCTCCTGAATAGATCTGCCATCTTCTTAAGAGCACACACCTTGACCCGTGGCTCTATAACTGGCTTCTTCGGATCCTCCTCAGGCGGTAGGGTGAAATTTGCCTTCAGCACGGTCCAAAGATCTTCTTTCTGTCTATCGGAGACATAATCACCATCATGTGCGCCGTCCTTAGGCTTATCCATTGGTTGATGCTGATCGGGATGTTGTCCCTAACAATAGCTCCACACTGAGCAGAAAATGCGTTCTTGGTCCGCGCGAATTCAATCGGATGGCCATCGTCTGCGAGTGCTGTGATAGTGAACTTTTCATCCTTGCGCAACCTCTTCTTCGGGCCTCGTCTCGTTACCGAAGTTTGGCTTGATCCGGAGGGCTATAATATAGAAGCAATAAGAGTTAATTAATATATGTACATACCAAAACAATTAATGCATCGGCTTAATTAATATATATACCTTGCTGGACTTTGCAATAGCTCCCTCCTCCGATCGGCCACCGGAGCCGTCATCATGGTCTCCTTCTTCCTCCGGCATTCGATCATCGGAGCCATCATGATCATGTTCTTCCTTCTCCATTGTTCGATCACCGGAGCCGTCATAATCCACTCCTTCCAGACAATCGGTCAAGTTGAGATACGACAAGATATCACGTCTGCCGTGGATTATGTCCCCCAACAACTGTTCTTGTTCTTCGTCTCTTGGATCCATAGTTTCTGCAAATATTAAAATATGGCAATTAACATATAAACATGGATGTCCGACGTCCGGACCGCCTCTCTCCAGAATGTCCGACTTCTAGCCCGCCTCTCTCATGAATGTCAAACAAGGGATTCTGTTGACCTTTAAGGGATTTAATTAACAAAATGGCGGCATTCTGAATGTGCTGAAAATGGTCCATATTTTTCCTGATCTCATCTACCCTTCTACATGTCACGTTGTCTAGTGTCAAAGGATTCAAGAAAACCAAAGCTTCATCATTAGCCGGAAGTAGCAGGCGCATAATGGTACGAAGCTCTCCAAAATTGTTTTGTAACGGAGTCCCGGATATATATAGGATAATTAGTTAGCTATTTGGTACGAAGTTCAGCAAGAGCCTTCCGAATATCGCTATTTGGAAGGCCTTTGCTGAAATTCGTACCAAAAAGCGAATTATTATATTCGGGACTCCGTTTCAAAATAACTTTGAAGACCTTCGTAGCATCATACGCATGTTACTTCCAGCTAATGATGAAGCCATGAATTTTTTCAATACTTTGACAGACAACGTGACATATAGAAGTATATATATATATATATATATATATATATATATATATATGAGATCAGAAAAAAATTGGATCAACGAAGTTTTCGTACATATGAAAAACAACGAAGACTTTTTACATGAAAATATACACACATATACATGAACATATATATATATACGTATACATGAAAAAAACATATACATGAACACATATATACATAAACATATACACACATGACACATATACATCAACATATATACGTATACATGACATATATAAACATATATACACATATACACGAACATATACACACATATGCATGATATATATACATGAACATATATACACACATATACACGGGGAGAGGGGGGCTCACTGGGGGGCGGCGACGGGGAGGCGACGGGAACGGCGGCGGCGGGGACAAGGCGACGGGGACGGTGGCGACGGGGAGGCGACGGGGACGGCAGCGACGAGGAGGCGATGGGGAGGCGACGGGGATGGCGGCGGCAGGGAGGTGACGGGGACGAGGACGGCGGTGACGGGGAGGCGACCAGGACGGCGGTGACGGGGACGGCGGCTCGGGGAGGCTACGGGGCTGACGACAGGGAGGCGACGAGGACGGGGCCATCGACGGGGAGGCGATGAGGACGACAAGCTCGGGCAGCCTGGCGGCGTCGATGTGCTCGGCATCCTCGGGGGCAAGTGCTAGATAAAATCTGAAAAAATCAGAACTGTCGCTTATATACACAGAGCATTGGTCCCGGTTTGTGGCACCAACCGGGACCAATGACCCCTTTAGTCCCGGTTGGTGGCACCAACCGGGACCAAAGCTCTCTTTTCGGCAGCCCAAAGGGCGGGAAACAGAGACCATTGTTCCCGGTTGGTGGAAACAACCGGGACTAAAGGTGGTCATTGGTCCCAGTTGGTGGTCACAACCGGAACTGAATGGGGGCATTGGTCCCGGTTTGTGCCACCAACAGGGACCAAAAGGTGGTGTTGCCCGGGGACAAATGTTTAGTCCGACCTCGCTAGCCGAGAGGGCTCGAGAGTGGTTTATAAGCGCTGCTGTGCCAACACTCTCGAGCTCCTCTCAACTGCAGGCTTACGGGCCTAATTGCACTCTCCTCTACCTGTGGGCCTACTGGTCCTTCTGCGGGCCTAAATCCTGGCCCAACTAACCGTTGGGTTTCTAGTCGTATTCAGGCCGTGGTGGCCCAGTAGGCGGCATTTAAAAAAAAACTGTTTTGTTTTTTGCTTTATTTATTTAAAAAAATTGCATTACTTTTCTGCTGTTATTTTAGTTCATTATTTTTAATAAATAAATACTTTGATAATTTTAGTTGCATAATTTCCATTATTTTGTTTTGTTTCTTGCTTTTTAGCCGATCTTTTTTCAAATCCACTCCCACGATGTTTTGAAAGAAATTAAAAAGCACTTCAAATGAACTCTGAAAAGGTTGAAAGTTGGCATGGTATCATCATTTCATCCACATAGCATGTGCTAAAAAGTTGAGTGGGTTACGTCAAAAACTGGATGCACTTCGTGTACAAAATGGACAATCTATTTCGAAGTGTCACGGTTTCAGACGAAAATTCATCTGTTACAAAAGGGATTTCATTTTTTTGAAATCATTTGAACTCCAGACTTTTTGTGTGTTCTAAATGCACCATTCAAATCCACATCATCAATTTTAAAACCTTTCTGACTTCATTTGCTATTTTTCATGCACTTACTGATTTTTTTGAGCTAAATGACCCTGAAATTGAAAAGCAATTCAAATAAACTCTGAAAAGGTTGAAAGTTGGCATGGTATCATCAATTCATCCACATAGCATGTTCTAAAAAGTTGAGAGGGTTATGGCAAAAGCAGGATGCACTTCGTGTACAAAACGGACAGTCTCTTTTGAAGTATCGGGTTTCGAACGGAAACTCATCGGTTACAAAAGGCATTTCATTTTCTTGAACTTATTTGAACTCTAGGCTTTATGTTCGTTCAAAATGCACCATTCAAAGACACATCATCAATTTTCAACCCTTGTTGACTTCAGTTGGTATTTTTCTTGCACTTACTAATTTTTTTGAGCTAAATGACCCTGAAATTGAAAAGCACTTCAAATGAACTCTGAAAAGGTTGAAAGTTGGCATGGTATCATCATTTCACCCACATAGCATGTTACAAAAGGCATTTCATTTCTTCACATGTCACTACAACGATATAGTTGTGGAGAGAAAGTCTTCACCTTTTCTTCGCTTGTGTCCTTTGCTTATTGCGTCGTAACCATGGATAATCTTCATCGTTTAACAGGATGCTTGGGTCAGCCTTGACTTTGAAGGGAGGAATTTCATGAAACTTTTCATAATCTTCAAACATGTCTGTCTTTCCCTCCAATCCCACGATGTGTCTTTTTCCTGAAAGAACTATGTGGCGCTTTGGCTTATCGTATGATGTATTCGTTTCCTTATCTTTTATTTTTCTCGGTATGGTAGACATGTCATTCATGTAGAAAATTTGTGCCACATCATTGGCTAGGACGAATGGTTCGTTTGTGTACCCAAGATTGTTCAGATCCACTATTGTCATTCCGTACTGTGGATCTTCCTGTACCCTGCCTCTTGACACATTGACCTATTTGCACTGAAATAAAGGGACCTTGAAATCATGTCCATAGTCAAGTTCTCATATTTCCACTATGTAACCATAATATGTGTCCTTTCCCCTCTTGGTTGCTACATCAAAGCGGACACCGCTGTTTTGGTTGGTGCTCTTTTCATCTTGGGCGATCGTGTAAAATGTATTCTCATTTATATTGTACCCTTTGTAAGTCAGTACAGTCGAAGATGGTCCCCTGGCCAACGAGTACAACTCATCAGAAACAGTGTTGTCACCCATGAGACGTGTTTGCAACCAACTGCCGAAAGTCCTGATCTGTTCATATGTAATCCAGTCGTCACACTGCTCCGGGTGTTTGGAGCACAGAATATTCTTGTGTTCATCGACCTATGAGGTCACCAAGATGGAATTGTGTAGAACTGTGTAGTGTGCTTGAGACCAAGAATGTCCGTCCCTACATATTATTGAGTCCACTCCTAGCGTGCCTTTTCCAGTCAGTCTTCCCTCATACCGCGATTGAGGGAGACCAATCTTCTTAAGGTCAGGAATGAAGTCAACACAAAATCCAATGACATCCTCTCTTTGATGGACCATGGAGATGCTTGCTTTTGGCCTAGCGCGGTTACGAACATATTTCTTTAAGACTCTCATGAACCTCTCAAAGGGGAACATAGCATCATGATATTGAAGAAGGACGGTGGGAACACCAGTTCGAAACTGACAAGACATTTCACCAAATCAGTCTTTAACCTTGGCAGGATTTCTGGATCGATCACCTTCTGAGAGATTGCATTGAGGACTCCACATAGCTTCACAATGGCTAATCGAACATTTTCCGGTAGAAGCCCCCTCAATGCAACCGGCAGCAGTTGCGTCATAATCACGTGGCAGTCATGAGACTTTAGGTTCTGCAACTTTTTCTCTGTCATATTTATTATTCCCTTTATATTCGACGAGAAACCAGACGGGACCTTCATACTGAGCAGACATTCAAAGAAGATTTCCTTCTCTTCTTTGGTAAGAGCGTAGCTGGCAGGACCTTCATACCGCTTTGTATGCATGCCGTCTTTTTCATGCACACATTCTTGTTCCTCCCGTGCCTTCGGTGTATATTTTGTCTTCCCATACACTCCCAAGAATCCTAGTAGGTTCACGCAAAGATTCTTCGTCACGTGCATCGCGTCGATTGAAGAGCGGACCTCTAGGTCTTTCCAATAGGGTAGGTCCCAAAATATAGATTTCTTCTTCCACATGGTTGGCGTTTGTCAGCATCATTTGGAACAGATAGTCCACCAGGATCCTTTCCAAATATTACTTGTAAATCGTTGACCATATCAAGTATGTGGTCACCAGTACGGAGAGCGGGCTTCTTTCGGTGATCTGCCTCACCTTTGAAATGCTTTCCTTTCTTTCGACATTGATGGTTGGTCAGAACAAATCGACGATGCCCTAGGTACACATTCTTCCTGAATTTGTCAAAATATATAATTTTGGTGTCATCTAAGCAGTGTGTGCATGCGTGGTATCCCTTGTTTGTCTGTGCGGAAAGGTTACTGAGAGCAGGCCAATCGTTGATGGTTACAAACAACAATGCATGTAGGTCAAAATCCTCCTGTTCGTTCTCATCCCACACACGTACACCTCTTCCATTCCATAGCTGTAAAAGTTCATCAACTAATGGCCTTAGGTACAGATTAATGTCATTACCGGGTTCCGTAGGGCCTTGGATGAGCACTGGCATCATAATGAACTTCCGCTTCATGCACAACCAAGGAGGAAGGTTATACATACATAGAGTCACAGGCCATGTGCTATGTTGGCTGCTCTGCTCCCCAAAAGGATTAACGCCATCTGCATTTAAACCAAAGCATACGTTCCTCGGGTCACCTGTAAAGTAGCTCCACTTTCTCTCAATCTTTCTCCACCGCGACCCGCCAGCGAGTGCTCTCAACTTCCCGTCATTCTTACGATCTTTTTGTGCCACTGCATCAACTCGGCATGCTTTTTGTTTCTTAACATACGTTTCAACCGTGGTATTATAGGAGCATACCACATCATCTTGACAAGAACCCTCTTCTCGGTGCGCTGGCCCTCAACATCACCAGGGTCATCTCTTCTGATCTTATACCGCAATGCACCGCATACTGGGCATGCGTTCCGTTCCTCATACCGCGGTAGAGGATGCAGTCATTAGGGCATGCATGTATCTTCTACACCTCCAATCCTAGAGGGCATATAACCTTCTTTGTTGCGTACGTACTGTCGAGCAATTCATTATCCTTTGGAAGCTTCTTCTTCATTATTTTTAGTAGCGAACTATATCCCTTGTCAGATACACCATTGTCTGCCGTCCATTGCAGCAATTCCAGTGTGGTACCGAGCTTTTTGTTGTCATCTTCGCAATTTGGGTACAACCATTTTTTATGATCCTCTAACATGCGATCGAACTTCAACTTCTTCCTTTTACTTTTGCATTCTCTCTGTGCATCAACAATGACCCGGCTAAGATCATCATCGGGCACATCATCTGGTTTCTCTTGATCTTCATCTTCCCCCATTGCACATCACCGTATTCAGGGGGAGGGTAGTTGTCGTCATCCTCTTCTTGTTCGTTGTCTTCCATCATAACCCCTCTTTCTCCGTGCTTGATCCAAACATTATAGTGTGGGATAAAACCCTTCCGAAACAGGTGGAAGTGATGGGTTTTAGAGTTGGAGAAAGACTTCGTATTCTCACAGACAGTACATGGATAAGGCATAAAATCATTCTGCATGTTTGCATCAGCCGCTTCGAGAAAATTATGCAGGCCCTTAATATACTCGGAGGTGCGTCGGTCACCGTACATCCATTGCCGGTTCATCTGCGTGCGTTTATATAATAAAGTGTATTAAAAACCATTACAACATATCATGAATAGAGAAGTGATCAAATTAATAGAAATTCGTCATCGCATTAAAGCCAAAGTACAATAATAACCAAAATAAATACGTAGAGTTCATACATAGTTGTCATTATTGAACAACATATAGCACTCTAGAGCATCTAATTAAAACATACAACGAAACTATGTAAAAAATTTAAATGCAACAACAGATGATCATAACCGCTACTAAGGTACCAATTGATCCAACGGCATAATGATACGAAGCCTCGTTATGAGTGGCATATTTTCTAATCTTTCTAAGCTTCAAACGCGTTGCATCCATCTTGGTCTTGTGATCGTCGACGATATTTGCAACATGCAACTCCAATCCCATCTTGTCATCTTCAGTTCTTTTCAATTTTTCTTTCAAACGATCGATTTCTTTTTTAGCTTTAGTTAACTTGTCGAGCAGAATTGCAGTCGGTTGGAATTTCTGGTTCAACTACTTCCTACAGATAAAAACATCTACGTCAAGTTGGTGGCATAATTAATTGTCATAGACATTAGATGTGCGAAATAGTTATATAAAAGATAATATACCACATCTGAATCATAGACTGGACGAAGGCCGACGTGGGCGGATACCATAACCATGACACTATATAATAACAAACAATAATAAAAGTAAGAAAATCATTTGAGTAAGTATATTTTCTTTTAGCAAGAAGATAAGATCAAGAGGCTCACCACGCGCGGGCGATCGACGGCGGTTTCGGACCACCAAAACCTAGACAAATCTTGACGAAAATGGTGTTTGGACAAGGAGTTTCGAGAGGAGAAAGCTTAAGTTTGGCTTGGACATTTCATCAAACACCTCATGTGCATAGGATGTGAGCTAGAGCAACACAAAGGTCTCCCCTCGCCGGCCTGAAAAACAGAGCAGTGTGGACTGCTCTGCTCGCCGGCGAGGGGGTATATTGGTTCCGGTTCGTGGCTGGACCGGGACTAAAGGACCCCCATTGGTCCCGGTTCCAGCCACGGACAGGGACCAATGGTTGTGGGCCAGGAGCAAGGCACATTGGTCCCGGCTCGTGTCTGGAACCGGGACCAAACGGGTCCTACGAACCGGAACCAATGCCCCACGTGGCCCGCCCGGCCTCCTGGCCTCACGAACCAGGACCGTTGCCCCCATTGGTCCCGGTTCGTGACTGAACCGGGACTAATGGCCTGACCGGGCCCGAACGGATGCCCTGTTTTCTTCTAGTGTTACATAGACAATGGTGGGATCTATCATGCATCTATAAAGTTCGATTACTTTTTTATACTCTCTTCATTCCATATTGTAGTGCATTTAATTATTTTTCAGCAAACATTGCAAACTTTGACCAAGTTTATACAAAAAATCATTTATATCTGTAATACCAAATATATAAAATATGAAAGAAGAAATTATGATGTATGTAATGATATATGTTTGAGATTTTAGATGCAAATGCTTTTCTTCATAAACTTGGATAGGTTGTGATATAGGTTGTGATATTTGACTTTTCAAAAAATATATATGCACTATGTTATGACACGGAGGGAGTATTATATTAATATTGGATATTTGGAGGCATACAGAGGGCATCTGGGTTATTGTTTTGTAATGGTGGATGAGATTAGTTTAGATGATGTAGTTTAGTTATTTTTTTTATAATTTCTATAATGCTTTGGTTGGTAGTTTAGCTATTGACTTAACGGGTGGTCCACTTTATGTATAGTAGATATAACTATATGGTTGATCTCCACCAATTTATTTATCTGTCATGCAAGCATGACACGTCAAGATATAACCATTATTTTTATCCATGTGGTCATGCAAATCTGAGGGCTTTATTCGAATTCTACATGATATCAGTTGGTTCACTGCTTCACAGCTGAAACAATGATTATTTGCAAGAGTTGTCATTGCATGCTAGAATGTGGTAAAAAGGAAACCTTAGAAAATATTCTGATGAGAACCAATCCTATGAAGCAAACAACCATTATAACAACAAGTTATGAAAATATTAGCTTAGTTAGATATGAGTTCTTCGAATTGACAGTCAACTCGTCATTTGTCAGTAAGATCTGTCAGATCTGTATGCTTATGACAACTCCTATAATTACAGTCAGATCTCAGCAGTCTACATACTAGGTTGCATCTCATAGCAGACAATAGACGCGGACATCTACTTGTTAAATACACAATCCTCAGTTTACAGAGACTAGAGACTGAAAATAAGCACAAAGCAAGACAGATAGGTAGAAATGCTCACGTATTTCACCTGGAACTTTAATCAGTTCCGTTTCACCAGGAGCTCTAATCAGTTGCTTAACCATAGCGTCAACTGCATATGAAGCAACAAGAAAGAAAGAAATGGTGCCGTCAATCATCTCATGTGTGTGCACAAGAAGAAAAAAGGGAAAAGCAGTGGCTACACCCAAATTCCGTGCACCTCATGATGAACAGTAAAATAAAAATATAGAAAAACACAAAATTATGATACTTCGAGGCATTGAGTTCATTGTCGGTCATGCATGGACAACTGGACAAGACTAGGATCCTAACTTATTGATGGTGTGGAAAATGACAAAACCCAAGGGCATCCCAAAGCATAACTCATCAACTGATTCCACAACGGCATCAGCTTTTCATTTCATCCACCTCTGACCACTCGATGACACTACCATATATGAGAAATTAATCACTATAAATTGTTACCGTTCATGGCAGCCTGCTGCTGGAAGATGAAATAGACAACGAGCACAAAAAGGAGGCCGGCGGCGAAGCCGGCATGGACAGGCGCATATCTCCTCCCCGGCCCTTCCCTCTGCTTGGAGCAGCTCATGCTTCTTCTTCTGCTGCTTCGTCGGGGTGTTGTGTCTGGTTAGCATTAGTACTACTGTGAACAGGGGCTAGCCGGTGATTAGTTTTGCAAGGTATCTGTAGTTACTGGTATTAGTCAGTTCTGCAACTTCTCGATGGTCTTATACTCGTGAAATGTGCCTAGTGCACATTGTTTATATTAGACATAGGGTTTTGGGGAAACTGGCTCAACCCTCTATGGGATGGCCTATCACATATATATATATATATATAACGATGTACAAAGGTACAATATGTGTCCTATACTAATACGGCATGGCCTACACAGCTGGGCTATAATACAAAGTGTAACACCCTCCCTCAATCTCAACTCACTCCTGAAGCATCTAGGAGGTTGAGATTGCGCCTACAGACCTCAAACATGGGTGAAGGTAGAGGCTTGGTGAAGATGTCTGCAAGTTGATCCTTTGAAGAGATAAACCTGATTTGTAATAGCTTATGTGCAACACGTACCCTCACAAAATGATAGTCAATCTCAATGTGTTTGGTCCGTGCATGGAACACCGGGTTTGACGATAGAAACATAGCACCCATGTTGTCATACCAAAGGACCGGAGGATGTGGTTGGCAAACACCCAACTCTCGAGGTAGGGACTCAATCCATATAAGCTCGGCAGTCGCATAGGCAACTGCCTTCTACTCGGCTTCTTTGCTGCTACGGGATACAGTGGCTTGCTTGCGTGCACTCCAGGCGATCAAATTATGACCTAAGAAACCAACATATCCCCCGTAGATCGCCTGTCGTTTGGACACCCAGCCCAATCAGCGTCTGAAAAGGCAGAAAGAACTCCGGAGGTACAGGGGCACAGATGGAGACCATAGGAGACAGTGAGGCGCACATAACACAAGATGCACTTCACAGCAGACCAGTGCACATCAGTAGGCGCATGAAGGTACTGACACACCCTGTTAACCACAGAGGAGAGATCCGGGCGCGTGATCATCAAATGCTGCAGGCAACCAACAATACGCCGATACTCAGTCACATCCTCAGGAGACAGAAGAGCACCATCAGTAGCTGATAGCTTGTCAGTGGAGGACATGGGCGTAGGAGATGTCTTGCAGTTGAGCATTCCAGCACGGCACAAGGGATCAAGGGAGCACTTCTTCTGGGTGAGAGCCAAGCTGCCACGAGACTGATGAGCGACTTCAGTACACAGGAAGAAGTAAAGTCGTCACAAATCCTTAACTGCAAAATCTCTGCCAAGTGCTGTCACAAGAGCATCGGAAACCGTCGGAAAGGAGCTGACCAGGATAATGTCATCCCCGTACACAAGCAAGTACATGGTCACACTCGGACGCTGAAACAAGAACAACGAAGTGTCAGCTAACGAAGGAACAAAGCCATGAGTACGTAGAGATGAAGCCAGACGAGCATGCCTGGAACGAGGCGCGTGCTTCAGTCCATAGAGAGCCTTCGTCAGACGACAGAGATGATGAGGCTGAGTGTGATCAACGAATCCAGGAGGCTGCCTCATGTAGACATCTTCATCAAGCAACCCATGAAGAAAGGCATTATGTACATCAAGCTGACGAAGAGACCATCCACGAGAAATTGCCAGAGACAGAAGAAGCCGGATAGTGGTAGGCTTGACAACGGGGCTGAATGTATCCTCATAATCTAGTCTATGGCGTTGTTTAAAGCCCTTAGCCACGAGACGCACTTTGCAACGCTCAATAGAACCATCTGCATGTTTCTTCACCTTGAAAACCCATTCGAATCAATGATGTTGACGCCACGCGGAGGGGGAACAAGCGTCCAGGTCGCATTTTGGATAAGTGCATGATACTCTTGTTCCATAGCAGTCCTCCAGTGTGGGATACTCATAGCGGCTTGATAACTGTGGGGTTCGGCGGTGGGATCTTCCACAGCAGGAGCCAAACAATCAACTTGGTAAGCGACGGTACCATCGGTGCACTCCTTGGGGAGAACAATGCCACTACGGCTGTGTGTATGCGGGCGTCGTGGAGCAGCGAGCAAAGGAGCTGGTGGAGCATTCATAGCAGGCAAGGCCGGCCCAGAGGACTCTGGCGATGAGAGGCCGGGTGATGATGGACCAAGCGATGAGGGCCCAGTCATCGCGAGCCGCGTGGAGTCATGCGTTGCCGATCCAGGCGATGTGGGCGGCAGGGAATCTTGCGCTGGCGACGTGGGCGATGACGGAGGCGAAGACGGGCGAGGAGGCGGCGACGTGGGCCGCTCTGGGTAGGCCGTCACACACGCTGACCTAGGCATCGCTTCCAAGGCGGGGTCGAAGGCGGGAGGCAGTGCATGAGCATGCACCGGTCGATCGACGTGCGCCACAGGCGACGCAGGTGGTGCATCGGGAAGAACTGCCTAGCGAGAACCACGTCCAGTTCCTGCACCATGACTAGGTAACAACACAGGCAAATATGCAACATCTTCAAATTGGCCAGGCATAGTAGAGAAGACGTTCTCATCAAAGACAACATCACGAGATATGTAGGCACGATTAGTAGGCACATGAAGGCACTTGTAGCCTTTGTGTAGAGATCTATACCAAGAACACACATTTTTTGGACCGAAACTCAAGTTTTCGATCATTATATGGACGAAGGTGAGGCCAACAGGCACACCCGAACACCTTGAAAGCGGTATAGTCAGGAGTTTCATGGAAGAGTAACTAAATAGGAGTTTTCATATTAAGAACACGCATAGATAATCTGTTAATAGGAAAACATGCGGTGGCAAAGGCATTACTCCAAAAGCGAAAAGGTACATAAGCATGAGCAACAAGTGTGAGGCCGGTCTCAACTATGTGGCGATGTTTACGCTCAACGGCACCATTTTGCTGATGTGTACGTGGTCATGATAAACGATGCGAGATCCCAAGCTTATGAAAGGAAGTGTTGAGGTTGCGATACTCCCCCCCCCCTCCGATCCGACTGAACATGAATAATTTTTTGATTGAGCAGGCGTTCAACAAGCAATTGAAACTGAATAAATATGTCAAACACATCAGATTTGCGCTTAAGGAGAAAAAGGCATGTAAAGCGACTATAAGCATCAACGAAGCTGACATAGTAGTGGTGACCACTAACAGATGTTTATGCTTGACCTCACACATCAGAAAACACAATTTCAACAGGACTCTTTACTTCTCTACTAGCTGAAACAAATGGAAGTTGATGACTCTTGCCTTGTTGACAGGCATCACACATGGACATCTTTTTATTGCTAGACTCTAATGGTTGCTCATGGCGATGAAGTATGTGGCTAACGATAGGGGTGGCGGGGTGACCAAGGCGAGAGTGTCACTGGGACGGCGACACACGAACACCGTTGAAGACACGCGGGGCGGATGGATCCTCCAGACGGTACAAGCCTTGCCTCAAGCAACCACTAAGCAGAACGTCCCGGGTTGCTCGGTCCTTAACAAAGAGATCAAATAGGTGAAATTCAAATAGGACACTATTATCAAGGGTGAGCTTAGGGACGGATAAAAGATTACAAGTTACCGAGGGTACCCGCAAAATATTACGAAGGTGGAGCTGCCTAGAGGGATGACTAGTTAAAAGAGATGCTTGGACAATGTGAGAGATGGGCATACCTACACCATTGGCGGTGTGAACCTTATTGTGCCCGTAGTAGGGCTGGTAGGTGGCGAGCTTACTGAGCTCGTTCGTCATGTGATCCGTGGCAGCGGTGTCCATGTACCATGTTGGATCAACGAGGTTGGACGGCGTGTCCCATTCTCAACGCGCGGATGCTTGCCCTTGGTGGCGGCATGGGCAGCCGGGGCGGCAGCGGGTTGGCCGAAGTCAGCCATGGCAAACTAGCGCTCATTGCCCTTGCCATCATTACCGATACCAAGAAAGCTCTTCTGAAAGCGGCGGTGAAACTGGGAGGCGATTTCGCATCCACAAAGTTGACACACACGAGGTCCATCCATCCCACGTTTGGGCCCCAACCCGATGTCGATGCAGGAGGTGGTGCGGCCTTGCCAGCCGACGAAGGGGCAGGCTGGCACTGGCCACGAGAGGCCTTGTAGGACGCCGGCTGCGCTGTGATGGGGGTGAAGGAGCGGCCAGCCTCGACGCGCTGCTCGGTGAAGAGGAGGCAGGAGTAGACCTCGTGAGGTGGCATCAGTGGCTTGGCGTTGTGGACGGCCTCCGCGAGATTGTCGTACTCGGTGACGAGACCCTTGATGACAAAGTCGGCAAACTCCTCGTCGCTAAGAGGCCGACCGATAGAGGTCTGCCTGTCTGCCAGAACCTTCATCTTGTTGAAGTAGGTCGTGGCGGAGGAGTCGAACTTTTTGATGTCATGAGCTCTTGCTGCGAAGAGCCATCGATCGGGAGGTGGAGACCTGAGCAAAGGCATGCTCCAGGGTCGTCCATGCATCCATGGAGGTGGCAGCGAAGATTCAGAGGCCGGCGACCCCGTCGCCCAGGGAACCCTGGAGGGCCGAGAGGATCGCCTGGTCCTGTTGCACCCACACATGGCGTCTCGGGTTGATGGACGGACCATGGATGGTGGCAACAACCTGCGGAGGACACGGCAGGGAGTCATCAACTTTCCCAGGGAGGGAGCGGCTACGGAGCAGCGGTAGAACCTTTGCATGCCAGAATAGATAGTTGTCCGAAGTGAGGCAGATGGCGATCAGATTGTCAAAGTGGAATGGCCCGGCGGGCGGCGCAGCAGCGACAGGAGCCTCGCCCATGAGCGGAGTAGTGGGATCCGCCGAGGCCGCCGGGAGGATAGCGAACATCGGGGACCAGCCGGACGAGACCGCGGGTAGCTCCACGGGCGGGACGGTCATTGCGGCGACAGAGGTCGTAGGCACGGAAGATGGCGGGAGTGGAGGCGAGAGCATGGATCCCACGGCGGTGGTGCCAAATAAGTAGGTCACTGCCGGATCTAGCGGGATGTTGAGTAGGGCGGCAATCGACGCGGGGATGGACCTAGAGCTGGCGGTGCCCGAGACGGAAGCAGACATGGTGGCGGCGGCGGCAGCCCTAGGGCATGAGGCGCGGCGGCTACAGCCCCAAGGTTTTAGGCGCGGCGGCGACGGTGGCGTAGAGGACCAGCGGAAACACCGACGAACGTTGAATTTGCCCAAAGGCACGTGTGCAACGTTGCCACGGGAGCCAAAATTGTATAACGAAGGCTAGGTCTGTGTTAAGGTAGAAGGGCATGTAATTCAACATTATATGGCATGGGGTCGACGGGAAGTACCAAACATAAGAATTACGACTTTAGCGCCATTATAATTTGGTTGCTTGGGCCATACCTACTAACTGGATCAATATAATTGAGCACACGTACGGAAAGTACAGTCAAAAAAATATTGTTTGTAATAGAGCAACATAATTTCACTTTATTGCAGAACCGAAACAAAACAATCGAAAGTAAAGATTCCTTTGTTAGTCCCGGTTAGGCTACGAACCGGGTCTAAATGGGGTCCACGTGAATGATGTGGAGCACTCAGGTAGGAGGACCTTTAGTTCCGCTCAGGTAGGGGTCTAATTTTATGTTTTTCGTTCTCATTTTATGTTTTTCATTCAACTCCATGCTACTACATATAGCAACAATGAAGGAACCATTACACAACATCGTTATAAATATAGAGAGGTGACCTCTTTCTCCGTGCTTGGTCAAGCATAGTCATGAATATTCGACACTACTACATATAGTACACGTTCCTGCATATATACAATATAAAATCTCTTACGATCTCTATTTCCTAATTACCAATTCCCAGCCAATTCCATATGACATTTTCCAGTTTTAGATATGACACTGGTAGAAAAAGGCCCATTTGTCCCGGTTCTAGAGGGCTATTTGTCCCGGTTCCGGAACCGGGACTAAAGGGTCGTTACTAATGCCCAAAACCTTTAGTCCCGCTTTGTTCACGAAGCAGGACAGATGGGCCACCACGTGGCCTCTGTGGCTTGCCCGGGCAGGAGGGCCTTTTGTCCCGGTTGGTAGCACCAACCGGGACCAAAATGCATCCACGCGTCAGCAGTTCTGGAGTTGTGGTTTTTTTAGAGGGGCGGGGGATAGGGTTTTGTAGGATTAATTTTGGGGTTTAATATATTGTGTTAGCTAGCTAATAGAGAGAGGTGTCCTCTCTTATCTCCGTGCTTGGTCGACGCTACGTACTATACGTATAGAGAGGACTCGACATGCTAGCTAGTAACAAATGAAGGAATTAAACCATTAAGTACAGAAGATCGTCATGAACATATACAGAGAGAGACGAGATTGTTCGAACAACAAGTTTTCGTATATCTATCCGACGCTACTGGCTACATATATACAATATAAGATCTCTTACAATACCCTAACATCTGAAATCAAGTTCCATATGGTATTCTCCCTCTTTCCTGATGACGTGTTCAAGAAAGAATCCCGCCAATTCCTATTGAATAGCTATTATGCGATCTTGTGGTAGGAGTTGTTCCTGCAGCTCCCAAAGCTAATTCGAAGAAGGGGGTCAATACATATATATGAATGAAAGTCAACACAAATGATGGTAATAAAATAAAATTGTGAATATTATTGCTTACGCACATCAAAATCTTTTTTAGAGTAGCCGCCCTGCTTAGAGATCGTCGCGTTGTAGATGCACTCGCATACGTAGTATCCACAAAGATTAGTCCCTGGTTCCTGCCACAACCACTTTACGAGAAATGGAGGTCAATCAAACTGATAATCAAGCATTATATAAATGGTATTGATGAAACTAGCTAGAATCAATATAATGGGAGATGCGCGGAACTAGCTAGTAGTACTTACTTTCGGGTGTGTAAATTTCAGCTCCTTTGGCAGTCCCGGAGATTTTGTGGTGAACGGTATCCAAACCCTGCCAGACATAGAAAATAATTATTACCTGATATCAGGAAATGAACAAAGTTGCCGAAATGGTGCGATAATGATCGATTGAACTTATTTCTTAAGCATTTCAGTGATGATCGCATACATCTTGGGATCTTTTCGTCTTGAGTCTAAGACGGTTACTAGTCCCTCCTCAAGCATAATCTCTAGGAGAATATAGTGGAAGTTGCACACGCATGCATAACTCATCAATTACATTACTATAACCTCGAGTAAATAAAGGAAAACCGAATATGCACAGTATAACACTCACTCGAAGTTGTAAGGAAAGATTATTTTTTGTTTGTTTTGATGTTGAAGCAACGATTGTAGCAAGCTGGCCTCGGCTTGTTTGGGATTCTTTTTCATATCCCATTCATCAAAGAGATTTAGGTTAATGAACCCAATATTATAGATTTCTCTTTGCTTGCATTCGACGATCTTCAATCTGCATGATATAGTGAGTTATATGTACATGCAATGAAAGAGATGAGCTATATATAGAGACTTAATTAAAGAAGTAGTACTTACAGACAGTAGCAAGTGACGATTACTTTATCGGTGGCCTTTTGATTGAAAAGCTGGAATAACTCCTCAAATGGAACACACAAGACGTCAATTCCAACGAGGTCGTGCTTGTCTTTAACCATAATCATCACATTATCCAACCCAGAGTTCTTGCAGGTGTCCATGTACCACTAATGGAATTTTCGCATCATCGTTGGTAGCTGTTGATTAGGTCTGACGAGAGGATACCCGTGCCGGAATTTGTGTTCGTCCACCTCCACTGCATCAAAATGTATATCGTCGGGCAGGTAATCAGCAGCATTGGTACCGGGCACCATCCCGGCCAGCAGATTTGCAACGACTATATCGCTAGACACCTGCAGTGAGGGGCACGATTGTTTCGCCTGTTCGCCGAGCTGGGGATTTTTTTTCCCTATTGCAATTTGTTGTTCTCTCCTTTTGTCAGTTGCAATGGTTCCGGACCGGCGCGCTTCTTGCACTTTCTTTTTAAGAGCGCGGACATGATACTCATCCAGAGGAGCCGGTGCTGGTCGCTTCAGGGCATCCAAAGTGCGCTTCAATTTCACCTCATCTATCTTCTCCTCCGGAGGTGGATTTTTCTTTTTAAAATGGGCATCCACTTCGCCTTTAGAGATCTTCGCGTTTTCCTCATCGCTCCTCTCGTATGGTAATGGCTCAAGAGGCTTGAGATATGATGGACCGTATTGGTATCGCCTCCCGCCACTGGTTGTAGTGCTAGACGCCGAAGCGACGACAGCTATTTTCCTTTGTTGCTTAAGAGGCGCTGGAGCAGCCGGAGCAGCGGCGGCGGCTCTCTTCTGCTCTTGCTGACGAGGTGGAGGAGGAGACGGGCTGCTCGGTGCGCGGACGCAGGCGGAGAAGGAGGCGGAGGAGGAGGCAGAGGAGGAGGCGTGCACCGATCACTCGCCATAGGAGGAGTTGGAGAAGGAGGCGTGCCCTTATCACTCGCCAGAGGAGGAGGTGGAGGAGGAGGCGGGCCCTTACTCGCCGGAGGAGGAGGCGGGCCCTTACTTGCCGGAGGAGGAGGAGGTGGAGGCGCCATCCAGTTCGGAAGCTTGATGAATTCCTTCGGCCATAGACATGAAGTCCTCAGAGCATTTCGCCGGTAGGGTTTCCCCTTCGCCGGTAGGGTAGTCAAGTTCGAGCTCCTCATATCCCTACAATATTTCTTCGACCATCACAACAGCATAACCTTCTGGAATCGGATGACAGTGAAAAGTTCCGTTGGGTCGAGGAGGTGCAACATGGCCGATAGCCACCGTGGGTTTGAGGTTCATCATCAATTGCTTCTTACGGTGGCAATCTTGAGACTCCGTGATTTCATCCAAGGGGTACCTGGGAGCCGTCAAAACAGGCTGCGCAATGAGCTTGCTGGAAGCCATGCTGCTTCTCCGCTGAGATGGCGGGGTAGCTTCTAGGGTAGCTTCGTCAGCTCGATGCCTCTCCTCTAGCGCTTGTACTCTTGCATTCAGGTTCTGTATTTCGCTTTGCTCCTGTTTCTTCTTCCTCTCCCTGCTTTTGTAACCGCCTGTGTCAGGAAACCCATGCTTCCACGAAACGGAGCCTGCCGTGCCTCGTGTTTGTCCTGGGTGCTCAGGATTCCTGAGGGCCATTGTGAGCTCGTCGTTCTCTCTGTTGGGAACGAATGTCCCGTTCTCCGTTTTGGCGATTAACTCCTGAAGCTTGGTGACCGGTACCGTCAGTTGTCCGTTTGTCCAACAGCACTTCCCTGTTTCAGGGTCCAAGGTTCCCCCAACCCCGAAGAACCAATTCCTTCCACGCTTTGGCCGGTTCAATATCGCTGGTACGATCCGTTTGTCAAGAAGGTTCTTTTCAGCCTTGTCCCACAACGGTCGGGCTTTGTGGTAGCCACCTGACCCGTGCGATGGTGATGCTTCTTCTTTGCAGCATTTAGTTTGTTTATCGCTGACATCTTCTTACTCTTCTCCGATGTCTTGTGGGCCACAAATGCGGGCCACTGTTCTCTTATCTTCTCAAATCGGCCCTCTAATATTGGAGTCTTCTTTTTGTCGACAAACTTTGTTTTTAACACATTCTTCCACCTCCTGAATAGCTCTGCCATCTTCTTAAGAGCATGAGTCTTGACCTTTTGCTCTATAACTGGCTTTTCCGGATGCTCCTCTTCCGGTAGGGTGAAATTTGCCTTCAGCGCGCTCCAAAGATCATCTTTCTGTCTATCGGTGACAAAAGACACTTCAGGGTCTCCGGCCTTCGGCTTATTCCATTGGTGGATGGTGATCGGGATCATGTCCCTAACAAGAACCCCGCACTGAGCAGAAAATGCATCCTTGGTCCGGCTGGGTTCAATCGGTTGGCCATCTCTATTGATGCTGGTGATCGCGACCTTTCATCCGGGCGCAACTTTTTCTTCGGGCCTCGGATCGTTACCGAAGTTTGGCTCAATCCGGATACGGAGGGCTAGAAAATAAGAAAGAAGAGAGATAATATGTGTACACATACCAAAACAATTAATGCATCAATTAGCTAGTCAGCACAGGCTTAATTATTATATATACCTCGCCGGACTTTCCAACAACTCCTTCCTCCGTTCGCTCACCGGAGCCGTCATCATGGTCTCCTTCCTCCGTTCGCTCACAGGAGCCATCATAAGCATGGCCTTCCACCTCTGTCCGATCATCGGCGTATACATGAACATATATACTCTGTTCACTCATCGGGGAGGCGGTAGATCGACAACGACGCTCTTTCTTCTAGGGTTTGGGTGGCCTCGATAGTTGGTCGGGTGAGCGGTTTTCTTTTCCTTCTTCATTTTTTTACTTTGTTTTTTCTTATATATGTTTTTTTTCGTTTTCACTCCACATTTTCGTACATACGAAAAGCAACGAAGACTTTTTACATGAACATATACACACATATACATGAACATATATACATATACATGAAAAAAAACATATACATGAACATATATATACATAAACGTATACACACATGACACATATACACGAACACAGGGAGCAGGGGGCTCACTAGGGGCGGCGACTCGGAGGCGGTGGGAACGGCCGCGGCCGGGACAAGGCAACGGGGACGGCGGTGACGAGGAGGCGACGGGGACGGCAGCGACGGGGAGACGACGGGAACGGCAGCGACGGGGAAGACGGGGACGACGGCCACGGGGAGGCGCCGATGGGAACGGCGGCGATGGGGAAGATGGGGACGGCGGCGACGGGGAAGACGGGGACGACGGCGACGGGAACAGCAGCGACGGGGAAGACGGGGACAGGGACGAGGATGGCACCGACGGGGAGGCGACGAGGATGGCGGCGACGGGGCCGGCGGCTCGGCGAGGCGACGGGGCCGACGACGAGGACGGGGCCGGCGACGGGGAGGCGATGAGGTCGGCGAGCTCGGGCAGCGTGGGGCATCGATGTGCTTGGCCTCGTCGGGGGCAAGTGCTAGATGAAATCTGAAAAAATCTGAACTGTCGCTTATATACACAGAGCATTGGTCCCGGTTGGTGACACCAACCCGGACCAATGCCGCACCAAACGGGACCAAAGGTCTCTTTTTGTCAGCCCAAAGGGTGGGAAGCAGAGACTTTTGGTCCCGGTTGGTGGCACCAACCGGGACTAAAGGTGGGTATTGGTCCCGGTAGGTGCCACCAACCGGGGACAATGGTTCCTTTTCGTCAGCTCAAAGGGCGGGAAGCATACCTTTGGTCCTGGTTGGTGGCACCAACCGGGACTAAAGGTAGGTATTGGTCCCGGTTGGTGCCACCAACCGGGACCAAAGCCCTATGCCTGGTGCGGTGGGAGTTTAGTCCCACCTCGCCGAGCGAGGTGCGCTCGTACTGGTTTATAAGCGCGGCTGAACTGACTGTCTCGAGCTCCTCTCTACCGTAGGCAGTGCATGCCTAATTGTCTCTGCCTGTTTGGCCTACTTGCCCCGTGGGCCTGCGTCCTAGCCTAGGTATATTGGGTTACTAGTCGTATGCAGGCCATGGTGGCTTAGTAGGTGGGCATTTTTTTATGTTATTTTTTTGCATATTAAAGTTCTTAAAAAAATACTTTATGGTGGCTTAGTGTGTTTTATCATTATATTCTTTTTGCTATTAATTTTTTGAACAAACAATACTTTGATAATTTTAGTTGCATAATTTCCATTATTTTTCTTTTGTTTTTTGCTTTATTTATTTTTTCTTTATGTATTTCCAGTGTGTTTTATTGTTATATTGCTTTTGCTATTAATGTTTTCAACAAACAATACTTTGCTAATTTTAGTTCCATAATTTTTATATAATAATAGTTTCAGAAATACTAGAGGTTTATAAAAGCTTTTTAGTTGATTCTTTTTTGAACTCCACTCCCACGATGTTTTAAAAGAAATTAAAAAGCACTACAAATGAACTCAGAAAAGGTTGAAAGTTGGCATGGTATCATCATTTCACCCACATAGCATGTGCTAAAAAGTTGAGAGGGTTACGACAAAAATTGGATGCATTTCGTGCACAAAATGGACAATATCTTTCAAAGTATCACGGTTTCGGATGAAAACTCATCTGTTACAAAGTGATTTCATTTTTTGAACTTATTTGAACTCCATACTTTTTGTGCATTTAATATGCACCATTTAAAGCCACATACTAAAATTTCAACCCTTTCTGACTTCGCTAGCCGAGAGAGCTCGAGAGTGGTTTATAAGCGCTGATGCGCACACCCTCTCGAGTTCCTCTCAACTATAGGCTTCTGGGCTAATGCAACTGTAGGCTTCTGGGCCTAATGTGTCACTGCCTGTGGGCCTATTTGGCTTTCTACGGGCCTCAATCCTGGCCCAACAAGCTGGTTGGCTTTCTAGTCGTATTCAGGCTGTGGTGGCCCAGTAGGTGGCATATTTTTTAAAAAATTCAGTGTTTTGTTTTAGTTTTTGCTTTATGTTTAGTCCCACCTCGCTAGTCGAGGGGAGACCACACCTTATACTGGAATTTCAAGCTAAAATTCGAAGTTCAACCAGTTCAAAGTGGTTGACTTTTAATTTTAGCTTGAATTTCAGCGTAAGTGCCTCTATTTTCACTTTTTGCTATTAATTTTTTTAACAAAAATAACTTTGAACCCTTCGTGATTTCATTTTAACAAGCTTGTATGAATGGTGAAAAAAAATTGTTAGTCTTGCTGGCTTAATTTGCACCATTCAAAGCCACATACTAAAATTTCAACCCTTTCTGACTTAATTTGCTATTTTTGCATGCATTTAATGATTTATTTTGAGCTAAATGACCCTGAAATTGGAAAGCACTACAAATGAACTCAGAATAGGTTGAAACTTGGCATGGTATCATCATTTGACCCACATAACATGTGTGCAAAAGTTGAGAGGATTACAACAAAAACTGGATGCACTTCATGTACAAACTGGACCATCTCTATCGAAGTAGGTTTCGGACGAAAACTCGTTTGTTACAAAGGCATTTCATTTTTCTAAACTTATTGACTTCATCAGTCTTCAGTTTTTCTTCGCTTGTGTCCTTTGCTTATTGCTCCGTAACCATGGATATTCTTCATCGCTTAACATGGTGCTTGGATCAGCCTTGACTTTGAAGGGAGGAATTTCGTGAAACTTTTCATAATCTCCAGACATGTCTGTCTTGCCCTCCAATCCCACGATGTCTCTTTTTCCTGAAAGAACTATGTGACGCTTTGGCTCATTGCATGATGTATTCGCTTCCATATCTTTTCTTTTTCTCGGTTTGGTAGACATGTCCTTCACATAGAAAACCTGCGCCACATCATTGGCTAGGACGAATGGTTCGTCTATGTACCCATGATTGTTCAGATCCACTGTTGTCATTCCGTACTGTGTGTCTACCTGTACCCCACCTCCTGACAGATTGACCCATTTGCACTTAAACAAAGGAACCTTAAAATCATGTGCGTAGTCAAGTTTTCATATGTCCACTATGTAACCATAATATGTGTCATTTCCCCTCTTGGTTGCTGCATCAAAGCGGACACCGCTGTTTTGGTTGGTGCTCTTTTGATCTTGGGTGATTGTGTAAAATGTATTCCCATTTATCTCGTATCCTTTGTAAGTCAATACAGTTGAAGATGGTCCCCTAGACAACGAGAACAGCTCATCAGAAATAGGGTTGTCACCTCTGACACGTGTTTCCAACCAATCGCCGAAAGTCCTGGTGTGTTCATGTGTAATCCAGTCGTCACACTCCTCCGGGTGTTTGGAGCGCAGACTGTTCTTGTGTTCATCGACATACGGGGCCAACAAGATAGAGTTTTGTAGAACTGTGTATTGTGCTTGAGACCAAGAATGTCCGTCCCTGCATATTATTGAGTGCCTTCCAATCGTGCCTTTTCCAGTCAGTCTCCCCTCATACCACGATTCAGGTGGACCAATCTTCTTAAGGCCAGGAATGAAGTCGACACAAAACCCAATGACATCCTCTGTTTGATGGCC
The DNA here is from genome assembly GCA_022496015.1 of Hordeum marinum. Classification (NCBI taxonomy): domain Eukaryota; kingdom Viridiplantae; phylum Streptophyta; class Magnoliopsida; order Poales; family Poaceae; genus Hordeum; species Hordeum marinum. Next base: position 430,182 of record JAAAWK010001059.1, read on the forward strand.
CATGGAAATGCTTCCTTCTGGCCTAGCGCGGTTACGGACATATTTCTTTAGAACTCCCATGAACCTTTCAAAGGAGAACATATTGTGTAGAAATACGGGGCCCAGAATGAAAATCTCGTCGACTAGATGAACTAGGACGTGCGTCATGATATTGAAGAAGGATGGTGGGAACACCAGCTCGAAACTGACAAGACATTGCGCCACATCACTCCTTAGCCTTGGTAGGATTTCTGGATCGATCACCTTCTGAGAGATTGCATTGAGGAATGCACATAGCTTAACAATGGCTAATCGAACGTTTTCCGGTAGAAGCCCCCTCAATGCAACCGGAAGCAGTTGCGTCATAATCATGTGGCAGTCATGAGACTTTAGGTTCTGAAACTTTTTCTCGGCCATATTTATTATTTGAACTTATTTGAACTCCATACTTTTTGTGCATTTAATATGCACCATTTAAAGCCACATACTAAAATTTCAACCCTTTCTGACTTCGCTAGCCGAGAGAGCTCGAGAGTGGTTTATAAGCGCTGATGCGCACACCCTCTCGAGTTCCTCTCAACTATAGGCTTCTGGGCTAATGCAACTGTAGGCTTCTGGGCCTAATGTGTCACTGCCTGTGAGCTTATTTGGCTTTCTACGGGCCTCAATCCTGGCCCAACAAGCTGGTTGGCTTTCTAGTCGTATTCAGGCCGTGGTGGCCAAGTAGGTGGCATATTTTTTAAAAAATTCAGTGTTTTGTTTTGGTTTTTGCTTTATGTTTAGTCCCACCTCGCTAGTCGAGGGGAGACCACACCTTATACTGGAATTTCAAGCTAAAATTGGAAGTTCAACCAGTTCAAAGTGGTTGACTTTTAATTTCAGCTTGAATTTCAGCGTAAGTGCCTCTATTTTCACTTTTTGCTATTAATTTTTTTAACAAAAATAACTTTCAACCCTTCGTGATTTCATTTTAACAAGCTTGTATGAATGGTGAAAAAAAATTGTTAGTCTTGCTGGCTTAATTTGCACCATTGAAAGCCACATACTAAAATTTCAACCCTTTCTGACTTAATTTGCTATTTTTGCATGCATTTAATGATTTATTTTGAGCTAAATGACCCTGAAATTGGAAAGCACTACAAATGAACTCAGAATAGGTTGAAACTTGGCATGGTATCATCATTTGACCCACATAACATGTGTGCAAAAGTTGAGAGGATTACAACAAAAACTGGATGCACTTCGTGTACAAACTAGACCATCTCTTTCGAAGTAGGTTTCCGACGAAAACTCGTCTGTTACAAAGGCATTTCATTTTTCTCAACTTATTTGAACTCAAGAATTTTTGTGCATTCAATATGCACCATTCAAAGCCACATACTAAAATTTCAACCCTTTCTGACTTAATTTGCTATTTTTCATGCATTTAATGATTTATTTTGATCTAAATGACCCTGAAATTGGAAAGCACTACAAATGAACTCAGAATAGGTTGAAACTTTGCATAGTATCATGATTTGACCCACATAACATGTGTGCAAAAGTTGAAAGGATTACAGCAAAAACTGGATGCACTTCGTGTACAAACTGGACCATCTCTTTCGAAGTAGGTTTCGGACGAAAACTCGTCTGCTACAAAGACATTTCATTTTTCTAAACTTATTGACTTCATCAGTCTTCACTTTTTCTTCACTTGTGTCCTTTGCTTATTGTTCCGTAACCATGCATATTCGTCATCGCTTAACATGGTGCTTGGATCAGTCTTGACTTTGAATGGAGGAATTTCATGAAACTTTTCATAATCTCCAGACATGTCTGTCTTGCCCTCCAATCCCATGATGTCTCTTTTTCCTGAAAGAACTATGTGGCGCTTTGGCTCATTGCATGATGTATTCGCCTCCATATCTTTTCTTTTCCTCTGTTTGGTAGACATGTCCTTCACATAGAAAACCTGCGCCACATCATTGGCTAGGACAAATGGTTCGTCTATGTACCCAAGATTGTTCAGATCCACTGTTGTCATTCGTATTGTGGGTCTACCTGTACCCCTCCTCCTGACAGATTGACCCATTTGCACTTAAATAAAGTGACCTTAAAATCATGTCCGTAGTCAAGTTCCCATATGTCCATTATGTAACCATAATATGTGTCCTTTCCCCTCTTGGTTGCTGCATCAAAGCGGACACCGCTGTTTTGGTTGGTGCTCTTTTGATCTTGGGCGATCGTGTAAAATGGATTCCCATTTATCTCGTATCCTTTGTAAGTCAATACAGTTGAAGATGGTCCCCTGGACAACGAGAACAGCTCATCAGAAACAGTGTTGTCACCTTTGACACGTGTTTCCAACCAATCGCCGAAAGTCCTGATGTGTTCATGTGTAATCCAGTCGTCACACTCCTCCGGGTGTTTGGAGCGCAGACTGTTCTTGTGTTCATCGACATACGGGGCCACCAAGATAGAGTTCTGTAGAACTGTGTAGTGTGCTTGAGACCAAGAATGTCTGTCCCTGCATATTATTGAGTCCCTTCCAATCGTGCCTTTTCCAGTCAGTCTCCCCTCATACCGCGATTCAGGTAGACCAATCTTCTTAAGGCCAGGAATGAAGTCGACACAAAACCCAATGACATCCTCTGTTTAATGGCCCATGGAAATGCTTCCTGCTGGCCTAGCACGGTTACGGACATATTTCTTTAGAACTCCCATGAACCTCTCAAAGGGGAACATATTGTGTAGAAATACGGGGCCCAAAATGAAAATCTCGTCGACTAGATGAACTAGGACGTGCGTCATGATATTGAAGAAGGATGATGGGAACACCAGCTCGAAACTGACAAGACATTTCGCCACATCACTCCTTAGCCTTGGTAGGATTTCTAGATCGATCACCTTCTGAGAGATTGCATTGAGGAATGCACATAGCTTAACAATGGCCTTAGGTACACATCAATGTCGTTGCCGGGTTGCTTAGGGCCTTTGATGAGAACTGGCATCATAATGAACTTCCGCTTCATGCACACCCAAGGAGGAAGGTTATACACACATAGAGTCATGGGTCAGGTGTTGTGATTGCTCCTCTGCTCCCCAAAAGGATTAATGCCATCCGCGCTTAAACCAAACCATACGTTCCTTGGGTCATCTCCAAACTCAGCCCTGTACTTTCTCTCAATTTTTCTCCACTGTGACCCATCAGCGGTGTGTCTCAAATTCCTGTCTTTCTTACGGTCTTCATTGTGCCATCGCATCAACTTGGCATGCTCTTTGTTCCTGAACAGACGTTTCAACCGTGGTATTATAGGAGCATACGACATCACTTTGGCAGGAACCCTCTTCCTGGGGGCTCGCCGTCAACATCACCAGGGTCATCTCATCTGATCTTATAGCGCAATGCACCGAATACCGGGCTTGCCTTCAAATCCTCGTACATACCGCGGTACAGGATGCAGTCATTAGGGCGTGCATCTATCTTCTGCAGCTCCAATCCTAGAGGGCATACGACCTTCTTTGCTGCGTACGTACCATCGGGCAATCCGTTATCCTTTGGAAGCCTCTTCTTAAATATTTTCAGTACATCCTCAAATCCCTTGTCAGGTATACCATACTTTGCCTTCCACTGCAGCAATTCCAGTACGGTATCGAGCTTTGTGTTGCCATCTTCGCAATTGGGGTACGACCCTTTTTTGTGATCCTCTAACATCCGATCAAACTTCAGCTTCTCCTTTTCACTTTCACACTGTCTCCTTGCATCAACAATGACCCGGCAAAGATCATCATCGGGCACATCGTCCGGTTCCTCTTGATCTTCAGCTTCCCCCGTTGCAGCATCACCGTATTCAGGGGGCACATAGTTGTCATCATACTCTTCTTCTTCGCCGTCTTCCATCGTAACCCCTATTTCTCCGTGCTTGGTCCAAACATTATAGTGTGGCATGAATCCCTTATAAAGTAGGTGGGCGTGAATGGTTTTCCTGTTAGAGTAAGACTTCGTATTCCCACATATAGAGCATGGACAACACATAAAACCATTCTGCTCGTTTGCCTCAGCCACTTCGAGAAAATCATGCACACCCTTAGTGTACTCGTAGGTGTCTGTCATCATACATCCATTGCCGGTTCATCTGTGTGCATTAAGTGTGTCAAAAACCATTACAGAACATCATGAATAGATAAGTGACCAAATTAATAGAAGTTCATCATCACATTAAAACCAAAGTACATACATAGTTCTCATTGAACAACATATAGCTCTCCAGAGCATCTAATTAAACCATACATTGAAACTATGTAAAACATTTCAACGCAACAACAAATACGATCATAATCGCAACCAAGGTAACAATTGATCCAACGACATAATGATACTAAGCCTCGCTATGAATGGCATATTTTCTAATCTTTCTAATCTTCAAGCGCATTGCATCCATCTTGATCTTGTTACCATCTACGACATCCGCAACATGCAACTCCAATATCATCTTCTCTTCTTCAACTCTTTTCTTCTCTTCTTCAACTCTTTTTAATTTTTATTTTAAATACTCGTTTTCTTCTTCAACTAAATTTAACCTCTCGACAAGAGGGTCGTATGTAATATCCGATTCACATACCTCCTAGATAAAGACACCTATGTCAAGTTGGTGTCTGCATAATTACCACATCCGAATCATAGACAGGACGAGGGCCGACGGGGGCGGATGCCAAAACCATCGCACTATATAATAACAAGCAATAATACAAGTAAGAAAATTAGACAATTATCTATCTAATCATACAAGTAAGAATTTTTTCTTTTATAAAATAAGATAAGAACAAGAGGCTCACCACGGTGGTGCCGGCGACGAGATCGGCACGGGCGATCGACGGCGGTGAAGACGGGGATGGGACATGACGGTCCGCTAAATCTGGACAATTCAATCTTGAGGAAAATGGAGCTTGGAGGTCGAGTTCGGAGAGGAGAAAGCTTAAGTAGTGTGGCTCGGGCATTTCATCAAACACTTAATGTGCATAGGAGGTGAGCTAGAGCACCACAAAGGTCTCCCCTCGCCGGCCTGAAAAACAGAGCAGTGTGGATTGCTCTGCTCGCCGGCGAGGGGGTATATATAGGCATTTCATTTGTTTCGGTTCGTGGCTGGAACCGGGACCAAAGGTCCCCCTTTGGTCCCGGTTCCAGCCACGAACTGGGACCAATGGTTGTGGGCCATGAGCGAGGCGCATTGGTCCCGTTCGTGTCTGGAACCGGGACCAAAGGGTCCAGACGAACCGGGACCAATGCCCCACGAGGCCCGGCCGGTCCCCTGGGCGCACGAACCGGGATGTATGCCCCCATGAGTCCCGGTTCGTGACTGAAATGGGACTAATGGGCTGGTCAGGCCTGAACCAAAGCCCTGTTTTCTACTAGTGAGAGGCGATCACTGATAGAGTTCTTCAATCACTTCCACCTAGCTACAAGAGCTTTGTGATGAATTATAACATGCACGGGATGAACAAGTCAGTCGCCGAGCTATTTGCGATGCTGAAAGTCGCTGAGTCTGAAATCCAGAAAGAACATCAAGTGTTGATGGTCAATAAAACCACTAGTTTCAAGAAGAAGGGCAAGGACAAGAAGGGTAACTCCAAGAAGGGTGGCACAACAGTTGCTCCTCCTGTGAAGAAACCTAAGGCTGGACCCAAGCCAGAATCTGAGTGCTTTCATTGCAAGGGAACTGGTCACTGGTAGCGGAACTGCACCAAGTATCTGGCTGACAAGAAGGCAGCCAACAACAAACAAGATATATATGATATACATGTTATTGATGTGTACCTTACTAGCTCTCGTTGTAGTACGTGGGTATTTGATACCGGTTCGGTTCTCACATTTGCAACTCAAAACAGGAGCTACGAAATAGACAAAGGTTGGCGAAGGACGAATTGACGATGCGCATGGGAAATGGTTCCAAGGATGATGTGATCGCCGTCGGCATGCTCTCTCTTCGATTACCATCAGGATTAGCGATGAACCTAAATAATTGTTATTTAGTGCCTATGTTAAGCATGAACATTATATCTGGATCTTGTTTATTGCGAGACAGTTACTCATTTAAACCAGAGAATAATGGTTGTTCTATTTATATGAGTAATATCTTTTATGGTCATGCACCCAATGTGAGGGGTTTATTCATGTTGAATCTTGATAGTGATGATACACATCTTCATAACATTGATGCCAAAAGATGTAGATTTGATAGTGATAGTACCACTTTCTTGTGACACTGCCATTTAGGTCATATTGGTGTAAAACGCATGAAGAAGCTCCATGCTGATGGACTTTTGGAGTCACTTGATTTTGAATCACTTGACACATATGAACCATGCCTCATGGGCAAGATGACTAAAACGCCGTTCTCTGGAACAATGGAACGGGCGAGTGATTTGTTGGAAATCATACATACTGATGTGTGCGGTCCGATGAGCATTGAGGCGTGCATATCATTATTTTCTCACCTTAATGAAACACAAGTCTGAAATGTTTTAAAAGTTCAAGTAGTTTCAAAGTGAAGTTGAGAATCATCATAACAAGAAGATTAAATTCCTGCAATCTGATCGAGGAGGTGAATATCTGAGTTATGAGTTTGGCAGTCACTTAAGATAGTGTGGCATTGTTTCACAGTTGACACCGCCTGGAACACTATAGTGTAATGGTGTGTCTGAACGTCATAATCGAACCGTATTAGATGTGGTGCGTTATATACTGTCTCTTGCCAATTTGCCACTATTGTTTTGGGGTTATGCATTGGAGATAGCTGCATTCAGTTTAAATAGGGCACCATCAAAATCTGTTGAGACGACGCCATATGAACTGTGGTTTGGCAAGAAGCCAAAGTTGTCGTTTCTTAAAGTTTGGGCATCTGATACTTATGTCAAAAAGCTTCAGCCTGAAAATCTGGAACCCAAAGCGGAGAAATGCGTCTTCAGAGGATACCCAAAAGAGAGAGTTAGGTATACCTTCTATCTCATATCCGAAGGCAAAGTGTTTGTCGCTAAGAATGGAACATTTCTTGAGAGAGAGTTTGTCTTGAAAGAATTGAGTGCGAGGAAAATAGAACTTGATGAGATTATTGAACCTTTACTTCAACCAGAGAGTAGCACAGCTCAGAAAGATGTTTCTATAGAGCCTACGACAGTTGAAGAGGAATTTAATCATGATGATCATGAAACTTTGGGTCAAGTTACTATTGAACCTCGTAGGTCGACAAAGGCGCGTACTTTTCCAGATTGGTACGACAACCCTGTCTTAGAGGTCATATTCTTGGACAATGATGAACCTACGAGCTATGGAGGAGCGATGATGGGCATGGATTCTGAAAAATGGTTAGAGGCCATGAAATCCAAGATGGGATCCATGTATGAAAACAAAGTATGGACTTTGGAAGTATTACCTGAAGGGCAAAAGGCCATTCAGAACAAATGGATCTTTAAGAAGAAGACGGACGCAGACGGTAATGTCACCGTCTATAAAGCTTGACTTCTGGCAAAGGGTTTTTCACAAGTTCAAAGAGTTGACTACGATGAGACCTTCTCAACCGTAGCGATGCTTAAGTCCATCAGAATCATGTTATCAATACTGCATATTTCGACAATGAAATTTGGCAGATGGATGTCAAAACAGTGTTCCTCGACGGTTTCCTTGAGGAAGAGTTGTATATGATGCAACCGGAAGGTTTTGTCGATCCAGAGAATGCTGACGAAGTTTGCAAACTCCAGCGATCCATTTATGGACTGGTGCAAGCATCTCGGAGTTGGAATAAGCGCTTTGATGCGGTGATCAAAGTGTTTGGGTTTATACAAGTTTATGGAGAAACTTGTATTTACAAGAAAGTGAGTGAGAGCTCTTTAGCGTTTCTAATATTATATGTGGATGGCATATTGCTGATTGTAAGCAATATATAATCGCTGGAAAGCGTGAAGGAATGTTTGAACAAGAGTTTTTCAATGAAGGACCTAGGAGACACTGCTTTCATATTAGGCGTTAAGATCTATAGAGATAGATCAACATGCTTGATAGCACTTTCACAAAGCACATACCTTGATAAAGTTTTGAAGAAGTTCGAAATGGATCAGTCCAAGAAGGGGTTCTTGCTTGTGTTACAAGGTGTGAAGTTGAGTAAGACCCAATGCCCAGTGACTGCAGAAGATAGAGAGAGGATGAGTGTCATCCCCTATGCTTCAACCATCGGCTCTATCATGTATGCAATGATGTGTACAAGACCCGATGTCAGCCTTGCCATAAGTATGTCCGGAAGGTTTCAAAGTGATCCTGGAATGGAGCACTAGACGACAGTCAAGAATATCCTTAAGTACCTGAAAGGACTAAGGAAATGTTTCTCATTTATGGAGGTGATCAAGAGCTCGTCGTAAAGGATTATGTTGATACAAGATTTGACACTGATTCGGACGACTCTAAGTCACAAACCGGATACGTATTTATTCTCAACGGGGAGCGGTAAGCTAGTGCAGTTCCAAGCAAAGCATGGTAGTCGATTCTACATGCGAAGCTGAGTACATCGCAGCCTCGGAGGCAACAAAAGAAGGTGTATGGATGAAGCAGTACATGACAAATCTTGGAGTAGTGCCCAGTGCACTGAATCCAATGACTCTATTCTGTGACAACACTGGTGCCATTGCTGTGGCCAAGGGACCAAGGTTTCACAAGAGGACCAGACACAGAAAGCGACGCTTCAATTCCATCCGCGATTACATCGAGAAGGACATAAATATACGCAAAGTGCACACGGATCTGAATGTTGCAGACCCATTGACTAAACCTCTTCCAAGGGCTAAACATGATCAACACCAGAACTGCATGGGTGTTTGATTCATTACAATGTAAATTACATAATGATGTGAACTAGATTATTGACTCTAGTGCAAGTGGGAGACTGTTGGAAATATGACCTAGAGGCAAAAAATAAAGTGTTTACTATTATATTTCCTTGTTCATGATAATTATTTATTATCCATGCTATAGTTGTATTGATTGGAAACACATTGCATGTGTGGATAAATAGACAACACTTTGTCCCTAGTATGCCTCTAGTGAACTAGCTCGTTAATCAAACATGGTCAAGGTTTCCTAGCAATTGACATGTGATATCATTTGATAACGGGATCAGATCATAGGAGAATGATGGGATGGACAAGACCCAAACTATAAACGTAACATATGATCATGTCAGTTTATTGCTACAATTTTCTGCATGTCAAGTATATGTTCCTATGACCATGAGATCATGCAACTCACGGACACCGGAGGAGTGCCTTGTGTGTATCAAACATCGCAACGCAACTGGGTGACTATAAAGGTGCTCTACAGGTATCTCCGAGGGTGTCTATTGGGTTGGCATGGTTCAACACTGGGATTTGTTACTCCGTGTCGTGGAGAGGTATCTCAGGGCCCACTCAGTAATGCAACATCACAATAAGCCTTGCAAGCAATGTGACTAAGTGTGAGCCACGGGATATTGTATTACGGATACGAGTAAATAGACTTTCCGACAACGAGATTGAACTAGGTATGAAGATACCGACGATCGAATCTCGGGCAAGTAACATACCGAAGAACAAAGGGAACATGATACGGGATTAACTGAATCCTTGACATAGTGGTTTGACCAATAAAGATCTTCGTAGAATATGTAGGAATCAATATGGACATCCAGGTACCACTATTGGTTATTGATGGTAGAGTTGTCTCGGTCATGTCTACATAGTTTTCGAACCCGTAGGATCTGCACAGTTAAGGTTCAGTGACGTTTCGGTAGTGTAGAGTTATGCATGGTGGTGACCGAAGGTTGTTCGGAGTCCCGGATGAGATCCCGGACATCACGAGGAGCTCCGGAATGGTCCGGATGTAAATATTGATATATAGGAAGTCCTGTTTTGGTCACCGAAAAAGTTCCGGGCTCATCGGTAGTGTATCGGGAGTGCCTGGAGGGTACCGGGGACCATTGGGAGAGGATGTTTTGACCCAAGAGGCTACATGGGCTGTGGGAGAAGGTATACCAGCCATTAGTGGGATGGCCAATTCCCGGAGAAGGCCCATGCAGCTGGGAAGAAATTCTAAAGTGTAAAAGGTGGAAAAAAGGCAAAAAGGTGGAAATAAGGAAGGAGTCCTAATCCTACTAGGAGTGGAGTAGGAGGACTCCTCCCTCCACTTCGGCCGAACCCTAAGAGGGCTGTCCCTTGCGCCAAGCCTCCTCCTCTCCTCCTCCTATATATACTAGAGGTTTTAGGGGGTTTGCATATAGAATTTCAGCCACATGCTGCCCTCTCCTCCAGTCCATAGTTTCTCCTCTAGATCGGTTTCAGCAGTGCTTAGGCGAAGCCCTGCTGGAATAGCTCCACCACCATCGCCGCAACACCGTCGCGTTGTCGGAGAACTCGTCTACCTATCTGCTCCTTCTTGCTGGATCAACAAGGCGGAGGTCGTCATCAAGCCTTACGTGTGCTGAATGCGGAGGTGCCGTCTGTTCAGTGCTAGATTGGGACGGATCGTGATTAGATCTCAGGACGCTCGACGATTTGGATCGCGAAGACGTTCGACTACATCAACCGCGTTTCTTAACGCTTCCCACTTAGCAATCTACAAGGGTATGTAGATCAATTCTCCCCTCTCGTAGATGCTCGTCACCATGGATAGATCTTGCATGTGCGTAGGAAATTTTTTGTTTCCCATGCAACGTTCCCCAACAGCTTTGTGAGACCGATTCACAATTCCCGTAAATTCAAATTCTTGTGAATGAGGCAGGAAGTTGGTCATTGAAACTCGGTTGTACTGATGTGAAATTGGTACTACTAAGAAGTGGGTTTTTGCTAGGATTTCTGTCTAGGATTTTGACTCGGTGTAGCCAAAGTGATATTGTTGGTGGCACCGATTTTGAGTGGTATGGTCCAAGATAGAATAATTTGTGGGGTGCTTGTGGGTGTTTTTGGTGACTAACACCGATCATTTTGAGTATTTCATTCACCATTATGACCTCACCCTATTTTAATAGTATTGGGTTTCCTATGGACTGAAAATGATTTCTCACAAAGTAAAATTTAGAGTCTTCATGCTTGTTGTAACATCCCAAACTTCAGAATGTTATAATAAATAGTTAGAATGATTGTTTGTTTGTTTGAGTGATTGAAAGTGAGTGAAATTTGAAACTTTTGAAAACTTTTGAAAATTTAATGAGAGGGAATGAAATGAATTTCCCAAAACTTTCAATCTGCATTTTGATCACCAGGAATTCAAATCATTGTCATCACAAAACCCTAGAGTGAAGATGACATGACTTCTTCCATTTTAAAGAAATGAAAAGGGATTTGAAAATGATTTGAATGTCATTTGAAAGTATTTCAAATACAGAAACTTTATGCAACTCAATGGTTTTCATGAGAGAGGATATATGACTTCTTCAAATTTATGTGAAATAGGAGTTGGAAGTTTGAAAACTATTTGAAAGTTTCTCATATGGAATTTCACTTCCCTATTTGAATTCCATATTTGAATTTATAAACATTCAAACCCCTTGACCAATATTTTGAGAGGAGAAATATGACACTCCACACCAGGGACATCTTGGTGAAATTTTTGAACGATAAAAATAGGGGGTTTATGTGAAAAATATTTGCAAAAGGATTTAAAACCAAATAGGCATTTTCTGAAAATAATATTTTTTTCAAATATTCAAATGACAGAATAACAATGTTCAATAAATGGCAGTTATTCTTCTGTTAATTTTGGTATATATTATTCCTATATTTGGAATTATATTGAAAGCATGAAATAGGTTTATATTACTTTGGAAATAGAAAATAGGAAAGGCTTTAAAGCTTTTTATTAAACGGCCGGCCCACCTGCCATTAATACCTTCCCCGAAATCCCTCCCACTCGGCCACCGCTCCCGCTAATCTCTCCCTCTCTCTCTCTGACTGCGGGTCCCATCGTCCGCTGCCTCGCACCGATGGTCACCTTCCTCCTTCCCCCACACCGGATGACCACGCCGGCGAACCCTCGCCGTAAATCCCTCCCCCTTCCTTTCCGAGCATGCCGAGACCTCTATAAGTAGCCCCTGCCTCCTCACGACCCATTCCCCTTGTCTATCCCACCTCCCGTGCACTCTCTTCGTCGGAATCACTCGCCGGATCCGAGCGTCGCCGTCGCTTCATTCGCTCCTGCTGCTCCACCCCGACCACCCCTCCGCCACCCGAGCCCACTACCGAGCTCCCCTCGCTCTCCCGCACCTCCACGTGCCGTCACACTCACCCCGAATCCACCAGAGCACCCACACCACCACCCTCGCCGGAGATTTCCATCGGCCACCACCATCCCGAAGCTCCTGCACGTTGACTCCGTCACCCCTCCACCCCGCAGACGCCGTCAATCATCTCCGAAGGCTCGCCGCCATCATCTGGACCACTCTACTACCGCGGAAGACCACCGGAGACGCCTCACCGTCGCCCCACCTCCTCGGCCTCGTCGAAAGAACCATCGCCGGCGACCCCCTTCCATTGTGAGCTCACCCCCTCCCTCTGTGTGCATTGGATCTGGATCCAACGATCCAGATTATAACTATTAAAAGCGCGAACCGTTTTTCTCTATGGATCGGCCACCGCTCGCTAGTTCCCGCGCACACACTAGATTAGCCAATCAGGAAGCGCCACGTAGCCCCCCCCTGTCCGTTAGGGTTCTGTTCTGTTTTTAGAAAACAGATTTGTTTTCTGATTTTGTTTTGCTTATATCTTTTAAACCATTTAATTTTTTTGGTTAATTCTTTTTGCATTAGCTCACATATTTCATGTAGTTTCACCCTGTAGTCCTAGATTTTAAAATTAAACCTTAAAATTTGAATTTAGTCAAATATGCTTAAAATACTAAAATCTGAATAACTAGAGTTTAAAAATAGATTTTTGCATGAATCTTCTTGATACTGTTTGGTATTAGTTAGGAATTACATCATGATTAGTTTGAAGATTTTTAGGATAAATTTGTTTAGTGTTTTAGCTATAAACAGAATCTGCCTAGTGGTTAGTATAGTTAATTCAATTTAGTTTTAGTCAGTTTAAATTAGAATTAGTTATAATTTGTTTTAGTAGGTGTTGTTGCTTAAACACTAGGTGTTTTACTTGCTGTTAATAAAAATGTATATTTGCTTAGTTTTATACTTAATATCATAGGAAATTCTACTCTGTTTCAATTAGGCTTAGTTTGATAAAAACAAACTAGTTAGTAATAGTTAATTTTAACAAAGTTTCAACACTTTAGATTCTGTTTTCAAATAAAGTTTTTACTTATTCTTTTCTGTTAAGAAATGTTTTAAACAAAAATTTATTAGTTTCATTCTATTGTTGTAGGAAAAACTATATTATTCTTCATTAGGAAATGTTTTATAAAACACTTTAGTTTTAGTAGTAATTCTTTTCACAAAATTTTTAGATGATTTAATTCTGTTTTATAATAGAGATTTTATTTAATTACTTTCTGTTAACTTAGTTGTTTAATAATTTGTTTTATGTTTTATTTGTTTTCTTGTAGTTAAGTTTATTAGACAAGCACTTATGTTGTTTAGGATGATGTTGTTCATAGTTCCTATTTGTTTTTGAAAAGTAATTATCCTCTACTTGTGAATTGTTTTGTTACATTACAAAATAGTTATGTGTAGGTAAAACCAATCTTTAGTTGACTTGATGAAGTTTTGTTGGTTTTAACTTTTGTCTTAAGTAATTTCCTCATCACAACTTTTGTGTTTCAGTTTTGTGTTTCTGATTGAATGTTAGTATTGATTGCTAGTATGTTTGCTTATGAATGCTATGTTCGATTAAATAGATTTTCATCGGAGAGTGAAGAATAGTCTATCAATTTATTTCTGAGAGCGATATCTTTTCTTCATCAACAGTACAGGCAAGTTCACTTTGACCATCTTTTCATACCTATGTTTTATTGCATTGTAGTGACATCATTCAACAAATCCCTCCCGTAGTGTTATTGAAATTCTTGTAGTTGAAGTAGTATGCATGAGGTAGGAACCCACCACTTGTTACTAAAACCCCGGGAACGTTAGTTACTTTTATGCTATGCTAAAGTAGACGGGGATTGGTATGAGTGTTCATGAGTGGTGTGAGAAGAAGGACTCTACGTCAAGACGACAACTTAGTGAAGACCTCTTCAAGTCCTGCATCTTCAAGACCTCAAGACTTCAAGACTAGAGAAACAAGATTTTCAATACACACTACTGGGTGAGGGATGGTTGAACGCCGCCCTGAAGAAACCAGTGGTTAGCCTAGGTGTTGCTGGAGAAGTGCCAGTATTCACGCGGAAAGCCTCACCCAGACTCAAAGAGAAGGATGAATACTTCATGCCCGGAAGCTTGCCAGTGTAGCCACAAGTCATTATGGGCTCTGGCTTGGTTGATCTTTGTTGTGACTCTGACTAGGCAGTGCTACGAGATGTAGTCGACGTTAGGATTTGATGGGCACTGCCAGTAGCTCAGGGAAACTCTTTGAAAGACCATGTTTCTTTCATCCTGTTCTCAAACACCAGGAAATGCGAGGACTTACCAGGAGGGAAAGAATCTTGTGGGTAAAGTACACAACACTCTGCAAAGTTAAACCTAATCGATTAGCCGTGTCCCCGGTTATGGACAACTTGAGCTTCTAGACTTGGATCTATCTCTGAACTCTCAACACTGGACTGATAACTAATTGTGGGCAACTTAGATACAGAGTCATAAAGCCATACTGCATATAGAATAGTTTTATCTTCTGTTTTTGCTATGGTGATCTTGCCGGTACATTCAATGTACTGACCTACACGGCTGCAACGTCTCATGTTGCAGATACTCTTCTACGACGAGTAAGAGTACGATTCAGGGTTACGGTCCGCACTCAACTTGCCGTTGGTGTTATTGGGACTCCACTCCCGTTGATCGCTTCCGCAGAGATTTAAGGTATATATCAGTTTTACGCTACTTACATGTGATTGCACTTTGATATATACATTGATGTACTGTGTGTGCCAGCATACTGATCCAGGGATGGCAAAGAAAACACAGAGGCTTGACTCGTTTTGAGTCGGGTCGCTACACTTTTAGCTTGGTCAATCCTATTCCTTGCATCTTTGGGTCTCCTCACAATCATTTCGCAAACAGAACATTGAACTTCTTCCTGAAATATACTTAGTGGAAACATTAGTCTAGTGAAATATATTTTGCTATTAATTACCAAAACCACCTAGGAAGAAGTTGTGCTTTCAATCTCCCACTTTCGTAATTGATGACAACATATAGATCAATGCTTCGATAGAGATATAGTAATTGAATAGCATCGTCACTTTAAGAGGTATGTGATTAGCAAGAGCTCCCCCTAAGTTTGTGCATGATTTTAACTTTGAGTTTGAATGCAAATGCACAATCGATTTGGACCATGTGTCACTTTTCCATGTCACATACAACTTGGTGGTGCACAAAAATTAATATGATTGTATCACATAAGCACATCACACAAAACATTAAGTGAATGATCATCATATAGATATCTCAAAGATAAGCAATAGTAGCAGCACACAAGAGTATATGTTCAAATAGGACATAAGTTTGCAACATCAAACGATAAACCAAATGTTTTTTTGAAAAGTAGAGAGGAGTCAAGATGCAACACATTCTCTTTCTAAAATCCCTATGATCTATAACCTCTCCCCCGTTGGCAACAAGTTACCAAAAATTTCAAAGTTATAGAGCAAATTGTTGCTCTGGGCACGATATCCTCCTATGGTTGTCGATGGAGTCGAGAGAAGAGCATCAGCGAAGCCTTAATCTGAAGTCCTCTAAGGTGGTGGAGTATACATTGGAGCTGATGGCGCTGATGGAGCAGCGGCAGGTGCTGAAGAAGTAGGCCTCGTCTCTCGAGCTGGCAAAGTTATAGAACTGGTTCTTAACAGTAGCGTTGTGGCATTAACACGCACTACTAGAAATATTCTACCTATAAGCTATTTCCTAGTAGTGGGAAGCTCGAAAAAAATATTTTTAAAGCCACACATAATGTGGTGAAGATGAAGAAGAAATAAATGAAAAGTAGAGGTAAAGAGGTATCTATCCCAAATAATGTTGCTCCTATCATTGGTTAGAATGAATCCCAAAATAATCTGGACGATGATACCGTTGAGAATGATATTATTATGCCTATTACTTGTCATGATGATTATGATTGGGAAGATAATGATACTCAAAAATCTTTTTGGCACCAACTTGAAAAATTAAGATGATAATTATTATAATATTAACGGTAAGAGTCATTATGCCAATATTATGCAAACCAAAAGCTTGGGGATGCTATGTTTGATGAGAATGACATGTTTGAGAATTCAATTGATGGAAATAATTTTTATCCCAATCTCGGGGATCCTATTCTAATGAATATGATCTTTTTGGTTCCTCCACTTTTGATTATCAATTGTGTTATGATGATAACATGTCTCCTATTTACGATGATTGCCATAATTATGAAAGTGGGTTTGAAACAGTGTCAACTTTAGAAAATAATTGCCCGAGTATTTTGGAGGATGTTGAATTTTATTATATTAATGAAAGTGGATTTGGAGAGGTGGTGACTTTATTAAGTAATGATTCTACTATCATGTAAGAAGATTCAATGATGATGACGGGAACAAAGTTCTAGGTATGTTGATTATGGTGATAATAATTATGTTATAAAAAATAGTGATTATTACTATTATAAAACTTATCATAATTATGAATACCCCTTTACTGAAAATTACACTTTTAATGTGCAATTATAGTATTCAAGTTTGATTTGATCCTCCCACTATTATGAATGAGAAGAAATTTCTTTATGTGGAGAGTAATAAACTTATGATGCTTATGGATCATGAAAGGAATGCTTTATGTGATAGTTATATTGTAGTATTCCTTCATGATCCTACTGAAAATTATTATGAGAGGGGAAGATATGCTTATACATATTTCATCAATATCATGTTTCCTCTTTAGTGTTGACAATTTTGAAGTTATGCTTGTTTTGCCTTCATATGCTAGTTCATTATTGCTTTAATAAATTGGTTGCGTACAAAATACCTATGCATAGAAAGTCCGTTAGGATTAAATGTGTATTCTATAAGCTTCATGATGCTCCCTTTATGTTTCAATTCTTTAGTTTTATCTGAGGATCAATTAAATCATCATGCCTAGCTAAAAGGCTTTAAAGGAAAGTGCTTGTTGGGAAGAAAGCAAATATTTATAGCTACTGTTTCTATGTGTTCATATGATTACGTTATGATAGTAATCATGTTTTACACCTTTAATTTAAATAATGTGCCAGTCAAGCCTTTGGGATTGTGTGGATACTTGTTGATCTGATTCTGTACAAAAACATAAACTTTTGCCTCCAGTATATGAATTCTCAAATTTTACTGGGGCATCAAAATATTCCGAAATTTGTACACAATATTGATATGAAAATTTCCTATATTGTCCTAATTATTAAGAATTTTATAGTTAGGTAAGTGTCGTTTTAGTTGAAAAATTTATACATTGTTCTGATTTTGATAGATTCTATTTTGCATGAATAGTTTGCTTGTTTTAATGTTTCCATAGCATATATGTAGTGATATCAATTATGGGAGTGATAGAATATAGTAGGAAGTATTCAAGAACAATTATAAATCTTGTCTTCATAGTACCTAAGTGAATGATATATTTTTATTATATTAACCCATCTCATGAGTACTGTTAATTTTGTCTGCTTGAAGTTTTCAAGTTTTGGGTAATGTACCGATATAAGAAGAATCAAGAGGGACAAGACACTAAGCTTGTGGATGTCCAAGGCACCCCAACATAATATTCAAGGAATACGCATGCGTCTAAGCAGTCATTCCCTCTTTCATCTTCAACACTATAG
Source organism: Hordeum marinum (assembly GCA_022496015.1). Classification (NCBI taxonomy): domain Eukaryota; kingdom Viridiplantae; phylum Streptophyta; class Magnoliopsida; order Poales; family Poaceae; genus Hordeum; species Hordeum marinum. The sequence continues at coordinate 448,086 of JAAAWK010001059.1, forward strand.
GTATATCACAAGGAAATATATTTTTATTCACACAATATGTTATTTGATGGGGGCGTCATTTTATTTTGTTTGCCTTTGGGATGCTTGAATTTACTGTAGTGTTTTAATTTTCATGTTTTTTCAATAAAAAGTTCCAAGATTTTCCTTTAGTATGCTTCAATTGCATGATTGATGTGTGCTGTAAAATACATAAATAGTGATTGAATTTGAATATTTTACTGGAACATGTAAATGTTCTCGAATTTCAAGACAGTGTTTTCAGACAAATTCTTTATTATGTCCTAAATTTTTAGAATTTATTGAGTTACATAAGGACGCATTTTGAACTTATTACTACAAATTGTCATGTTTAGAGAATTGTTTACATAGTTTTGTTATCTGCTTATCCTAGATTTTTTATTTAGTATATTGGTAGATATAAATGATGGAAATGATAGTATATAGTAACTAGTGTTTGAAAATTATTATGCAATTTTTCTTGGCAGTACATGAAGTGTTGCTTTATTCATATGTGCACTTATCTTCCTCACGAGTTCTTGTCAAGTTTTGCGTGGATGAAGGTTCGAAGTTTAACGAAAAACCGTGATATTAGAAGATTTAGAAGATTTAACGAGAGACAAGAGCTCAAGCTTAGGGATGCCCAAGACTGATCAAGTCACTATTACAATATGTCTCAAGCATCTAAACTTGGAGATGCCACATTTGTCATCTCACCTTTGTTCGTCAATAAATATCGTTTAGCCTATGTTGAGCCTAAGTTTTTATTATTTCACATGATATGTGCTATTATTTGAGTGTATTTTTGTTTTTCTTACTGTTTGAATAAAATCCTAGGAGAGAGTATTCACATGGCTATTTAATTGTTTAACTACACATTAATCTTCATTTATATCTTTTGGAGTAGTTTTTCATTCACTCTCATGCTTCATGTGTTTGGACCAAAGTCTCTCAACGCAAGACGTTTTCGAAATGCTATAGCGTGCTATAGCGAAGCAATAGCGGGCTATTTAAAACCATGATTATATTTTAAAAGTAAATTGTTGGAATAATTGAGTATCATAAACGTAATAGAGACACGAAAAACTCAGGTAATATCCGCAGCCAGCCCGCGGTTAAACTGAAATACAGAACACAGAAATGTGTGCGTCTTGAGGCATGTTTCTTGGATTAGGAGCATCCGGATCCTTTTCTCAGGTTGCAACGGATAAATCTATTGGGAAGTCTTGAGCTATACATGTTTCTTGTAATTTTCTTTCCGTTGCAATGTCGGGACATATTTGCTAGTTAGCACCTAACAAAGTAGGACTCGGTGAGCAATCCTAAACCTACCTGGACTAGGGTATCAAGCCGTGTGTTACTCCAACATAAACTATATTTTACCTGGCGTACGGATATAGCAGTGAATTATGGAGATCACAGTAGCTGACAATTCAGAAACCTTAGCCTCGAAGGAAACCAATCAAGTCCCGTTTTCGTCTCCACCCGGATACTTGTAATTTACGTTACAACATACAATATTGTAATGTTATAGGTGAGCTACCCAGCCCTGTTAGTATTTAGTACACCCATCTGCGCATCTGAATGTTGTCACCATACTTGCATACACGAGTTAAGACTTGAGAGACATCCCAAGCTAGTGAGCAGGTGAGAAGAGAGGAACTTGACCGGCCGGTGGCAAGATGTATAACGACGAAGCTCCCCAGGCGCAGGACATGACCTACTCGGAGCAAACGGAGAAGCGCCGCCGAGAGAAGGGGTGCCTCTACGCATGGTAATCAATCAATCGTTTTTCCATTCCTTTTTCCCGTAAAAGAAAGAAAAGACACATGCAAGCATCGTATATCTGGAACCTTTTGTGAAGCGTGATGCGGTATTTGCATCATTATTTAGTTGTGGAGACTAGAGATCAAGCTCCTGACCGTACCCAGCGCATGCACACAAACCCATCGTCGTCATGGGGCCGTCACCTCCTCGATAGGTGTTCGGTTTGTACCAGCGATTCAGATCTGACCACTCAACTAGACTAGGAATCCTATGGTATTGGATCATGTCATTAGCAGGAGGCTCTGGTTCATGTTTTTTTTTTTTTTTGCGGATACTGTGGTTCATGTTTTTTTACAGAAGATTACACGGACTTTATCAACTATGCAGTGTAAATTAAAGTAAATGTACAGTATAATTTACAGTACAAGTACGGTAGATTAGCATTTTTTTCACAAGATTAAAAATAAAATTAACAGTGTAATTCAGCGTGTAAAATTCTGCAGTTCAGTTGCGGTAGAAGATTACAGTTCTACAGTTTGAATTATATTGTAATCTATACTCCTATATAATGTACCAGTGTGATCAATGATACGTACATCCAACATATTTCACATGACTTAATAATATGCCATTGACTCACTCTATCGGACGGTGTAATGTGCTCTTAATCCTCGAACAATGTGACCCGGACACAACGAATCCCATCATTCTGGGCCACTGATTGGTCGAATCGGACAACTTCTAGTTTCAATGTTTGCTGGACCATGTTCTAGAAGTTTCATGAACAAGCGAATGGCTTCCTGACTCCTGACACGGCGCAAATGGTGCTGACACAAAGAGAGGCACAGAAGATTTCCGGTGCACACACATGCACGCGAAGCTAGAAACGGGATAGGTTCTTGATAAGTACTAATTCACACCTCTTTTACGCTTATACTAATTTAAACTTTAATATCCGCATGTATAGCGTGCCCATACCGGCCCATGTCCATGCGGATCATACTAAGGCTGGTCAAGGGATAACTTAGGTAGTAAGATAGGGCATTTCATGAAAAATTTACTGATGTGTCTTGTAGTAACATAGCATTTTTGTATGTGTTATAAATAAAAAAAATGATGAGGCAGCAATTGCTAAAAACCAGTACTACACATATAAAATGTCGGTTGTGTATGTTGAGACGTGAACCTGCCAGAGTAATTATATGCAGGCACATTTTAAAACTCTCCAATGTAAATCTTTATTATTTTATGTAGAATCTAATCAATATTAGTGACAATTCATATGTAAACTTAACTGCATGCAATAATACAATGGGCTAAAGTATGGATTTTATCGACTCAAAATGAAGCATTAGGAGGTGAAAAACATTAGGAGCATACACCCAACATACCTGGCCATGGGATACTAGGCCTGAAAATTTCTGACCCGACCCGGACGGATGGTGCCTCCGGGCCGGGCCAGGCCTGGGCCCATCGTATTTACCATTTAACGAAGAGGGACGACCTGAGGGCACAGTCCCGACGGGCTTTTACACTGATGTACCTGGCCTTGATTTCTAGGCCCAACGCCCGGGCCAGGCTCGGGCCTGGGTTTTTTGCGTCGGCCTTGGTTTGGCCCGGATCGAAGCCAAAAGAATGGCCACACATAAGAGCATCTGCATCTCCAGCCGTTGGAGTCCCAAGAGCACCATCTAACCCAAAAAGTTGGTGTCTTGGGGGGGCAAATGCTACATCCGGCCCAAATAGTAGTGCATGGGGAGGGCTCTTCCCAGCCACACCCCGCCCCAACCAAAAGGTTGTGAGGGAAATTATTAAGTGGGCCAAGAAAAAGGACATGTGGAGAGACAATTCGCCAAAACTTATGCCGGCGCCCTCAAGAGCCCCCCCCCCCCCGAAAGCACTGGGTTTCGCCTAGCAGTGTGGGGGGCTGGGGCATGGTTGGTCCATTTTTTAGCGAAAAGCGTGTCAAGCCTAAAATGTGTCTTGTGGGCGTCCTGGGGGGGCGGGTGGAGATGCTCTAATACCCGGCCTCTGCATAACTAACATGCACACAGCACACCTACCCTCTCACAGAGACACACACACACAAAATCAACCATTCAAAAGCAAAGTCATATAAGGCCAAAACTATGCATAAGCAAGGATTTTTTTTGTCAGATCTTCGATTGGCAACAACAAAAATGATCTTATCCACAACAACCATCTTATGAAACCACATGAATGTCAAGGTTCTTTAACATCAACGCCTTAATGAAGGGGGCGACACTCCAGTGCCACCGTCCCAGTATCCAAACACTCCAGGTCATAATCTAAATTTTCACCCTGAAGAACTAGTTGAAGCATATGTGAAAATGCCTTGAACAAGAACATAACATATAAATATCGCCTTTTCCATGTATAACGATCTCCAGTTAGACCTTGGTTTTCACCTCGGAGCTCGAGACTGAATGCTCAAGTAGCACCAACATTGACGTCATTCATTTGTTATCACCATCATTTTTCACGACCCAACAATTATATGGGATGTGTGACCGCCATCATCTCACAACCATCCCTCTGCGTCAAACCATCATCCATATTTGATTTTATCTGCAAAGTTAACAACGAGATCTCGAGCGAGGAACCCTCATGAATACCTTACGGTAACTGCATCCACCATGACCAACACGAACGTCGAAGCACACGGCCGCTAACTATCAGCCCACCGAAGAGAGCCCGACCTAGAGCCGTCATCCCATCGTGCGCACACACGAAGCACAACCACCCCAATATAAGGAGAAGCCAACCACCAAATTGGCGCAACGCCTTCCGCCCCTAGCACTGTGTGTGTACCAAACATGCCAACCACCCGCACGCATGCACTTGGTCTCCCATGGAGTATCTTCCCACACACTTGGAGAAGCCCACGGCGATCTGCCAGTACCCAAACCAATTGGCCATTGGCGTTGAGCAGCCATCGGCCATCTCTTGAAGACTATCATCCAGATGAAGAGGAAATTGCTCACGGTTGAAGAACACTGCTGGCCCAAGCTTCTACAACATCACTAACCGGAGTACCAATCCCCACCGAAGCGAGTACTGCTCTCATCATTGCCGCTGCTACCCAATCGTGCGCACAACAATGTAGGGCCGCCACCACACACCTATGCGCACACCACCACACCCTGGACCTTTGATGGCAGGGCGCTAGCCGCGATGCCACCGCCATTGTGGAGCTAGCCACGATGGTAGCAGGGAGAGACCGGGGATGGGCTAGTTTGTTAGGGTACCTGTCAGGTTGCCCGAGCGAGCGATCCGGGTGAGATTTTGTCGAACGTTTGATTGCTATTGATATTATTTTCTATAAGAATTTTACACAACATATTTGCACTGATTGTATATATTTGGCTCTCATGCATCGTGCAATCGAAATTACGGTTACGATTATTACCACCATTAATCCAAAATATAGAGAATCCAAGATTAACCATTATATTTACTAATTAAATATATCTGGGTTAGTTTACGGAAAGGTGACGACAATGAAAAAACTATTAATTGTACGATGAACAAGAGGGAGAGATCATATTGGTCATGGAGGCATAAGATATCACTAGGAATCACCTCTTTTCGGTGCCGCCTGACAAAATGAAAAATACTAAACGAATATTTGAAAATAAAACGGGAAAAGGTAGCAATGGGCTCTAACGGGCTGGCCCGGAAACTAAAAACGCACCCGACATGAAAAAAGACAAGTTCCTAGGGTGAATCTCGTCGCAAGATCAAACAACACCGAAATTGAATGAAGACGAATTGTAGATCACTCGACTGAAAAAAAGCAAAACCACAAATACATACATACTGCATATAGTTCGAACTTTTCTAGAAAACCTCCTGCTATTTTTCGAAAAGATAAAACTGTGGTTCTATTTAAGTGGGCTCCAGAAAGAAAAACCATTCACTCGCAGAACGCGCAGGTCGAGCTGCTGCCCAGCCTGCGAACGGTCAATGGCGTACTTCTCAGTGATGTAGCCAACTCCACGACTTTGCTCTAGCGGTCATATGAATTATCTACAACCTCTAGTGATTCATCCAAACAAACAAAAGCTATAAATAATAGTCCAATTTGTCCTACAAGCAACATACTAAAGACAACAAGTACCTTGCCACCATGCCAACGGACGAACTATGATCATGCCAAAGCTGATGTGAATGGACACACTTGTATTATATTTTTAGGATTGAAGCAGGTAATGGCAGCTGATCGCTTATCATGCATGGAAGAAGTTAACTATGCCTACATCTGACTTTTTTATTTTAGTTTTAGAAAAGGATAAATACCCCCGCCTCTACATCAGAATGATGTATGCAGCCCCTTTATTAAATAAAGCATCCAACAAGGTCTCTAATCCATGACTAGCTCGTTTAGAGCCGAATAAATTCAAAAGGTAAAGAAGTGCCTCAACCGGCAAAAATAGGACAAGATGGCTAAATACCTATTGTCGTGGATTTGTCACGGCATGATGTCCTCATGAGAGAAATTAGGTGTGAGGCCATTGCAACTATGTGGCGGCTTGAGAGGGGTTGGTCGGAATCGAGAGACGCGAGTTTACCCAGCTTCGGACCCTCAGAAAGAGGTAAAAGCCTACGTCCTGCCTTGTGTCTATATTGATGATCACGACGATCTCGGTTACAATGGTGTGGAATCGCTACCTCTAATCTCGAGTGTCTCTAATTTGTCTCTCTCATGACTTGTCTATCTAAGACCTGTCTATTGAGACCTCTAAAAACTTGACCCTCTAGGGGTGACCTGCTCCTCCTTATATAAGTTGAAGGGGCGAGTTACATGTAGAGTCCAAATCGGATTATGACTTAACCTATTATGACTCTCCATAACGGACTTCTCTTCGTGGGCTTCTGAGTCCCCGGCGGCTTACAGTTGGGTTTATTTTCAAGAGTCATCTTCAGGGACTCATCTCCGAGGACTTAACTATCTGTCAGTCATAACTGTCAACCGGATCATAAGTGTCTCCTGGGTCATAACCATTCCGGGTCATAACTGTAAATGGGTCATAACTATTCTGAGTCATAGCTGTAACCCGGTCATAACCATTACGGGTCATAATTGTAACCGGGTCATAACCATTGCGGGTCATAACTGTAACCGAGTCATACCGCGGGGTATATCCGTGATAGTAGCCCCGAGGTTAGCTTGAATTTATTCATGTTAAGCTCCTGAAATAAGAATATGTAAAGGGACCGGCCCACTAAAAAAATCCCAGTTGATCAGCTCCTGGAAATTCTAAAACTCTATCATACAATACACTCACACTGGCTCCTTGGAGAAAAATAATCCTTACTATTCACTCCCTTGTCTTGATCAAAATTCATTTAATGTTGTGACAACTTTCAATACTTCAGACTTCTTTATATCCATATTACCTGTAGACCCCAAGTCTAAAGAGGGGAAAGGTAGTGATAGCCTTAAGACTTGCTTCAAAATATTGCAACCCTAGAGAAATCCGGATTGTTTATCAGAGTTACCAGTCATAAGTTGGATCTTCCACATATGTAATAAGGAGCAGGAACTTGTCGATCATGTAAACTTGAGGAGCAATGTGTAACCCCCAAGGGTTGGCTCACTAAGACAATACTGGGCTGGGACTTAGAAAAATATTGAAGACCGGCTTATCTCCCTGAGATAACCAGGTTCGTTGATAATGTGATGATTTAAAAAGAAACTTGCATTAGCCCCCAAGTGTCGTGGTGCATGCTTGCAGTGACATGGGAGTTGCATACTTAATATGAACTGGACTTGAATAATGTAGCCCCCAAGTGTCGTTCGTATACCTGCAATGATTCGGGACTATTCCTTTTATTGCAGAATAAAATCATATCCACTGTCTAGATGATATTGCTTGAAATCCTTGCATATCAATGTTGAACCAAGCTCCTTGCTGTAAGCTGGTATTCTTTGGATCAAGGCATAACAACCATTACTCTGAAGGGGTTTGAAAAACCTCAATCATTCAATATATGTTATGAAAACCATAATAAAAATCCAGCAACTTTGGTTATTTAAGATTTGAACAATATAACCCAGTTCGAAAACTTCAATTACTCAATACTGGTTATAACAATCATAATGAAAATCCAGCCATGTTGGCCATTAAGGATCGGGATATGTAACCCGGTTTGACAACCGGTTCTTGTAATATAAACCAGGATATCCATGCATATATGATGCATGATATGATGATGCAATGTATGATGGTGTATGTTTCGTGCTAAAAGCCGGCTTTATAAGATAAATGTTGTTTTTTATGAAAATATTTTGTTTCCAAAGAAACAAGGCAGAAACCCCGAAAAACGTGTAAACCAAGCCTCACGTGACATAAATCTGTCATTTACACCTAAGCAAGTTCAGGGTCTTTAAAAGATTGACATTGCTAAGAGTACGAGTAGGCCACATAGCGGAGGGAATATGGTAGACAAGACGAGTTTATTCTTGCTCACTTTAAGCCGGCTCTCTCGTTACAAAAGTCGTCGTTTAAACCTTGACAAGTTCAGTGTCTTTGTGCGAGAATAACTTTAAAAAGTTCAGGGTCTCTTATCAAGAATAACTGTTAAAAGTTCAGCGGGTCACATGCGGAATAACAAGTTGCAAACAAGCAGGTTTAACTCGGACATGGCGGAAAGCCGGATCAAGAGAGGTAAATAGTTTAAACCATAGGGTCGAAAGCCCCCCAAATGACCCAATTAAGGATCAACTCCTTTGTAATATAAACCTGGCCAAGAGGGTTTAAAAGCCCCCAAGTGACCATATGATGATCGAATAAATCCGGCACCCATGTTTGAACGGTCGCAACATGGCGCCTTGTCTTCTTGGGTGACTTTAAATCTTCGGCCAATTAGGTAGTGCACCCATGTTTGACCGGCCACATTATTGTGGCTCGTCCTCTTGAGCGACTTTAAATCTTCCGCCAATAATGTAGTGCGTCCATGATTGTGTTGTCTTTCTCAAAATGACCCGAGGTTCTTGTTGAAAACGACCAAAGTGTGTCGATCCATGTCTATAGCCCCCGAGTTTTAAGTCGACTCGAAGAGACGGCTTGAGATTCTTCATAATTAACTGCGGCATAAGCCGGCGTATGATTGACGGCGGATAACTGAAATTTATTGAAGCCAAAAACCTGTGGCGAGTTGATGACCTTTGCGACACTCATTGTATGTCCTCGGCGTTGATAATGCAACATGAACCCGAGGAAGGTTAAGATGGCGGGTTGCAAATGATCCCATATGTTTTTTGTCAGTAATCCGGCTAGCGGTTCATCCCAGCTGGTTGTTGAAGTTAACCAAAATGCAGTGGCGGTGACTTGCACGCCTATCACTTGAACCATCCGGTGGAGGCAGAGGCTGATAATATATCATGACTTGCTTCAGAACTGTTGGAATAGACCGGATCGTAGAGCGGCGACATCATGAGCATTTGTTGGGAAGGTTGAACGAGCAAGCACAGCACCAACATGTCGATGAAGACCGGACCGCAGGGCGGCGACTCATGAGAGTTCGTTGGGCGGCTTGAACAAGTAAGCACAACACCAGCATGTCGATGTAGATGTAGAAGTCATCCGCGCATTTGAAGACGGCGCGTTTTTGATAGAGAGCCGCGGCGTTATAAGCCGGTGCGGCACAAGAGGCGGTCGTGACGTTGTAAGTCGGTGTGCTCGCAATAGGCGGCCGCGACGTTGTAAGTTGTTGCAGACGCGATAGGCGGCCGCGGCTTCAGAGACGACCCAGATGCGGGCGAGTCGGCCGCGGGCACAGACAGACGAGTCACCCGAGGCATTGTAAGCCGGTGCGGACAGTCAAGTTAATCGCATGTGCGGTAAGCCACGCGGACGGGCGAGTTAGCCACATCGTGCTGCTTTAGATCGGGCCGCAGAGGCAGCGGCTTGCACATACATTCATTGAGCATTACCGCACGGTCAGATGCCAACGGATGATAATGGTGACAGCAAGCTATATATCCATGACATGAACATCGCTCTTTGCAGCAAACAATTGTCCTGCATCAAAAATTACCGCAAGTCAGAATAATTATAATATACTGATAAAATAAATAAGAAAGATATCATCTTATTTAAGATAACAGATCATCCATGTTTGGGTCCACCGGATGCTCAATTGATGTGACAACCGTAGTAATTTTCCTCGCACCACTTTTTTTATCCGTCTCCCATATCTTTTTCTGTCCAGCCCCCACACCTTTTTTCAGGTAGTTCCCAATTCTTCTATCCTCCAACCGGTCCCTTTTCGGGCAGTCACAGCGGAGGCGAGCCAACGTGCGGGGGAGGCGACTCGTACGGGCGAGCTGAGACAGCACGGCCGGGGCCAGCGCAGCGGGGGCTCCAAGCGGCTGCGGCTGGCACGGGCATGCTGCGAGGTGAGCCAGGGTAGAGCGGAACCACGGCGCAGGCACCCTTGTGCGAGGAGGAGTGCCTGGAACAGGGCCACAGCGGCACAACGCGGGGGTGGGGAGCAGACCCGTTGCGCGAACGTGGACTAGCGCGGTGGAACGAGGCCAGGGGCGGCTCAATGTAGCGTCGTCGGAAAGGCGCCGGCGAGGTTAAGCGGGGCTGCGGCCCGGGCGGCTCAGCAGGAGGGAAGGGCCGGCTCGCGGACGCGGGTAAATTCACGCGGAGAGGCGGAGGCGCGGCGAGCCGGTGGGGGGAGCAGCACACGGCAAAGCAGGCCGGGGCGAGGCGACGGTAGCGGCCTCCGGGCGCGCTGAGGGAGCTGGCGGAGGAGCAGTCAGGAGGCCAGCGAGAGCGATGACTGCGAGCGAGTGCCGGCGGGTTGCGGGTTGCGACAGCACAGGCGCCGGCGGGTTGTGACAGCAGTGGGCCGGCTTGGCGCGCGGGTAGGTGAACAGCGGCGGGGGCTACTCGGGCACAACCAGGATCGAGCGGAGGCGAGGCGGAAACGGCCGGGCGCAGCCGTGCGCGACGGTGAGGAGAAGCGGAGCCGGAGACAGAGTCTGTGGCAGCCTGATTCTCTCTCTTTTACACAATATAGCAACTCCACGCCTCAAGGTAGATGAAGCCCCGCAATGCAATAATACTTGTTTACTTATTCTTTTGATTTCGCGGCGTCTTGTTATTTCTTCTTGGCAGCGGAGACTGACAGTCCATACGAGAGATTCATGGATCAAACCAATATTGTAAGGCTTTTCTTCCTTAATTCTCTCGTGGTAGCCTTCTTGTGTATGTCTGAGTAAGGCTTTGTTCGGTTCCATCCAAAATGAAAGGGATTGGCATGGATTGACAAGGATTAAATCCCATCTAGTACAAATTCCATTCCATTTCCCTCCGATCCACCTCAATCCACTTGGCCAGTGGATTAACCGAACGAGCAGCCGATTCCCTCGGGAGCAGCGCATGAGACACTGCATAGAAAAGACAGCTCACCAGCTTTGATGTATCCTGCGACCGCTTTGCTTTTGTCGCCTCGTACAGGAGAAGACCACGCATACGGAATGCCTCGGATTGGATTACTGGAATCGCAGAACAGGGCGTGTCAAACCCTTGCGGCGGCGCAGATGAATTTTTCTCTACTTTGCAAGGCGAATCCGAACGACGGAGATCTCATTGCGGAGATCTCTTTGAAAGTGAAGACCATGGTTTTGATTAGGCCTATATCTGAGTAGTTTTTATTAGGAATTGATTCACTACATTCTTAATTTACTTGAGAAAAATATTACAACTTGCGCTCTAACCAACCTAAACACGTAGTATGTCGTTTCCTTTCAAATTTCATCCCCTCTAGCCACTCGGGTCTCCCTCTGGATCTTACTTCTTGTCTTGCCGAGGTATTCCAAGAGATGTAAATCTCTTGGTGTGTGCACCTAGCTATGTAGAGGCCGTCAGGTCAAATAAAACTCTTCTGCCATCTGAGATATCCTCAGGACTGATCTTCATGTAGTTGCTGTTAATTCCTTTGTGCGATTTTATTTCCCTATCTTGTGTGACTGATGGGACTGACTAATATTTGGGCTGCAGCTTGTTCTCTGCATTGTGCTGCTTCTGCTGCTACCAGTCATGTGAGTGTTGCCTGGAGAGCATCTGTTGCTGCTGCAACTAGCCATGGCTGCCACGTACGGATGCAGCAGCAAGACACTTGGAGATCCACCGTCCTCCACCGCCTATGTTACCCAGACATTTTATAATTTCATAATAAGCATACGTCTTCAGTGTCTTCGCTGGACGAGAACAATGTCCTATAATATTATTCATACCGGGAGGCGATTATTGTAATTATGTGTTATGGTTTGTGTTGCATTTCAACTTAATAGTTCTGTCAGACCACTGTGACTTTTTCTTTTAATTGTGTTTCTCGTTATTACTCCCTGGAATTATCTCAAGCCTGAAATAAACGTATGTGTGCAACTAGTAATGTCTCTCCATATAACTGCCTAATTACCTTTTTTACTTTGTCCTAACAAGGTTCAGGACACCATATAACTGCCTAATTACCTTTTTTACTTTGTCCGAACAAGGTTCGGGACACCATATAACTGCCTAATTACCTTTTTTACTTCGTCCGAACAAGGTTCACTTGTTCGGGACAGTGGTCAAAAAGGCTGGAAAGCCCATCTCCTAAACCGCATATATACCCTGAGATCAGGAAAGCTGGCCTAGCCGAGGATACACACACACCTGATCCAACGACATCAGGATTAAACCCGACTGGCTTTCCGTGTCCGTTTAGGTTTCCTAAACCTACAGCAAGTAGGACTACTAGACTAGTTGGCCAGGTTAGCTAGTATACATATACCCAAGATATCCCATGTAATCTGTACCAAGAAAACCAGAAAAATAAATAAAGCGTACTAGGCTCGAGACACGCATGTACGCTACTAGAATAGCGTTTTGTTTCAAGGTTCAGTTCTTCGCCAAGTTAATTGTGTTCGGAACTTGACAAACTTTCTGTCTATTGACAACAACAACAACAACAACAACAACAAAGCCTTTAGTCCCAAACAAGTTGGGGTAGGCTAAACTTTCTGTCTATTGACATTGATGAAAAATTGGACTCGGTGATGATAAGAAACTCCGAAGAGCAGTGGCTTTGTCAGGTTCTGATGAAAAACGACTCGGTGAACCAAGATAACTCGGCAAAGTATCATGTTCGTCAAGTTTCTGACTGAAACAACTCGGTGAATATTGACATGTGGGCCCCGCCTTGCAGTAGGCGACGGACCTGTGACGACGACCTTAGTTTGCTAAATTTCGTTTAACGGAAACTTGATAAACATTTTCTAATTTATATTTTATTAAATAGTATCTCAGGGGTCATATATTTTCCTAGTTCCCGAAGTTATGATCCTGGACTAGTGTTTAGTGCCATCTTGCAGCTCGAGAGGCGCGCCAACATTCTAAAATAACCGTATAAGTTGACGATGGTAATCCAATATCATGTTGCATTAGGTTCATCAATTCTTGCTTCGCGAATGAGATATGTTGACACTATATTGTATTTCATCAATCGATGGTCGTTCATCGAGTTTCAACATCATCTTATTCATGTACGTTGATAGCACGGTGAAACGGATTCTTTGTTGAAATTTTCTGTTTTTCTTTGTTTGGTCGTTGCTAAATGTTTTTCTTTTTCTAAAAGCTGGCCAGAAAATTCATATCTGGCTAGTATGTGGATGACAAGCTCCGTCGGTCTATACTACCTGTTTGGATCGTTTTTGTTTTACCAGGTCGCCTGCCCGATGGGTTTGTGCGCGACGGGGGCGCGAGCTAGGGCGTGCGGAGCGCACGGGCATGAAGGAGTGGGGAGCGTGGCGTCGGCATATAAAACTCCACTCCGTGTATTTTTGTATGTGTGGGCTTCGAGTTCGTGCTCGAGGATGCAGCCGTTCGTGTGGCGGGCGTTCGTGCGCCGGAAAACCACCATGTTCAATGCATGCTCCTACCTTCTTCCTCCTTTCGGTTTGTGCCAGAGCGAGGTGTGCAGCGAGAGAGTGAGCGCAACGACGAGAGTTCGAGCAAGGGTTTGTCCCAACAATTGGCATAAGAGCTATCAGGTTCGGGGTTGTGGCGTGTGATGGCGTCCGTGGCGAGCACGACAGACATGGAGGCATTGGCAGCGGCTTGCTGCGAGCGCGTGGCAACGGCGACGCGTGGCGTCTCTCCGGTGTCATGTTGTGCATGCGACGAGCACGGCGGACACGGAGGCGAGGAGGTTGCGGTGGACCTGCGTGGTGACACAGAAGTCGCGGCGGCTTGGCGCAACCATCGTGAAGAGGCGCAATGGCATGTGGTGTGGAGACGTGGCGTGGTGGCGCATGGGACGACGGGCTGCCGCCGCGGCGGCTCGTGCCGGAGGCTCAGCGGAGGCGTACATGGCGATGAGACGTCGAGGAAGAGGCAGAGCTCCTGTCGACAGGCCGCATGGCCAGGCTGTGGCTTAGGGGGTGACTGTAGAAAAATAAGCCACGGTGGGCATGGCAGTGCGTGTGCGTGCGCGCTGGGCGTGTCCGGTGTGGTCCATGGCCGCGTCGAGCTCGTGTCTAGGCATTGTATGGGCAATGTCCGACAAGGGTCTGATCAATGTGCATGCATGGTCCGACCTGTGTATGGGTTGTGTGTGTGCGTGCATGTGTTGCGCGGTGTGCGCGTGTCTGCGTGCACCGTATGCATGGGTTAATTAGCGATAGTAGCGGGGGCGGCCACGACGTTCTGTTGGAGCCCGGCCGCGTTGATCGCGTTTGTGCGTGACGGGGGCGAGAGCCAGGGTCGTGTGGGTGCGCCTGCGTATGAAACTCCACCCCGTGTACCGTTGTATGTTTGGGCTGACTGGAGGAAGCAGCCGTTCGTGCAGCGGGCGTTCGTGCGGCGGAAAACCACCATGTTCACTGCGTGCTCCTACCTTCTTCCTCCTTTCGGTTTGTGCCAAAGCGAGGTGTGCAGCGAGAGAGTGGGTGTAGCGACGAGAGTTCGAGCAAGGGTTTGTCCCAACACCCCCTCTGCCAAGCGCTACTGTTAACCATCTATAGCGCGTGTAGGGAAAGAGCGCTAATGTTATACCCGCGCAGCTGGTAATCCTCGGCCCAAGCTACTACTAGTAATTTTTTCCTTTTTTTGGTCTTTTGCTCTATTTATACAGATGCAGCTTTTATACAATAAGAACATGCATATTTATTGAAACAAATATGACACCAAAATGCCTAATCATCGGCATCAATGAATAAAAAAAGTCTTTCATCTTATATCATCATCATCACTCAGGGTCAAACACGTTCATGTCTCGAAGATACAGCGATACAGGATGTTATTAGAAGTCTCAAATACATGCAACTACCCATGGCCACACTCATGTTTCATCATCTATGTAAATTAGCTATGATCTGATCGCATGCAAGAGAAGGATTATCATGATGAGCAAAAAAGGGATTATGTAGTAGTTCTTGAGGCGTCGATTTTGATTTCTCTCGCGCACTAGCGTCCACCTCAAGTAACTAGCACTAGCGTCCACCTCAAGTAACTAGCTTCCGCCTCGCTTCTGCTATCTAACACTTTCTGGCTGGCGCCAGGGAAGCAATACACTTGGGCCTGACACTTTGGTCACTCCTCGTACACTCCCGGAACCCTCCCTATGTACACGGCGTACCACATCGCCATCAATGATCTATATACCTGTCAAAGATGCATATATCATCAAGTGAATTCAGCGATAATATGCAACATAATACACGACATCGGCCCGCGGAGAAAAAGAGTTACCGAACAAAATTCATCATACCAAAACTAACTAACTAGAGTGCGGTAGCTTTACATCTAATAGTTACGCCGTACAGAGAAATTCCAATTTTCTTTTGTAGAGAAAGCAACAAGTAAATACAAACAGTGTCATCCTTAATTTAAGTAGTGCACTCGTGCCATCCGTCCATATCAGGGATGATGCACCCAAGCTTGGTGAAAGGCGTGTTGTCCCGACATTGTACGGCTATGCGGGTTCGGATGTCATGCCACGATATTGGACTGTCGTAGAACATCCCATTCTCTTCAATGACGACTTTCATGATGATTGATGTAATTTCTTGCTGGATGCGATAGAAGTCATTTCATAGTCGATGATCTGATACAGTTTCTAAGGCTTCGGCCCATCTGTGGATATGGGCATCAGATGATCATGTCATGCGAAGTAAGTGATTTCACATCCCTTCGATACTCCAACATTAGATGGATGACATAGAATCCATCCATATTACGGTTTGCCAGTCGTTGGACGGAATAAAAGTCAGTCTTATGGCCAAAACACACAATGCCCCTATATGTCATCTTTTAGATGCTGTCACCCCGCATGCTGAAGCCCAGGAGAGCTCGGTCTAGAACATACTTAATGTGTGTGTAATAACAAAGAGGCGGATAGAGTTAGTTATGTTGACGATAGATCCAAAGAAATGGTTTAGAACTCGCTCATGACAAATTTCACCATACCGCCATAGGTTGATCCAAATAACAAAGTTATAGAGCCAAATGTCAAGGCGTGGGCTCTTAAGAAGATCGCCGCACAATTCTACAACCGGAAGAAAAGATTGCACCAAGAATATATCCTGAAAAACAAGACTCCAAGATTCATCAGAGCATATGGTGAAGATAAAACATCACTAGCCCAAATTTGTGAAGTACAAGACATCAGATGAAGCTAAGCAAAGGTAAGAAATAAATAAGAACAATGTTGTAAAGAAGGAATATCACCATGTTATGGGGTCGGGTGGCTAGAAGGTTGCCAGGACTAAGTGGGAGAAAGCATAGAAAGACCTTATTGTTAAAGGGGTCAATCTAGAGACATTGTACTGGGCCGAACGGGCGAAGACTTGATTATTCGGAGATGGGGGAAATTTGAACCAAAAAACATGGAAGTGTATTTTTTTCAAAAGCACAACTAGCAACACCCCCCGAAAGATCGTAAATCTGCAATAAAAGACATGCAGGATGGGAAGTTCATTCCCGATAGAGAGAACGCCGAGCTGACACCCGCCCTCGGGAATGCTGAACACAGTGGACGAAGACGAGGCACATCAAGCTCCGTTCCGTGGAAGATTGGGTTTCCCAAATGAGCGAACATTATCGAAGCCGGGCGAGAAAAAAGAAACAGGATACAGACCGACTGCATCACGTAGAAGAAAAATTAACGTGGAAGCAAAAGAAACTAGACGCACTTACCAGCAAACAAGTTATCGGCCCATGCCAGCGGCACGATGATCCTGCATTCGATATTAGCGGCCAACCATCACAGCGGAAAAGCAATGTGTCTTCCGCGAATTCCACTGTTCTTGGCACTGCACTCGTAGGAACTCACCACTGCTCTCGGATTCCAGATGGATATGGTGTTGTTGGGGTGGATGAAGTTATCAAGGGATTTCAGCAGCGGATCTAGACTACCCTACAGGTGAAGGGATACTGAACTGGGAGAGGCAAGAAAAACTACCATTCTATGGAAAAAGGAACACATCATCCTTCCAAATTGAACGTCAAGGCCGTCTCCACCGACTCAGCACACTCCGTCGCCTTCCGCCGCCTTCGCGGACTTAGCCGTCTTTGCCGCATCAACAGACTCCGCCGCCTCTGCCGCATCATCCGTCTCCGCCGCCTCAAACATCTTAGCCGTCTCTACCACGTCAGCAGACTCCGCCGCCTCCGCCGCCTCACTCTCGGGTGGATGATAAGCTGAAGAGAACCACCGCTCCGGCTGCTAGTACTACAACATCATCGACAAATCTATCGTCAGTTCTATCGTCTGTAAGTATTATTTCTGTAATTAAGTCTCTAGCTCAGCTCGTTCATTGCATGTATAATTATCCCAACTATATTATATATGCAGAATGAAGATTCTCGAAAGCAAAAGAGGAAAAATCTATGACATTGGGGTCATTCATCCAAATTACGTACATGAATATACGGTAAAAAACAATGCCAAGGAAACAGAGGATAACTTGCTAAGTGCGTCATTGAAACAACAAACAAAAAGGGAAATTCTGTTTTCTTACAACCCCAGGTGAGTGTAACTGTTTGTACATATTCTGCTTCTCTTACTCGATGTTAAGTGTAATTGATGAGTTATGCGTGCGTAGGTTTCATCTTATTCTACTAGTCATTCAGGTTGACGCAGGACTAGTACTTGTCATGGACTAGAAACATAAAGACCCTAAGATATGGCGGACCTCAGCGAAATGCTCCAAAGGTAATTTCAATCATTATCGCACTATATCGTCAACGATCATTTATTTTCTGATAACAAGTAATTAATAACTTCTTTATTCATTTTCTTTCTCGCAAAGGGTTTGGAAACTGTTAACCAAGAAGCCTAGGGGTGAATAGAGAGAGAAGCTGCAATTTCGACAACTCAATGTAAGCAGTACAAGCTAACTAGGCCCGCGCATCTCTTTGATTATAGTTTTAATACGATTATCATGCTTGATTGTTATTTTTATTGAACTATATTCTCGTAAAGTGAGGCAGGAAGACGAGAATAATTTATGTAAATACTATGTTTGCGAGTTTATTCACTAGAGGACATGTGAGAATGGCAGAATTTTAGAACAACTTCGAGTCCGTAAACAATATTCACAATTTTATTTTATTACCCTCAATTGTGTTGAGTTTTATTCATATACATTAACCCTCTTCTTTAAATTAGATCGAACGGATACGGGACGCTCTCCTACCAACGGATTGCGTACGAGCAATTCAAAAGGAATCGACGGGATTCTAACTTAAAGAGGTCACACTAGTAGAAAACAGGGCTTTGGTTCAGACTGGCCTGCTCATTAGTCCCGGTTCAGTCACGAACTGGGACTCATGGGGTCATACGTCCCGGTTCCTGCGCCCAGGGGGCCGGTCGGGCCTCGTGGGGCATTGGTCCCGGTTCGTCTGGACCCATTAGTCCCGGTTCCAGACATGAACCGGGACCAATGTGCCTCGCTCATGGCCCACAACCATTGGTCCCGGTTCGTAGCTGGAACCGGGACTAAAGGATGGCCTTTAGTCCCGGTTCCAGAAACGAACCGGGACCAATGAATTGGCTATATATACCCCTCGCCCGCGAGCCACTGCTCTGTTTTTTCCTGGCCGGCGAGGAGAGGGCTTTGTGGTGCTCTAGCTCACCTCTTATGCACATGAGGTGTTCGATGAAATGCCCGAGCCACACTACTTAAGATTTCTCCTCTCCAAACTCGACCTCCAAGCTCCATTTTCCTCAAGATTTGTCCAGATTTAGCAGTCCATCACGTCCCATCCCCGTCTTCACCGCCGTCGATCGCCCGCGCCGATCTCGTTGCCGGCACCACCGTGGTGAGCCTCTTGTTCTTATATTCTTTATAAAATAAAAAAAATTCTTACTTGTATGATTAGATAGATAATTGTCAAATTTTCTTAGTTGTATTATTGCTTGTTATTATATAGTGCGATGGTTTTGGTATCCGCCCCCGTCGGCCCTCGTCCTGTCTATGATTCGGATGTGGTATATATTATCTTTTAGAACTATTTGTTTCATTTAGTGTTTATGGTAATTATGCCGACACCAACTTGACATAGATGTCTTTATCTAGGAGGTATGTTAACCGGATATTACATACGACCCTCTTGTCGAGAGGTTAAATTTAGTTTAAGAAGAAAACGAGTATTTAAAAGAAAAATTAAAAAGAGTTGAAGAAGAGAAGAAAAGAGTTGAAGAAGAGAAGATGATATTGGAGTTGCATGTTGCGGATGTCGTAGATGGTAACAAGATCAAGATGGATGCAATGCGCTTGAAGATTAGAAAGATTAGAAAATATGCAATTCATAGCAAGGCTTGGTATCATTATGCCGTTGGATCAATTGTTACCTTGGTTGCGATTATGATCGTATTTGTTGTTGCGTTGAAACGTTTTACATAGTTTCAATGTATGGTTTAATTAGATGCTCTGGAGAGCTATATGTTGTTCAATGAGAACTATGTATGTACTTTGGTTTTAATGTGATGATGAACTTCTATTAATTTGGTCACTTATCTATTCATGATGTTCTGTAATGGTTTTTGACACACTTAATGCTCGCAGATGAACCGGCAATGGATGTACGGTGACAGACACACCTCCGAGTACATTGAGGGCATGCATGATTTTCTCGAAGTGGCTGAGGCAAACAAGCAGAATGGTTTTATGTATTGTCCATGCTCTATATGTGGGAATACGAAGTCTTACTCTGACCGAAAAACCATTCACGCCCACCTACTTTATAAGGGATTCATGCCACACTATAATGTTTGGACCAAGCACGGAGAAATAGGGGTTACGATGGAAGACGGCGAAGAAGAAGAGTACGATGACAACTATGTGCCCCCTGAATACGGTGATGCTGCAATGGGGAAAGCGGAAGGTCAAGAGGAACCGGACGATGTGCCCGATGATGATCTCCGCCGGGTCATTGTTGATGCAAGGAGACAGTGTGAAAGTGAAAAGGAGAAGCTGAAGTTCGATCGGATGTTAGATAATCACCAAAAAGGGTTGTACCCCAATTGCGAAGATGGCAACACAAAGCTCGATACCGTACTGGAATTGCTGCAGTGGAAGGCAAAGTATGGTATACCTGACAAGGGATTTGAGGATGTACTGAAAATATTTAAGAAGAGGCTTCCAAAGGATAACGAATTGCCCGACAGTACGTACGCAACAAAGAAGGTCGTATGCCCTCTAGGATTGGAGGTGCAGAAGATACATGCATGCCCTAATGACTGCATCCTCTACCCCGGTGCGTACGAGGATTTGAACGCATGCCCGGTATGCGGTGCATTGCGGTATAATATCAGACGAGATGACCCTGGTGATGTTAACGGCGAGCCCCCCAGGAAGAGGGTTCCTGCCAAAGTGATGTGGTATGCTCCTATAATACCACGGTTGAAACGTCTGTTCAGGAACAAAGAGCATGCCAAGTTGATGCGATGGCACAATGAAGAATGTAAGAAAGACGGGAATTTCAGACACACCGCTGATGGGTCGCAGTGGAGAAAATCGAGAGAAAGTACCAGGCTGAGCTTGGAGATGACCCAAGGAACGTATGGTTTGGTTTAAGCGCGGACGGCATTAATCCTTTCGGGGAGAAGAGGAGCAATCCAGCACCTGGCCCGTGACTATGTATGTATAACCTTCCTCCTTGGGTGTGCATGAAGCGAAAGTTCATTATGATGCCAGTTCTCATCGAAGGCCTTAAGCAACCCGACAACGACATTGATGTGTACCTAAGGCCATTAGTTGAAGAAATTTTACAGCTGTGGAATGGAAACGGTGTACGTGTGTGGGATGAGCACAAATAGGAGGAATTTGACCTGCATGCGTTGCTTTTTGTAACCATCAATGATTGGCCTGCTCTCAGTAACCTTCCAGGACAGACCAACAAGGGATACCACGCATGCACGCACTGTTTAGCTGACATCGAAAGTATATACCTGGACAAATGTAGGAAGAATGTGTACCTGGGGCATCGTCGATTTCTTCTGACCAACCATCAATGTCGTAAGAAAGGCAAGCATTTCAAAGGCGAGGCAGATCACTGGAAGAAGTCCGCCATGCGTACAGGTGATCACGTACTTGCTATGGTCAATGATTTACACTTAATATTTGGAAAGGGTCCCAGCGGACTATCTGTTCCGAATGATGACGAGGGACGCGCACCCATGTGGAATAAGAAATCTATATTTTGGGACCTACCCTACTGGAAACACCTAGATGTCCGCTCTTCAATCGATGTGATGCACGTGACAAAGAACCTTTGCGTGAACCTGCTAGGCTTCTTGGGCATTTATGGGAAGACAAAAGATACACCGGAGGCACGGGAGGACCTGCAATGTTTGCACGAAAAAGACGGCATGCCTCCAAAGCAGTATGAAGGTCCTGCCAGCTACGCTCTTACCAAAGAAGAGAAGGAAATCTTCTTTGAATGCCTGCTCAGTATGAAGGTCCCGTCTGGCTTCTCGTCGAATAGAAAGGGAATAATAAATGGGCCTTT
Organism: Hordeum marinum; assembly: GCA_022496015.1. Taxonomy (NCBI): domain Eukaryota; kingdom Viridiplantae; phylum Streptophyta; class Magnoliopsida; order Poales; family Poaceae; genus Hordeum; species Hordeum marinum. The sequence goes on from JAAAWK010001059.1 coordinate 469,886, forward strand.
TTCTACCAGTGTCTGGCGGAAGGGGCATCCCTAACTCCGCCAGACGATTCGAATACCCAGACGATTCTATGCAAAACCACAACGGTGATACATAAGTAGCTTTTCAACCTTCTCAAGGACTGCCTTTGTCGAATCCGATCCAACTAAAGTAGGAGAAACAGACACCCGCCAACCATCTTTGTGCAACGAAGTTACACGTTAGTCGATGGAACCGGTCTCTCGTAAGCATACGAGTAAGGTTGGTCTGGGCCGCTTCATCCCACAATGCCGCTGAACCAAAACATGACCAAGGGAGGAAGCAATCTAAGCATCAATGCCCACAAACTCCTTTGTGTTCTACTCGAGATCTCATCTACACATAGACCTAGCTCTGATACCACTGTTGGGGAACGTTGCATGGGAATCAAAAAAATTCCTACGCACATGCAAGATCTATCCATGGTGACGAGCATCTGCGAGAGGAGAGAGTTGATCTACATACCCTTGTAGTTTAAGCGGGAAGCATTAAGAAATGCGGTTGATGTAGTCGACCGTCTTTGCGATCCAAATCGTCGAGTGCCCCACGATCCAATCGCGATCCGTCCCGATCTAGGACGGAACAGACGGCACCTCCGCGTTCAGCACACGTACGGCTTGATGATGATCTTCGCCTTCTTGATCCAGCAAGAAGGAGTGGAGAGGTATACGAGTTCTCCGGCAGCGCGACAGCGTTGCGGTGGTGGTGGTGGAGCTATTCCAGCAGGGCTTCGCCTAAGCACTGTTGAAATCGATCTAGAGGAGAAACTACTGACTGGAGGAGAGGGCAGGACGTGGCTGAAATTCAATGTGCAAAACCCCTAAAACCTCTAGTATATATAGGAGGAGGAGAGGACGAGGCTTGGCGCGAGGGCCAGCCCTCTTAGGGTTCGGCCGAAGTTGAGGGAGTCCTCCTCCTCCTCCGCTCCTAGTAGGATTAGGACTCCTTCCTTATTTCCACCTTTTTGCCTTTTTCCACCTTTTCCACTTTGGAATTTCTTTCCAACTGCATGGGCCTTCTGTGGGACTTTCGATAGCCCACTAAGGTCTGGTATACCTTCTCCCACAGACCATGTATCCCCTTGGGTTGAAATACCCTTTCCCGATGGTCCCCGGTACCCTCCCGGCACTCCTGATACACTATCGATGAGCCCGGAACTTTTCCGGTGACCAAAATAGGACTTCCTATATATCAGTATTCACCTCCGTACCATTCTGGAGCTCCTCGCGACGTCTGGGATCTCATCCGGGACACCTAACAACCTTCGGTCACCACCATGCATAACTCTATACTACCGAAACGTCACCGAACCTTAAGTGTGCAGACCCTGCGGGTTCGAGAACTATGTAGACATGACCAAGACAACTCTACGTTCAATAACCAATAACAGGACCTGGATGTCCATATTGATTCTTACATATTCTACGAAGATCTTTATCGGTCGAACCACTATGTCAAGGATTCAGTTAATCCCATATCATGTTCCCTTTGTTCTTCGGTACGTTACTTGCCCGAGATTCGATCGTTGGTATCTCCATACCTAGTTCAATCTTGTTGCCGGCAAGTCTCTTTACTCGTTTACTTAATACAAGATCGTGTGGCTAACACTTAGTCACATTGCTTGCAAGGCTTATTGTGATGTTGCATTACCGTGTGGGCCCTGAGATACCTCTTCGTCACACGGAGTAACAAATCCCAGTGTTGATCCATGCCAACCCAATAGACACCCTCAGAGATACCTATAGAGAACCTTTATAGTCACCCAGTTAAGTTGCAACGTTTGATACACATAGGGCATTCCTCCGGTGTCTTTGAGTTGCATGATCTCATGGACGCAAGAAGATATACTTGACATGTAGAAAACCGTAGCAATAAACTAACACGATCATATGCTATGTTTATAGTTTGGGTCTTGTCCATCACATCATTCTCCTAATGATGTGATCCCGTTATCAAATGAAATCACATGTCAATGGCAAGGAAACCTTGACCATCTTTGATCAACGAGCTAGTTCACTAGAGGCATACTAGGGACAAAGTGTTATTTATTTATCCACACATGCAATGTGTTTCTAATCAATACAATTATAGCATGGATAATAAAAAAATATCATGAACAAGGAAATATAATAGTAAACACTTTATTTATTGCCTCTAGGTCATATTTCCAACACAAGTTGTGTAACTGCCCTTGGCCACTCATATCTGTACCACTGAGAAATCTATATCGGTCTCACCGAAACACCAATGTTGCCAGATTTTGTACTAGTCCGTGCAACCGAGTTTTAACTTCGGTTTCACCAAGTTGGGAAATAATTAACGGTTGGATTTTTGGAGAAGCCTATATATACCCCTCCACCACATCCCACTCGCAAGAGAAGTACTCAAAACAGACCAACACTTGCCATATCGAAATTTCAGAGAGAGAACCACCTATCCTTGTGTTGAGGTCAAGATCATTCACTCCAACCATATGAATCTTTATATATAGCCTCCGAAGTTGCTTTCCACACATTCATTCTCTTCTACCCAAGCAAAATCTGTGAGAGAGTTATTGAGTGTTGAGGAGACTATCATTTGAAACACAAGAGTGTGGAATTCATCGTTACTACCGCATCTATTGCCTTTTGGAGGCTGGTGCCTCCTAGATTGGTTAGGTGTCGCTTCGGAACCACCTACTTCATGTTGTCGAGTTTAACCAAGAAGTTTGTAAGGGCAAGGAGACCGCCTACTTCGTGAAGAGCTACCCTGAGTTAGGCTAGTCCTCTGTGGACGTAGGCCATCATGGTATAGACAAGGTTGCTTCTTCGTGTAACCCTTCGTGGGTGGAGCCCTCTATGGACTCTCGCGACTGTTACCCTTTGTGGGTTGAAGTCTCCATAAACGTGGATGTACAATGACGCCACCTATCGGAACAACGGGAAAAAAATCTTCATGTCTCCAAATGCGTTTGATCATCCTACCTTTATCCTCTTACATTTTCTTGTCTTTCCATTCTACTGCAATACTCATAGACATGCATGTGTAGGGTGAACATGATATGCTAGAATTGCTAAAATCTGAAAACCGATTAACTTGGGAAAAGGTTAGGCTTTTATTTGGTCAAGTAGTCTAATCACCCCCTCTAGACCTACTTTCAATCCCTACATTGGAATCAGAGCTTTGGTATCAATTGCATTGGTCTCACAACACAGGATAATATGGCATTTAGTGAGCGAAATTATCACCGTAGAAGTCCATATTTTGATGGTACAAAGTTTGCTACTTGGAAGCATAAAATGAAATTGCATATTCTTGGGCACAACCCTGTCGTATGGGTTGTTGTTCGTGTTGGCTTGCAAGGTGAATTCTTTGGTTATGAAAAGGAACCGGATCGTGGAGAGACCGCAGAAGCATTGAAGATGTTGCAATACAATGCTCAACCATTTGGCATTCTATTCAACTTCCTATGCCCCAAAGAATTCAACAAAATCAGCTGTCTTGAGAATGCAAAGGAAATTTGGGATACTTTAGTCGATATGCACGAAGGTACGGACTCCTTTAGGGAATCTATGTTGGATGTTATTCAAAGTCAACTTGACAAGTTCAAGATGAAGTATTGTGAAGGAGTCTCCGAAATATACTCTAGGCTTGTTCTCATCACAAATGACATTGCCGGCTTGGGAAGCGAAGAAAGGACCGACAAATTCATCATCAAGAAGATACTTAGAGCCTTGGATGGAAAGTATGACACTGTACGAACATTAATCCAAATGATGCCAAACTACAAATATCTCAAGCCCACGGAAGTCATCAGAAGGATTGTTGCTCATGCGTTGTCACTCAAAGACAAGGAAGAACTTCAGAACAAGTCAAGCGGTGCTTACAAAGCCTCAAGTGACACTCCTGCTACATCAATCGACAACCTTGTTACCAATGAGGAGATAAGCCTCATGGTCATGAAATTCAACAAGTTGTACAAGAGTAGAGGAAAGGAGAGAAACTCCAACGCAATATTTTGGCAAGTAAAAAATATATAAATTGCAGCAAGGTATTTTTTGTATTTTTGGTATATATATCTAAAAATGTAATATGAAAAATAGATCCAGGGGGCATATGTTTAACTAGAGGCTTATCTCTTGAAGGAAAATAACACGGTGGGTGAAAAAATTACTTTCGAGCAATTGATAGAAAAGCGCATAGTTATGAAGATATCGAAGGAAATGATTATGCATATAGGCATCAGGTCTGTGTCAAGTAGACCGAAACGATTCTATATATACTTATTGCAAAAGTGGTGGGTTTAATGCACCGGAGAATGTTGCACGGTACTAGAGAGGATAGCATAAGTGGAAGTGTGAGAGTGCGTATAATTCATAGACTCACATTAGTCATAAAGAACTCACATACTTATTGCAAAAGTCTATTATTCATCAAAGCAAAGTATTAGATCCATGCCCCTAGAGGATAGGTTGGTAGTAGGAAACCATTGCGCGCTCCCGCCCCGCACACAAAGGTTGCAATCAATAAACAAATCATACTCCGACTTCCTTACATACCGGTTCAACATACGTGCATGCTACGGGAATCACAAACCTTTACACAAGTATTTTTACCAATTCACAATTACTTCCTAACATGACTCTTAATATAACCATCTTTATATCTGAAAAACTTTATGCAAGGAATCAAACTTCTCATAATATTCCATGCCCTTTATATGGAAGTTTTTATTATATCCCTCCTGGATGCCTATCATATTAGGACTAAATTCATACCCTAAACCAATTACCATGCTGTTTAAAGACTCTCAAAATAGTATAAGTGAGGTTTCATAGTTGAATTATTTCTATAAAACAAAACACCACCATGCTCTAAAAAGATATAAGTGAAGCACTAGAGCAGAATTGCCGAGCTCAAAAAATATAAGTGAACCACATAGAGTATTCTAATAAATTCATGATTTATGCGTGTCTGTCTGAAAATATGTGTGCAGCAAGGATGATTGTGGAAAACTAAAAATAAAAAGACTCATATCATACAAGACGCACCAAGCAAAACACATATCATGTGGTGAATAAAAATATATCCTCAAGTAAATTTCCCGATGGATTGAAGACGAAAGAGGGGATGCCTTCCGGGGCATCCCCAAGCTTAGGCTTTCTGGCATCCTTGATTCATTGGGGTGCATTGGGCATCCCCAAGCTTAGGCTCTTGCCACTCCTTATTCCATAGTCCATCAAATCTTTACCCAAAACTTGAAAACTTCACAACACAAAACTCAACAGAAAACTCGTGAGATCCGTTAGTATAAGAAAATAAATCACCACTTTAGATACTATTGTGAACTCATTCTTTATTCATAGTTGTGTAATATATACTCTATTCCAACTTTTCAATGGTTCATACCCCCACCCCCACCCCCCACCCCCCGATACGACCCGTAGATACGTCAAAATAGGTAAACAACAAAAAGAAAACAGAATTCGTCGAAAACAGAACAGTCTATAGAAATCTGGAAACTTTGTATACTTCGGTAACTCCAAAAGTCCTGAAAAATTAGGAAAACCTGGTAAATTTGTATATCAATCTTCTGTAAAAATTGCAGACGCATTCGACGCTCTGATAAATTTATAAAATTCCTGGACTGGGCGCAAAAGTTTCTGTTTTTCAGCAAGATCAAATCAACAATCACAATAGACCATCCCAAAGGTCTTACTTGGATCAAACACTAATTAAAAAACCAAAACATAATTAGTACGGAGGTAATAATATGTGAAACACTCAAAAAAGAAGCAAAAACAGAACATAAAAATAAAATTGGCTTGCCTCCCAACAAACGCTATTGTTTAATGCCCCTATCTAGGCATAATGATTTCAATGATGCTCACATAAAAAGTAGTAATTGAAATATGCAAGAAAGCATCATGAATATCATCATGGCACATTTAAGTCTAACCCACTTCCTATGCATAGGAATTTTGTGCGGAAACAATTTATGGGAACAAGAATCAACTAGCATAGGAAGGCAAAACAAGAATAACTTCAAAACTTTGAAGACATAGAGAGGAAACTTGATATTATTGCAATTCCTACAAGCATATGTTCCTCCCTCATAATAAATTTTAGTAGCATCATGAAGGAATTCAACAATATAACTATCAAAGAAATCATTCATTTCATGATGCACAAGCGTGTAGTCATCATAATGAATTTGCCAATCAAAACTAAGGAAACATATCATCTTCATGAAACATAGCATCCCCAAGCTTATGACTTTGCATATCATTATCATCATGGATATTTAGATAATTCATTCAACATTGAAATCATGCTTTTCAATCAAAGATCTATCATGGATCACCTTATAATTTTCTTCTTTCAACACTTCATCAAAAATTTCAGTTTCATGATTTTCAAACAAAACTTCATAGAGATAATCAAGTGCACTCAACTCACAAGAAATTTGTTCATCATAATTTGGACTTTTGAAAAGATTATCAAGTGGATGAGGATCAATATCAATAGATGTTTAGCAAGCGAACATGCAAGCAAATAGAAGGCACATGGCAACACAAGCAAACAAAAAGAGAACCGGTGAGAAAAAGGCCAACGAGAGAGAGGGCGAATGAAAAGGCAAATCTTTTTGGTTTTTTCTGAAAATCGTTTAGAATTGGGGGAGAGGAAAACGGGAGGAAAATGGTAAATAATGTAAATGCAAGAGATTAGTTTGTGATAGGTACTTGGTAGGCTTGATGTGTATCCTCCCCGGCAATGACGCCAGAAATCCTTCTTGCTACCTCTTGAGCTTCCGTTGGTTTTCCCTTGGAGAGGAAAGGGTGATGCAATGAAGTAGATAAGTATTTCCTTCAGTTCTTGAGAACCAAGGTATCATTCAAGTAGGAGGAACAAGCAAGTCACCAATGGATGCACCTACACAAACAATCAAACTCTTGCACCCAAAGCTATAAAGGGGTTGTCAATCCCGTCACGATTACTTGCAAGGATTCGATCTGATAGCGATAGATGTAAAAGATTGTGGAAAGTAAAAAGTAAATAAATTTCAACAAGGTATTTTTGGTATTTTTGGTATATAGATCTGAAAATATAATATGGAAAATAAACTCGGGCCATAGGTTTCACTAGAGGCTTCTTTCTTGAAGGAAAATAACACGGTGGGTGAACAAATTACTGTCGAGCAATTGATAGAAAAGTGCAAAGTTACAACGATATCCAAGGCAATGATTATGCATATAGGTGTCATGTCCGTGTCAAGTATACCGAAACGATTCTGCATCTACTACTATTACTCCATACATCGACCGACTCGTTCCTGCATCTAGAGTATTAAGTTTATGAAGAACAGAGTAACGTATTAAATAAGATGACATGATGTAGAGGGATAAACTCAAGCAATATGACAAAAATACCGTCCTTTTACCCTTTATGGCAACAATACAATACATGCCTCGCTACCCCTACTTTGTCACTGGGTGAGGACACCGCAAGATTGAACCCATAACTAAGCACTTCTCCCATTGCAAGAATTACCAATCTAGTTGGCCAAACCGAACCAATAACTCGAAGAGACTTGCAAATATATGAAATCTTGCATATAAGAATTCAGATGAGAACCAAATAATATTCATAGATAAGCTGATTATAAACCCACAATTCATCGGATCTCAACAAACACACCGCAAAAGAGTATTACATCGGATAGATCCCCATGAAGATCATGGAGAAAATGGTATTGAAGCACAAAGAGGGAGAAGAAGCCATCTAGCTACTAGCTATGGACCCCTAGGTCTACGGTGGACTACTCACGCATCATCGAAGGTGCAATGGAGTTGATGTAGATGCCCTCCGTGATCGAATCCCCCTCCGGCAGATTACCAGAAAAGGCTCCAAGATTGGATCTCTCGAGAACGGAGGCTTCTAGCAGCGGAGAAGTATTTGCGTGGCTCTTTTTGTTATTGGGGGAATATTCGGGAATTTATAGGACGAAGATTAGGGGATCTGCTGGGGGGCCACAAGCCAGGGACGCCCCCCTGGCCGCGCAAGGGTGGCTTGTGACCTCCTGGCAGGTCTCCTGGCCCCCTCTCCAAGTCTGGTAGATGTCTTCTGGTCCAAGAAAAATCATCAGAAAGATTTTATTCCATTTGGACTCCGTTTAATATTCCTTATCTATAATATTCAAAACCAAGGAAACAACAGAAACTGGTGCTAGGCTCTAGGTTAATAGGTTAGTCCAAAAATAATATAAAATAGCATATTAATGCATATAAAACATCCAAAACTGATAATATAATAGCATGGAACAGTCAAAAGTTATATATACGTTGGAGATGTATCACAACAGTGCTGAACATCGGCATTCTCAGGATGCTCTTCGGATTCCGCATTGGCAGTGTGCCATGGAACGGGACTTTTAAGCACTGCAGAGGAATGGTAGTTGGCGCCTGGTTCCTCCTGTATCTAATATTAACATTATTAACTCCAAGTGTGAATTCCAGGTCAAGAAACATGCCGATGGCTCTACGGAATGCTACAAGGCATGGTTGGCAGCGAAAGGCTTCAAACAGTGGTATAGTCTTGACTATGAGGATAACTTCAGTCTAGTTCTCAACCTTATGACCATTGGTCTGCTTCTGTCCTTGGTTGTTGCAAAAGGGTGGTATCTGCGTCAACTTTATGTTCAGAAAGCTTTTCTTGATTGGGTCTTGAAGGAAGAGCTTTATATGCGGCAACCTGTAAGGTTTTTTGATCCTGCTCTTCCACATAATTTGTGTCATCTGGTTAAGGCACTCTATGAACTTAAGCATGCTCCTCGTGCATGGCATGCGTGACTTGGCTCTGTTCTTCAGATTCATGGATTTGTTCAGTCTATGTCGATGTTCCTATTCCATCGTCTTGAGGTTACTATGTACCTGATGGTCTATGTTGATGAGATTGTTCTTATCAGCCCCTTTGTGACGGATGCCGATCGTCGTTCGTCTGCTCTGAGTGGTCATTCTCCTGTCAAGGATATGTGTGCTCTGCATTACTTCATTGGACTGGAGGTCTTATGGTCTTCTGCTGGACTGACTCTCAGTCGGCATAAGTATTCTTTAGATTTGTTGCCCTGTGTTGGTATGTTGGAGTGCAAACATGCTACCACTCATGTGTCTGCCACTGATCGGTTGATGCCTTGGACGGTGACCTGCTTTCTTCTGATGATGCTACTGAATACCGCAATATAGTTGGTGCCTTGCAATACTTGACTATCACGCGACCAAACATATCCCATGCAGTTCATCGTGTGTGCCAGTACCTTCATGCACCCCGTACATCATATTGGTCCGCTGTGAAGTGCATACCACGCTATTTCTCTCATACTGTCTCATATGGTCTGCATCTCTGGTCTGTGCCGTCATGTGATCTTTCGGCGTTCTCTGATGCGGATTGGGCTGAAATTTCTGATGATTGGCGATCAACGGGGGGCTATGTCGTCTTCTTTGGTCCTAACTTGATCGCCTGGAGTGCCCACAAGAAAGCCACCGTTTCTCGCAATAGCACTCAAGCTGAGTATAAAGCAATTCCTAATGCAAGTCTGAGCTCATTTGGGTACAATCCATATCGAGAGAGTTTGGAATATCTTAAGGTTAGCCACCAGTCGTTTGGTGCGACAACATTGGGGCGACATATTTTTCGTCCAATCTGGTTTTTCATGCTCGGACCAAGCACATCGAAGTCGACTATCACTTTCTGAGGAAACGTGTTGCACAGAAGCTTCTCCATATCAAGTTTATGTCTTCCAAGGATCAATTTGATGACATCTTTACGAAGCGATTATCGCAACCTCGGTTCGAAGGTTGTAGGCGCAATCTTCACTTGCTATGTACTTCACGTCACAGTTAAGATTGAGGAAGGATGTTAGACTGTATTTATAAATAGCTTCTCTATATGGCTTGTATCTTGTGTTTGTACACATGGTGTACCCCTATAGATAGCCACACACGTATTGAGTATTGACTGTCGCACAGTTTTCCCACGCTAAGTTTTACAGCGAACACATCTAGTATTCTTCGTCTTGTGCAGCTGCTCGAATTCCCCACGGAGAGTGATTAACCGCACTGCCCCGACCCGGTCGCTGACCGGTCTGCAGCGACGAACCGCGTCTTGAGGCTCGCCCATACATCTGCTGCCGTCTTCTTTGACAACACCTACAGCAAGATGTTCGCAGCGAACGTTCCGAGCAGATACACCCTTGTCGACTTGTGCTTGTTCTTGTCGACCGTCGCCGACGCGTCCGCTGTCGGAGCTACCACCTCCCATAACCCCTGTTCTTCGAGGTTGGTCTCCGCCTTCATCGCGCACACATTAGTTGTCAGCGCTGAGCATCGGTCACTGCAGGGACAACAAGCTCCCCACTCCCCGACGTACGGACGATCGACATCGCTGGCGATCTCCCCCGCAACTGTAGCTCTAATACAAATTGTTGGTTGCAAGACCTCGCCATCGCTCACCCTCTTGCTCAGTGTCACCACTCTCTCTAGCACGAACTGAAGATGAAGAAGGAAGAGGGCAGGGACATGGTGGACAAGGTGGATTTCCGGCGCACAAACGGGCCGCCGCACGAACGAGAATCTTCTTCCCAAGCTCAAACTCCGGTCACTATGTTACAACGTACACGGGACAGCTCTCATACCCATGGCCACACCAGGGCATGCACCCCACGTCTCAACCTACTTACACGCTCGATTTGGCGCCGCTCTGGTCGCGCCCACGAAGTGCACACATACGCCTGGTTCGCGGCGAGCCTACAACAGACCGACGCGTTAAGCCATCCACGTTCGCCAACAAACTCGCTCTGGTCCGTCGCATACATTGAACTAGCCGGCCGTGTCTTATTGCTAACATTCCCATGGCCATAGACTCCTGCGTCGTTTCTTAAAGTTGTGTCGAATATCATTTATACAAGGTAGGGTACACTTGGACTTGGCTTTAGACTGTGTACAGGGTAAAAGTCATGCCCTAGTAGCACATCATTATAGAATAAGAGAGTAGACACACGATATAAACAATGCTAAAATAATAGAACGGGCACGCAGGGGGGAGCTGGCGACGTGTGCCGGCGCCAAGGCGCTCGGGATATAGTATTATAGCGGTGTCATGGGGACGAGTGCCAGTAATCATGCCTCGTGATTTAGCCATATATGTAAATCTCGTTAACAAATCTCGTTAACAAATCTCGGATTATTTTAACAAGTGGTATCATGAGTTAGGATGTTCGAGGCTTACGGTTGTTCATCTAGAGATGAAGCCGATTCACGGATCGATAACAAATAAGTCGTCATTGTCGTCAAGTTCGAAACCCGGTTCGATGGGCCAACGGCTGGAGCGACTTGGTGTTGGATTATCGATCGAGAGGCATCTGATATATAGGTGATTTTAGCGACGACGACATAGGAGTGTGATGCTAATTGGATCTGACTCATGCGCGCCCAGCGTTCCGGCCGTGTATTATTCCTAACATTCCCATCACAGAAGACGGCGGTGAATTTAGGGATAATGACATAGGAGCGTGATGCTAATGGTCACCTGCTTCTGGGGCGTGGGAACTCGTGGTGCAGGCTTGAAGCTTGTACTGCTTCGAGAAGACTATGGTGCAGGGTAGATTCAAGATGGTGCACATGAGAACTTGAAGTCAACAAGGCGCGGGGTAGCACGACCAGCTACATGAGGTCATGTTGAAGGTGTAGCTGGAGTGTAGCGGAAGACTTCACTCTGTGCTGATGGAGGGGCTACGTTGTAAGATGTTGGAGAATAAAAGCCTATTTCAGTGGGATAGTGTGAGACACGTGCAGCTGATGCCCAGTGGTCTGATGAAGACGTGATACTTGACATCGGTCAGTGATGATTGGTGGTTCTCGGTAGTGGAGGTTGAGTGGTGTGGGTTCACGACCTTGGAGACTAGACCAGGACAGCAGACATGGTGGTGGAGAGGCGTGCGTTAAGCATGGAACACAGTGACACACCAAGGCACTAATGGTGAGACATGTGGTGAGACAAGGTGTGCAGGGAGTGCTGAAGCAGTGTTGATGAGTACCGTATTCAAGTTGTTGATTGGATTTATCGGTGTTAGTTGATGGACGGAGTGGACCATGAAGAATCTAAGGAAGTGACGAAAAGTCTAAGATTATCAAAAGACGACATAGTACATGGCCGATATTTTGTGGTGTTCAATGCACATGACAAAGTGGGGATGACAAAAGAAGGCAGAGTGCTATAGTGGTGGGACATGTCAAGGACTATCGAAAAAGGACGAGATAACTACGAATTAGACTCAACATGGCACATGCGAGAGTGAAATTCCGTCAAGTTTCAAGGAGGCGGCCAAGAAAGAGCAAGGACATTGAGTTCAGGTAACTCTTATATGTGGCATCCAATAATTAATAGAACTGTTCACTTTCACGCAGACAAAGATCGGTGTGTGATGGCGTTGAATGGATACTCCCAAAGTTCGGAGTACAAAGTAGAATAATGACGAATGTAATTTTGCTTGACTGTTGACTGTAAAGAAGACGAGAAGAGACTATAGTTGCAGGTAGAGTCATATCGAGTCTGTGGTTAGCAACATTGCTCATGGCGAATTTCAACTCCAATGTACATGGTCGACACATGGATGAATTCAATGTGATGAAGAATATTTGACAAGGTGAAATTTGTTAGAATTGTGTCGAATATTATTTGTATAAAGTAGGTTATAGTTGGACAGGGTAAAAGTCATGTCCTATTAGGACACCTTTGATATAATGAAAGGATAGACACACGATGTAAACAATGCCAACATAATAGAAAGAACAGCCAGGGGAAGCTGATGGCGCCGCCCGGATGACCGGGATGCCGTACAAATTTTAATGTCTTGTTCCTGTAATTGTTTTGTCTTCGATACATGGACTACGATGACCCAGGATTATTTGATTGTTCTAACCATGCCGCCATTCGCTGTTCCTATACTATGCCATGGGATATACTAATATTTCTACTGTAGATATCGATATTTTCTGCGGATTGAGATTCATTGGCAACACACACTGTAATATTTATACCCCCAACTAGTACACACAGGTTTTATTTCTGAACACAATACATACGGAAGCACTCATATACAAGGCGCATATACTCATCCCTATAAATGCATACATGCACACTATAATCCTACGAGCACTTCCGAGAGAGTGAGTCCGCATATCATCTTGAAATTTACGGGAATGTCTGCTCCTACTGAATGCACAACGCCTTAAATCCTCAAATAATTTCAGAAATAAATGCGAGTACCAAGATTTAAACCCTGATAGGTTAGGGATCCCACAGACCCTCTAACCATTCAATCACAGGTTGGCTCGTACTAGTACACAGAGTTGAGGTAGGTTGAACGAGTGTGCACAAGAAACAAACCAGCCTAGTATTGCGTGATGCGGGTCCTAAACGTTCCTCTTGATTATGTATATTAACGCTATATCACGTATATATCACATGGAGAAGGGTGTCACTAAATCTTGTTTACGTTTTTTTTTCATTGTGTATATTCCAGCGATGATGATGATAATGATGGGTCCGAGGACGGCAAGCACCTGCACCCACAAGACATGACCATGGACGAATGGGACATGAGGCATGAATTAACGTAGGCGCCGACGGCTTACATACCACGAGGGCTTGGTATGGATGTAATCTAATACAGGTGTATTTTACATACCGGCCTAAGCTATTGGCGCAGTGCTATTTCCAGCCGGAAAACAAAACAACGGGGGGAAAACAAAACAGGGAATACGACAATCAAAACATGGCCCAAAGGGTAGCGGAGGTTCCATGGAGATGGTACGGCTCTACCAAGATATGGCGATGAGGACCCTTCCTGAGTTTTAATGCAACCTTGGATGTTCATTAGCACGGTTAATTATATGCTGTCTGGAGAGATGCTTTTTCTGTTTATGTGCAGAAGTCCCCTGTTGTGGTGCATGCCAAAGCTTAGCCTGTAAGCAATCACCGTCGTACAGCTAGCTTGACTATAATTCATTATTAGTCCCGCATTTCCTTTTTTCACATCGTACTTGTAGTGGCCCACATCTATCTGTAGTAGAACACGACATGCTATCATAATATTTTAGAAGCTTCGATCTGGACGCCAACTCAGATTCGTCATACACGGTCTATATATTTTTAGCTTTTATTTTGCATCACCTTAATACATACCACTCTCTCCGTCCGGGTTTATTAAGCCCTTTTTCATTTCGAGCCAAAGTTTGACAATGGATTTAACTAAGAAAATACAAATCCTCTTTCAAATATGGACACGACACCATAGAAAACCTCTTTCAAATACAAATCCAACAATATACATATGGTGATGTAATTTTTAAATGTATATATATCTTAAAGTTCTACGTCATCGATTTGACTAACTAACTATCTGTTATACGTCATCAAAACTATATCATCGGATTCATATGATGATGTAATTTTTAAATATATTTTTTGTCACATATAATGTATATTTAGCTAGTTAAACTGTTGACCTAGAACTACGTGTGAGCCCTATACACCCTGACGGAGGTAGTTGCAGATACATTATATATTCTTAGTTAAAATCATGGTCAAATTGGAACCCATGATATAAGGGAGGCTAATAAAGACGGACAGAGGCAGTACTGACCTATTAGTTGGTCTTTCGATCTATTTTTTTAAGGATCTGCTCCTTCTATCTGTTATTACTACAATCAAACATGCCCGTGCATTGCAATAGAAGAAGAAGAAAATCACCCCTCATGCACACACCGGCAACATGAGCAAATATCTTCAACTCTTTCATGGTGCCACATGACAAACAACAGGATAAGTGATGTTGCATAAAAATATAAAGGTAAGATGATATTTGACATGTACTCAAGGTGTTTCTAATCCATTAGATAACATCAAAATCTACCTAGTTGCCTCTGTTGTCGTAACTCCTCAGTGATGCCCAGTAAATATTGCATTAGGATGAAAATAGCAAAGTACATGTTACTAGTCAATGATAGCATGTGCACAAAAGCATTATTTTTCTCTTGTTGATATATGTGTTTAAAACTTTAATCCATGTCAAGACTTAATTTGGTTGCAAAATATATTAGATAACTTCGGAAAAAACAATCAATGTGTAAGGACATGCATGCCAAATTTTCAAAGATTGCATATCAGCATCTTTATATAAATCTCAAACCAAGGTTATTAGAATCGCGACTCAAGTCTTAAAATCTTACAACTTTACGATCCAAACTATCCCCTCCGATTATATGATTTTGCTGATAGAATCTAAGTTTCTCCTAATAGTTATAATTCTACGACTCATAATCCTACCAACAGAGCTCCGATCGAATTCAGAATCTCGACTCTCACAAGTTTTTCTCGTACAGTATGAAACTCAATGTTAAGCCACCGGTCTACATAAAGCTCGTATCAACAGTTTAGTGTACAACATCGTGTATGGGTTGTGTGATATTATGCACTGTCCGAAACCTTTAGCATATGGTAGCTGGTAGAAATCATCATCGTGTGCGATTCTAGTAATACTTTGTGTGAAAGTAATAAAATATTACATCTACTCAGTTTAAATTGGGGCAAACATACAAATATGGCATTTTACCACATGTAAAGAAGATATTAATTAAGGTTGCATCATAAACGTAATATTAATAATGATTAACTTAATTTCATATTTGCAACATACATATTTTTCTGATGGATTTTCATATATAAAATGTTAGGTTTAGAGTTGTAGTTTAGAAGATATGTAGAAATAATTGGTTGTCGATGATAGGTACGAAGCTTTGAGTATGGTTTATCTTCAGTATGGTTGTAGATCCTCCAGCCCACCTTGTTCAATAGTTGGGTGACCCTTCACGCCGAGATGATGGCAAATTTTGGGGTAGTTTTGTACAACCTGGGAATGCCATTGACCAAACCAGTATGAGGCAGGAGGAAAAGGAGTCAGTATGTAGTTACTGGACACAACTCCTCACAAAGAAGAATGAGCACATCGATCGCAATGACGCCAAGGCCATTCACATTCAAGCATGACACCGATTGTGAGTTCCTTGCAAGGGACCTTAGTCACTAGTAGCGGAACACCCCGGCCGAGCTCATGGAACTAATGACCAGATTTGGTTTGGGTGAAGATGCATGATTATCCAAGAAGAGTACCCATGGCCATGGCTCCGGTCCATCCAAAGTGAAGAACATGAATTAAAAGTCTTGGCGCAACCGCAACAACAAATCGACGGAACAACAACGAAAGCGAAGACATCAAGATGAATGGCAGATTCAATGACGTGAGCCAGAAGAGGTACTGTGTTTTGGCCCTCAATAGGATCCTGGAGAAGCCTTGAATCATCCGCCCCGGGACCGTGTACTGGCTAATAGACAACACTAATCGAAATCGTTAGGTCTATAAGCAAGCCACGTAGATCAAAAACAGCAACCCGGAACAGATAAGTAGGAGAGGCGAAACAACATCTCATGATGAATCCATAGAGAAGCTCAGCAGGCTAGTGGTCTTGCTGGAGGGGACATATTATTGGGTTCTACCATAGCTGCATCGCATGCAAGATAAAATTTACCTACGCGCATAACATCCAAGAATATGCTACGAAGATGGATTATAGATCGTTACCACTAGTCGTGCAATGTCGTGCAGCAGAAATAGTGTTGAGCAGTGCGCCCGCGTGTTCCGTCTCCTCTTCGTCCGATCACCCTCGAACAACTGGTTGCCAAATCCCACGTATAGGTTCACCAGAGCGGTGCACGCGCACTACCTCTAATGGTATCCGCGTGTGCAGGAGGAACACCATCGACGGACTGCTAGGTCCGATCACACAGTTTGGCGACGAGTGGAGGTGGCTAGTTGCAACACGTGCAAAACCCTAATGACGACGCCGAAGTGATGATCCAAATGAGTGTGTTGCACCTCCACTATATATAGGCAACCGGTGCAGGCTTACCTCTTGGGCCTCGCACGAATCCTAAAGCCCATATGTTTCTTTCCCTTAAGCGCACGACCCCTTAGGTTATCATTCACTTGGTCACGAGTCAGATCACATCCGACTCGACTAGTCGATAGCGGCCTATAGCAAAGTGTGCCGACTCCAAGTGTCAGATGAAGTTGGTTAGACAAACTTGTACTTCATACTTCTGTTCCCTTTGCCACATTATATATGTTATCGTGCACAAGGCGACATGGCCATCCTTGTTACAACACGACCTCTTTCTCGTTCCGGTTAATCCGACCAATACTTCGGATTATCTCATAATCCTCATCACATGGCCATGCATGCTTATCCAGGTCGGATCACCCAAGGGGTCCATATTATATATCTCATAATCTGAGGGGCAAATCTCGTCTTGCTCGACCATGTCTCGCAGCATGGGTCTGGACAAGCCTGAAATCTACCTTTATAACTATCCAGACACGGAGTAGCATTTGGTCGGCCCAAAGCAGTTTTGTCACCATCCCGAGGACATGTGGCAGCTGAGGTCTTAGGACATAGAACGTATGTTGTACTACAGACTCACAGATGACCTAATGTTGCATCTCATAGTTGGGTCTGTCCAACTCAGACCTTATATCCATTCGGATCCGACTACATCAAATCCAACCATATCTTTGTAAGTCCATATTATTTGGCTAGCATTCAATGCTACATGGTCAGTGAGACCGGACCATCCACCGTGTCATATGATACTCCAATTGGTTGCACGTCCACACAACTCTTTCGACTAGGGACCTTTTAGGACAATCATCATACAATGCATAGTCTCACAAACAAGTCACATACTGGTTAATATACATCATTAATAATGTCCAAGGACTATCTTCATTTATAAACACATAGGAAATATCATAATACATGCTTGACTGTCGGGCATATCTCCAACACATATTAGTTGTCAGTAGCTGGCGATGCAGAGGAGAAAGATGGTGTGCTTTCTCTAGTACATTCCTGTTCGAATTATGCTCTCGGTATACTGTTGGGGAGGTCATACATGGCTAGGATGTAGGCCAGAGGTAAATGGGATCTGTTGCGCATGTTTCTACGGCTTCGACGGTGAAGTGGATAATCTCGGGAGGCCTCGGGGAGGCTAAGAACAGGTGGCCCCATGCACCTGGTGGTCGTAGGTAGAAGAAGATGCCTCTATCCCTCTACTGGTTTGATACGTCTCCAACGTATCTATAATTTTTTATGATGTCATGCTATTATATTATCTGTTTTGGATGTTTTATATGCATTAAAATGCTATTTTATATTATTTTTGAGACTAACCTATTAATCTAGATCCTTGTGCCAGTTTCTGGTTTTTTTCCTTGTTTTGAGTATTGCAGATATGGAATATTAAATGGAGTCCAAATGAAATTAATACTTCGGAATGATTTTTCTGGAAGGAAAGAGAGTTGCAAGACTTGGAGTGCATGGCACAACATCGGCCAGGCGGTCACAAGTCAGAGGGGCACGGCCACCCCCCCCCCCCCCCGGCCGGGCCTGGCAGGCTTGGCACCTCTTGGCAAGACTCCTAACCCTATTTTTCGTCCTATAAATACCCAAATATTCCCCCAACACCAAAAAGTGCCACGCAAAAACTTTTCCGCCGACAGAAGTCTCCGTTCCCGAGAAATCCAACCTTGGAGCCTTTTCCGGTAATATATGGCCCCCGGGTCTACTATCCATAATATATTTTCAGATCTATAAACCAAACATATCTTGCTGCAATTTATTTACCTTTTACTTTCCGCAATCGTTTACATCTATCTTTATCAGATCTAATCCTTACAAATAACCTTGAAGGGATTGACAACCCCTTTATAGAGTTGGGTGAAAGAGTTTGATTGTTTGTGTAGATGCATCCATTGGTGACTTGCTTGTTCCTCCTACTGGATTGATACCTTGGTTCTCATCAACTGAGGGAAATACTTATCTACTTCGCTGCATCACCCTTTCCACTTCAAGAAAAAACCAAGGCAAGCTCAAGAGGTAGCATGGTTCGTTTTTTGTTTGGATGGCACTGTAGCAGGACTATGCTACAATGTCCTATTCTCTTTCTTTATGTTACTTACTAGAAAATATGCATGTTTGTTGCAACGAAAGAAACAAATCTTTGCATGCCCCTACTGACCCAGCTGCATTACCACTTCTTCTCTATGCCATCATTGTTGATGTTGGTCAAGTTGTGCACGCATTCATAAGGAACATGATAAATCCCAAGGCAAAGAGCTTGGTCATCATACTGTAGCATGTCATTTCGAGAGCCCCTCGTCGCGCGAAAAAAATTCAAAATCCGCGTCTTCAGAGTGTCATTGTAGCATGAAGAATCTTCAAAACGTGTCGAGTTGCCACAGGGGATAACAAAGAGATGGCACATCAGAGGAAGACATCGCATCAATAGAAGATACAAGAGAAGTATCATGAGAAAATTGGTTGTCTAAAGAAAATGGCACATCAAGACAATGAAACATTGCTTAAAGAATCATGGCCCATGAAATCCGATGGCAAAAGAAGCTCGGCGGCAAGAGAATGGGCTTAGATCAACAATGCAAAGAGAGACCACATAAATCCTATTTGAGAGGATAATGACGAGAAAAAAAGGCTGGCGGACATAAATTTGGTGGACAGTAATTCTGCATACTTGCGTTGATGGTGGGTCTTGTCTCAACTACATTTTGTGCATGCACCTTCACCACAACCACGCACGTGCTCTGAAATAGAGAAAACACCGGATCTTACGAACCAGAGTTGGTCGGGTCAAGGGACTGTGTCGGTGCATAGTCAACGTAAAATTTAGGGATAATGGGGTCTGACATTAATGGTATGAAAAATGCACTCTACCCTTATAATATTACGTTAGTACATGCTTGTGACCTATACTTAGCACAACATTTTATGAAGAAGCTAGCTAAAGAAGGCAGGAAGCATAGTTTTAAATAGTCCGCTGTAGTCTGTCTATAGGCTTGTTATAATCTTTTTAGTAGAGTGCCGCTCAATGATTTCATGTGCAAACGTATAGCCCGTTATAATTTATTTGGAAGTCCGTTGTATATTTCAAATATTGAAAGGAAGACCAAACAAGTTTAATTGAAGTCACCACGTTGTATATTTAAAATATTGAAAGGAAGACAAAACAAGTTTAATTGAAGTCACCACGAGAGGGGGAAACCGAAAGGGACAAATCACGTCATCCCTACTCCGCAGTCCGCAGCCGCACCGGCTTCAGTTGTATCCATATTCTCTTCGTCTTCTTGGCTCGCGTCGAGATCGATCATGTCCGACTTCCAACTTCCAAGTCAAATCAAACAAAAACTTAGGAGGTCACGGTCCTGGAAAGAAAGAGTCCAAGCTCAGGAAACCCATGGCCTCGGAGACCCGGACTGCCAGGAAGCAGAGGTAAACGGCGAGCAGTCCGATCCCCAAAACGGCCTTCAGCCTCATCCCCGTCGCCGGCAGCACAACTAGTACCCACGCCAGCCCCGCCACCAGGAACCCTACTGTCACGTACGTCGACGTCTCCACCGGTATATTGTATGGCTCTGGGTACCGCTCGGCTGCCGCCATTAGCAAGGAGAGACCCAGCCCCACCACCATGTTGAAGGCTGGCCCGGCGTAGCACCCTGCCACCGCCGTCTGCGCGCCAGCCGCGTCGTCCTTGGTCACCATCGCCAAGTCAGCCACCAGGTCACCTATGGAGTTGCCCCACGCCAGCACCGTCACACCGAGTACGCTGGCCGGCACGCCGGCGATGATGCCCATGGAGACGAGGAGGGCCACGAGCTCCTGGGCAAGGAGGTAGGACCAGAGGATGGACATGACAAATCCGCCCACGAGCCACAAGAGGCGCGGGTACCGGCCATGTGGGGGTGCCGAGCGGTCCGTTGTGGAGGCCGCGGCCATGGCGAGGAGAAGGCCGGTTAGGGTGCCGGCGAGGAGCATGGCGGGGTTGGTCGGCGAGGTGACGACAACGACAAGGATGGGAGAAAGGAGTGCGGATGCCACAGCGCAGGGCCTGGACCAGCGGTGCGCGGCGATGTCCGGGATGGTGATACGGCGCGGGAGATAGAGGGGCGCGTGGAACGCGGCGAGAAGATGCCGGCCCAAGGTTCCCGGTGGCTGCTTGGAGGACACGGGAAGGAGGAGCGGAGCGGCCCGGTCATCAGATCCAGATTCAGATGGCGGGTGTGTGTTGCTGCGCACGTCAGCCGAGCAGCCATGGGAGGTCGAGACGAGAAGCACGTAGGCGGCATACAAGGAGAGGAAGGACGCGGCGGTCCATATGGTGACGGTGCCGGCGACCAGCACTGCGACGAGGAAACAGAGCGCGGCAAGGAGGAAGCAGACGTCACGCACGAACCCGCGCTGCTCGATGACCGCGCCCGCTCCGCGGTGAGCCGCTACAACAGCGACCACGCCGGCGACGACGGTGGACACGAACAGCGCGCCCCCAAGCGCGCCACTGAGGCCCACGTCCCCGGCGTCGCCACCATCAGAGGCGAAAGCCACGACGCTGGAGAGCACATCCGGCGCACCGTTTCCGAGCGAGAGCAGCGTGACCCCTGCCACGGCCGGCGGCAGGCGTAGGGCGTCGGAGAGGCCCTCCAGCGAGGCGCAAAAGTAGTGCGACGCCGTGTCACCTAGGAGGTAGAAGAGCAAGAGCAGCCAGAGCGCCAAGGCCCCGCCGCCCAGCCACGGTGACCACCAGAGCTCCTCGTCTCCCCACGCGCAGTAGAAGAGCGCGAGGTAGTCGACGTACCCGCGCGGCACGCACGGGGGATGGTCCGACCGGAGGTAGCGGCAGAGCGCGGGGCGTCCTTGAGTATCGCGCGCCCGCAGCTCCTCTTGGCAGCTCCGCCGCTCTGGCAGTTGATTGCCGGAGTCGGAGAAGCGGAAGATTCCGTGCGGCGTACTGGGTGACAGTGAGAGGCAGAGCAGGAGCAGGAGCACGAGCAGGAGGAAGGATGCGATGGCGGCATTGCGCCTGGTGTTGTACGCTAGCATCTGCACGGAATCCATGGCCGTAGCTGATCTACTGCATGCTGGGAGCGCTATTTGGCAGCGAGGTTGATGGGTGGCTGGTGGTTGCGAATGCGATGCGATCGTCTGTCACCGTGACCGAATTTGCTTGGGTATCTTTGCAGATCAAGTTTGGTTTGTGGTGACGGCGAGGAACGGGCAGGTCCACTGAATGTCCAAGCCTCTTGCTTTTGCCTACGTTATTTATTGCTCCATGCCGATTGGGAGCACCACACGCATTGCCAATTCGAGGCCGAAACGCAGCATCTTTCTTTCTTGGCTAAGCACATAATTCAGGCGCACAACTTCGTCAATGTCGATGCAAGAGGTGATTAGCGTGCGTGCGTGCTGTCGCAAGGGCATCTTCAACAGTTTGTTGGTTAGCTTGTTGGTAAAATATGTCATGTCATCAATCAACACCATAACATACAACTACTCCAATAGCTTGTATCTAGTTTGCCCAATAGGATGTGAGATAATAAATAAGGTGCTCTCTCATTCTACATTGAAGATGTGCAAGGGGTGTTGGCTAATTTACATACAACCTTGCTCTCTTTTCTTATTTATTGTATGCCATTATCAAGAATCCTATGTGTCAAAGACTATCAACAACTATCTTACAACCATTGAAGATGCCCTAAGATAGACCGGTTAGTTCGAAGACGATGGTCGACGTCAACGTACGGGGTCACACTTTTTTTTTGAAAATGAGTGAGTAATCCAATCAACTTGTTTACCTTCAACATGCAAGCATCAACTTGTCACATCAACATACCATAATGAATAGAATAACCCTCACCTCAACATACAACTATGCATGTGTAAAAAGACCGACACCACCATGTATATAACCATGCATGTAAAAAAGAACCACATCATCACATATAAAAAGAACCACACCTCAACATAACCATGCATGGGAAACTATATTCATTATATTATTCTACCTATATTCAATTAGCGTTTTACAAATATAGATACTTAAATTTTGTACTCGCTATGTATTTCTCTAAATATTTATAGTCCATACCATCAAATCCCCATCAAATATAGTGCAATCAATTGTCACAGCAACATCTAGTTGGCTGCGAGGCGATCCCCGATAGGTGCTGGAAGAGCTAAAGAGAGATGAGAAAGCCAGCCGCAGGCCAGGACCCACAAGGTGATTGCAAACTTAGAGCACCTACAACCTTGGTCACTAAATTTGTGACCCTATATGCCCGCCGTCGCACCCGGACTTCGATGTGAACCGCATTTCTCCCACACCACATACTACACCACGATACCACAATAGCAACACATTATTTGTCCACAACAACACCGACACATGTATTGTGATGGTTGCTTGAGAGTTTCGATCCTCTATCTCCCAGCATTGCATAATGGTTCATGGACATACAATGCGTCGGTATGTATTTTTTTTACTATTAGATGGTCTGTCCGTGTTTCTTTGTGATACACAAAGTGTCGGTGTAGTTTAGACCTGGCCCACTAGTTTAGAGCTACGTGGGCAAGCTATGTGATAACCCACAAGTGTAGGGTATCGTGACAGTCTTCATGGATAGTATTTCACCCTGATTTATTGATTCGACACACGAGGAGCCAAGGAATATTTATTGGCCTTGACAGTTGACTTGACAATTCAACCGCACCTGGGATATCTTTCTGTAGCAAAGATTTAGTAGCACGACAAATAATAGTAGCACAAGTAACATTAGTAGTGACAACAGTAATTTTGTAGCAGGTGAAAGTTGCAATAGCAATAGTAACTTAGCAAGATTCTGTATTTGTAACGCGTAGGCGCGTGGCTAGGTGATGGATAATGATATAGATGATATTGATCATACAACAGTTACACACTAGGGCGACACAGAGGTAGCTCCAATTCATCAATATAATGTAGGCACGTATTCCGTATATAGTCATATGTACTTGCGATAAGAACTTGTATGACATCTTTTTGTTGGAAATATTGTGACATCCCAAGTGATGTCCCTGCCTTTTTAAGGCATGTAACCCATTGTATGACCTTGTTATCATGAGCTATGTTTGGAGTGAACCTTGTCACTCATGGGTGTTGGTGGCATTCATGCATCATTTCATCCATCATCATCATGCATCATTCTCATTTCATTCCTTGTGCATGATTGGTTCTTGTGCTTGCTTTTATGTATGGTGGTGAGTGTTTTGTATGTGGGGTGAAAGCATGAGTATGTGTGTGGTGAATCCATGTGTGCAACCTCTCCTTTTCCCCTCTCTTTTCCTTTGCAAGTTTCCTCCCAAAAACCCCCTTCTTCCTATTTAATTTTATTATCAGTTTTCAAGTTGTGGTAAACCCCTTTAAAAATGTTCACGTGTTAGCCCAATATGTCTTAGGAATATTGGAAGTGATCTTGAGTTATTGGCACATGTTTGGTTTTGAAAACTATTCAAAAACAGGGGCTGTTTTATTATTATATTAATTAAATAACTTGCTCTAAAAATCAACTTATTATTTTTATAAAACAGAGCTCATTATTTCATTCATAATTTTTTTTTGTTTTCTTCCAAACCCTTTTCTTTTAATCTCTGGCCTTTTTAGTTCTTGCCTCTGTTTATTTTAAATGCTGGAGAAACCCTGTGTGTGTGTGAGCGAGAAAGAGGGCAGGTGGGCCGAAGCCCAGCCCATTGCCACAGTAAACGGCAACCTGCCCCCGTCTCCTTCCTCCGTCAGCAGGTTCAGTGAGAACGTGCGCCTGCCGCTCCTTTTCCGTCGCCGTCGCCGTCTGCCAGCGGGGTTATAAGGCCTTGGCGTGCATGCCCCCTCCTCGCCTAGGGTTCCTCTCACTCTAGCCGCCGCCGCCGCTCCTCTTTCCCCCTCCATCGTCCTCCCTCCTCGCTTCTTTCCTCTGTCAGGTAAGGATCTCAACGAGGTTCAGAGTCGTCCGCGTCGTCGTCGCCGGCGTCACCACGTCTCCGGTGGTTGTCATCCTCGGCGAAGATGGCTGCCGCGTTCCTGGAGCCGTCCGCGTTCGATCCCCGTCGCTGATTGCCGAGGAGATCGCCGGATTCGACAACCTCGTCGTCTTCTTCTTCCGCTCCGTCCGCGCCGCCGTCGTCCCCTGCTTCCTCTTTGTCGTCGCCTGATCCCCGACCTTCTCCGAGACCGGCTCGTCATCGTTCTCCTCCCCAAGGTGAGCGCCGGTCCTCCGATGCCTTCTCTGCTCGCGTAGCTCGCTTTGTTCGCCGCCGTCGTGTGGTCGCCGCCGGTAGGAAGTAGTGCACCTGCCGCTCTCCTCCGTTCCCCTCGTCGCAGGATGAGTGCGTGAATGGATCCTCCGTACGTTTCCGCGCGCGTAGGTGTCGCTAGGTTCGCCGGAGCCCCCGTGTGCTCGCCGGAGCGCTGGCCGTCGTTTCTCTGTCGCCTCACTGTAGTAGTCGCCGCCGGCCCAAAGATTCGAGCGTGGGCTCGCCGTTGCTCCCCCTCCTCGCAAGACGAGTGTTGGGATGGGTGCCCTTGTAGTTTCCACACGTGTGTGGGTGGTTGGTTTCGTCGGACCTGTCGTGTGTCGCCGGAGAGCTCCGCCGCGATCCCCTGTCTCCGTTGCTTGTGTCCGTCAGTTTCGTCAGAGAGTGTGTTTGGGTGTAGAATAGCGCTAGTGTGCCCCCTCTGTTAATGTTCGATGCCATAGCAGAGTGGTTGGGTCGATGGGAGAGGACCGAGAGGTCCGGGGTTCGATCCCCTTCTCCCCCTTTTTTTCCTTTTCTTATCTTTTTTCTCTTTTCTCTTTTTTTCTTTTGCTTATCTTTCTCTTGTTAAAAAAAACAGAGTGTGTGAGTGCTATGTGCTCACATATGTTTGTGGTTGTGGTGTGTAGGTATGAGGTGTATATGCACCCACTTTGGTGTGTGCATGTATGTTGGTGTAGTTATGTGGGTGTTAGTGGGTGAGTCCAACATAGTGTGGTGCTATGTGGAGGTATGTGTGTGTTTCACACACACATACATGTGTATGTGTAGGTATGCTTGTGTGTAGTTAGAGACTCTTGTGTGTGTTTGTGTTCTTATGATATGAGTGTGAGTGGTGTGTGTATGTCCTACATACACCCATCCATGTGCATTGTAGCTCCATGTGTAGGTTTCTCCCTATATGTGCATATGAGTATGTTTTCCTCCCTAGCTAGTTCCTTTCTTGTTTTGATGCTAGGCTATGCTATCATGTCCCTAACTTGATAATTAAACCCTTCTAACATGTATCTATGGAGCACATGTCCATTTGGGGCATTTTCAACAAGTTCCATAAGTGACATAAGTCACCCAATGCTAGTGAGGGTAGAATTTCGACCTAACTTTTCTCCTTGGTGTTCCATGCAAGAATATAGGTATGAGTAATGATTTTGGGGTGTTTTCAACCCCTCTATGCATCTGTGAAGTCAGATTTGACTGTGGCGCAACTTGACAAAAGTGCATTTTTATACTGGGATGCCCTATTGTCTTTTTCATATGAATTAATCTATGCACGCTTTCATGTTCTTGCCAACTAGAGATTGTTTGCCAAAGTTTCTGTGAACATCCCGGTATTTTTGTTATTCAGTATTAGTGCCCATATTAGTGGGAACCATGCTCTTAAGTTGCCTACTTTTTGTTTCTGCCAGCCTGCTGTGAAAATGGCAAGTCTGGAGATTCTGCTGTTACTAAGTTGCTGTGTAGGGTGGCTTGTAGTTAGTGCTGTGGTTGGAATATGCTCATGCTCAGTGTTGGTTATTTGAATTATATCTTATCATCTTCCATCCTGTTAAGTATCATGTCATTTGGAGCACTCTAGCATATTTAACCAGTGCTGGAAATCTGCTACTTTATAAGCCCAGATTCCAGAAAACTGGAATTTTCACCAAGTCCCTAAAAACTGTTTCATCATGCCAAATTGAGTGCCACTTGATTATTGATGTGTGCTTCTTTTGCTGTGTGTGTAATTGAAGTTATTGGATTGTATGTTGTGTAGAACATGTCCATGTCTTGTTTGTGGTTGTAGGATTCCTGCAGCTCTAATTGTGGTCTGTAGAAGTTGCCATGTTGCTGTTTTGTGGCAGATTTAGTGTTTTGTTGTTTTGTGTGTTGTGGGAGCTATACCCCATGAAATCAATTGATTCTTGAGCCTAATATGATTGATTTTTCATCACCTATCCAGGGGCTGCCTTGGAGTGCCAAGAGTGAGCCCAGGTTTTGGTTGATCTTGTGTTTTGCCTTCGTACCTTGTCGTGAGCGCATCTCGAGAACCGTAACTCCGTTTCTTATGATCTTCATATGCATTTTCATCGATTTTGCATGATGCATCAATTTCTTCCATGTTCATGCATGTAATATAACTTAACAAGAGGTTCTGTCCAGATTCACTTAATGACCAACTTTGCATGTGAAACATGACTACTTTAGATTGCCATGCATAATTCTTCATAAATGGATCATGCATCATCTTGTTTGTGCATTGCACCTTGTTTGGTTGTTTATTGCTCCTGTTTCTCTTGGGTAGACGCGAGCGTTGAATCTGAGTACGAGGATCCAGGAGAGTACCACTACGAGGACCCAGCTACTTGTTACACTGAGGAACCAACAGGCAAGATGATCATGCCCGGATTCTGTTACTATTCTTGCTTGCTAGATTTCCGCTCTTGTTGTTACAATTGCATTACCTACCACTTGATATCAGCCTCCCGAATTGCCATGAAAGCGTTTAACCTCCATTACCCAACAAACTTTGTTTGGCTAAGTTACCGCTGCTCAGCCCCTCTTATAGCGTTCTTAGTTGCAGGTGCAGGTTGTACCTTGTGATATATGCAGTTGGATATCATCTTTAATTCTGTTATTTAAATTAATGCACCTATATAATTTGGTATTGGTGGAAGGCTTGGCATTTTGCTAAGTGATTTGTTCCGCTGTTACCGCCATAGTTCTTGATTACCGGTGTTATGTTTTCCATACTTTGCGCTCCTAACATGCTCGGGGTCGTTATGGGGACCCCCTTGTTTATTCGGTTGAGATTAAAACTTGTCTGGCAAGACCCAACATTAGTACTTCATTTGCTAATAACTTAATAAAACTTGCATAGGGATTTGCAACCCCGTGGATAATTAATCAACCCCCGGGCCAGTGCTCCTCATGAGTGTTGGTCCAAACTAGAGCACTATGCGGGGCCAACCCAGGGCAACTTGGGAGATTTCTATCAGGCCTCCGTACGCGTCGCTTGTCCGTCGTGTCCTGAGACTGAGATACGCGGGTCTTATCGGGATCGTCGACACGTCGGGTGGTCTTGCTGGATTTGTTTTACCTTTATCGAATGTCTTGCGTGTGGCCTTTGACTTTCTTCGGGTTTACTCGAGGTGTTGGAATTCCTTCGGAATTACCGATGATGATCGCGAGATCTGTGATCGAGGCTATTCCCATGGAGTGTGGTTAATTTGGTAATGGATTAGTTGGAGCACCCCAGCAGGGTTAAATCTTTTGGAAAGCCGTGCCCGCGGTTATGTGGCAACTTGGATTATTGTTTAACACCCGGTTCTAGTTAACTTGAAGTAAACTCTAATAAAATGAACCAACGAGTGAGTAACCATGATCGTCTCTGCTCGGGAACATAAACCGGGAGAGAACATGGTGGGGTTATGATTGACGTAAGTATGTGTTCAGGATCTCTTAGAGATTGTGTAGTAATCGAACGTTCATCGTAGGCCACTCATATTTAATTTAATTGTGCGTAAGTTAGCCACCATATATTCTTCGTGCTCCTGCAAACTCAACACTTAACCTTTCCATACCCAGTAGCTTGCATAGTTCCAGAACCCGGTGACTTGATTTGCTAAGTCCTTTGTGGCTCACAGTTTACTACAACACTCCAGGTCCAGGTGTAGATATGGTTGAGCAGGATGATCTCACGCAGCTGCAGTGGGAATATGATGAGGAGCGTGGCAGGATGTACGTGACTTATCCGGATGAGTAGAGGACCTGGTCGTGATCTTTGGGATAGCTTGATAGTTTCATTTGCAACTGTGTCTCTTGTCGTTTATTTTCGTCCGTAGCCGGACCCTGTCTTAAACTTGATGCTATGACTTGAGTGGATTGTATTTTAGCATGTGGCGAGTGTAAGTCATTCTCGTATACTCTTCTCTTTCAGGATTGTATGTTGCAATGTTACTATTCTTGCTAACGACAAGATGCGCCTCTATCCTTTGCGGGGCCTTCGTGTCTCAAAAACGGATAGGCGCGCATCTTGGGCGTGAAAAATATGCCCTAGAGGCAATAAATAAAGTGTTTATTATCATATTTCCTTGTTCATGATAATCGTTTATTATCCATGCTATAATTGTATTGAATGGAAACATAGATACATGTGTGGATACATAGACAACACCGTGTCCCTAGTATGCCTCTAGTGAACTAGCTCATTGATCAAAGATGGTTAAGGTTTCCTAGCGATAGACATAAGATGACATTTGATAACGGGATCACATATTTAGGAGAATGATATGATGGACAAGACCCAAAATACAAACATAGCGTATGATCATGTCAGTTTATTGCTACTGTTTTCCGCATGTCAAGTCTATGTTACTATGACCATGAGATCATGCAACTCACTGACACCGGAGGAATGCTTTGTGTGTATCAAACGTCACAACGTAACTGGGTGACTATAAAGGTACTCTGCGTGTGTCTCTGAAGGTGTCTATTGGGTTGTCATGGATCAAGACTGGGATTTGTTACTCCGTGTGACGGAGAGGTATCTTAGGGCCCACTCGGTAATACAACATCACAACAAGCCTTGCAAGCAATGTGACTAAATGTTAGTTGCGGGATCTTGTATTACGGAACGAGTAAAGAGACTTGCCGGCAACGATATTGAACTAGGTATTGGGATACCGATGATCGAATCTCGGGCAAGTAACATACCGAGGAACAAAGGGAACGTTATACGGGATTAACTGAATCCTTGACATAGAGGTTCGACCGATAAAGATCTTCATAGAATATGTAGGAGCCAATGTGGACGTCCAGGTCCCGCCATTGGTTATTGACCGTAGAGGTGTCTCGGTCATGGCTACATAGTTCTCGAACCCGCAGGGTCTACACACCTAAGGTTTCGTGACGTTTCGGCAGTGTAGAGTTATGTATGGTGGTGACCAAAGGTTGTTCGGAGTCCCGGATGAGATCCCGGACGTCACGAGGAGCTCCGGAATGGTCCTGAGGTAAATATACATATATATAGGATGTCCCAGTTTGGTCGTCGGAAAAGTTTCGGGCTCATCGGTAGTGTACCGAGAGTGCCGGTAGAGTACCGGGAGACCTCCGGGAGGGGTATTTCGACCCCAGAGGGTCCATGGGATGTGGGAGAGTAATAACCAGCCCTTAGTGGGCTGGAGGAACAGCCACAACAGGCCCATGGCGCAGGAGCTAAAAAGGCCTAAGGAAAAGATGAAAAAAAGGGCCA
The DNA here is from genome assembly GCA_022496015.1 of Hordeum marinum. Taxonomy (NCBI): domain Eukaryota; kingdom Viridiplantae; phylum Streptophyta; class Magnoliopsida; order Poales; family Poaceae; genus Hordeum; species Hordeum marinum. Next base: position 500,415 of record JAAAWK010001059.1, read on the forward strand.
ATAGGGAGCAATCCTAGTCCAAGTAGGATTGGAGGAGGAGTGGGACTCCTTCCCCTTGGCCGGCCGACTCCTAGGAGGCCTTGGCCTTGCGCCAAGGCTCTCCCTCCCTCCTTTATATACTGGTGGATTGGGGGCTGTTTGGACAGAAATTCCGGCCACGTGCTACCCGTTCCACCGGTGCATAGTTTCTCCTCTAGATCGTATTTCCGTATTGCTTAGGCGAAGCCCTGCCGGAATTGCTCCACCACCATCGCCGGAGCGCCGTTACGCTGCCGGTGAACTCTTCCTCCTCTCCACCTCTTCTTGCTGGATCAAGACGGAGGAGATCGTCATCAAGCTGCACGTGTGCTGAACGCGGAGGTGCCGTCCGTTCGGTACTAGATCGGAAGGACCGTGATCAACGCCACGGGACGGATCGTGATTGGATCGCGGGACGGATCGTGACAAGATCGCAGGACGGATCGTGACTAGATCGCGGGATGGATCGTGATTGGATCGCGGGACGCTCGGCGATTTGAATCGTGAAGACGTATGACTACACCAACCTCATTTCTTAACGCTTCCCGCTTAGCGATCTACAAGGGTACGTAGATCAACTCCCCCTCTCGTAGATGCTCATCATCATGGATAGGTTTGCGTGCGCGTAGGAAATTTTTTGTTTCCCATGCAACGTTCCCCAACACTTTTGTCATACCCTCTTGTGGTAGTGGGGTCCTATTGGAACTAAAAGATATTAAGGCCTCCTTTTAATAGCGAACCATAACAATCACCGGAAAGAATCTCAATTATTGTCACCTTGGGGTATACGGATCATGACACGTAATAGTTGTGTACAACTTGCAAGGTAGGATCCAAATCACTCTTATATTCATGAAAACATAATAGGTTGAGATCTGAAATCATGTCACTCGGGCCCTAGTGACAAACATTAAGCATAGCAAAGTCATAGCAACGTCAGTCTCAGAACATAGTGAATACTAGGGATCAAGCCCTATCAAACTTAACTCGATTACATGAGCAATCTCATCAAATTACATCACCTTCCAGAAAACCTACACAGGAATTACTAACTACCGATTGTGAGCATCATGGCAGTGTTGATGGAGAAGGGTTGGTGATGACAACGGTGATGATTTCCCCTCTCCGGAGGAAGAAAGGGAGGTGGGGGTGGCTCCATGTCGTGAAACGCGATGAAAACTTCTCTTTAATATGTTGGCTGAAGATGTGTTTTTACAGGACTGGAATTAGGGTCGGAGGAGCCACGAGGGCCCCACAAGCCATCAAGGCGCGACCTAGGGGGGGCTGTTGGCTTGTGCCCCCTGGCAACGCCCCTTCTGCAGGTCTTTGCTCCATAATTCATTATATTATAATTCCAAGAAAAATTCCACAAAAAGTTTCGCCCAATTCTGAGAACTTCTATTTTTGCACAAAAATAACACCAATGTAGTTTTGCTGAAAACAACGTCAGTCCGGGTTAGTTTCATTCAAATCATGCAAGTTATAGGTAAAAACCAGGGCAAAAGTGTTTGGAAAAGTAGATAAGTTTGAGACGTATGTCCTCAAGCAATGGAGTTGATAAACTGAAAGGATAAAGAAAACTTTTACAAAATCTTTTGTTCTCGTTGTTATACATGTGCTTAGCTAGTGCTCAAGTTTTCAGCATAAATCACAAATAAGCACATTCATGAAAACAACTAGATACTATGTTAATTATGGCAATACATGACCAACTAGCAAGCAATAATAAAATATCTCATATGTCAACAATTTGTCAAAACCATCATAATATAATATGGGGACATGGTATTTCACTAGCCCTTTTCGAGACCACAAAACATAAATACAGAGCACCTCTGAGATCCAAGCAGCGACTAAACATTATAATCCAGAGTAGAAAAATCCAGTCATGCTCATATGCAACATTAACTAGACTCAATGCATAAAACTGATAAAAGTGCTCCTAGGTGTGGTGCTTGTAATAAGAGAATAATGACTCAGCATAAAATTACATAGGTAGGCCCTTCGCAAAGGGAATCATTTTTTTCCAGAGGTGCTAGAGATCGAAGCTTAAAACAAGAGTAAAGATATAATTTTTGGCGGGTGCACTTTTCTTGTCAACGTTACGACAAAGGTTTTCTATATTTTCCATGCTAAATTCATTATTGGTGGTATCCAAACAAAATAGTAAAGATTACTCCTATCCACCATCCATAGACAAACCATGGCTGACCGAATCCACAGATGCCTGCAAACATACAACTACCGAAGGAGTTTGTTTAATTTATTATGATTATGTAGGACTGGACATCATTTTTACCAGCCTCTCTCGTGAATGACGACGAATAAACAACCATCATGAGAATAACTTTCTTAGCATGGAATATATTGACCATGTCGTCGCTCCATGAGCAAGACGAATGTACAAATTAATGTCTATTTGAATATTTGGAGAGGACACATGCAAAGTTAACTGGAACAGTAGGGTAATACCTCATATAGGTAGGTATGATGCACTCATGTGGAATAACTTAGCTTAAGGGTTTTGGATGCACAAGCAACATTCTCGCTTAGTACAGGTGAAGGCTAGCAATAGCTTAAGAAGCGACCAGTTAGCGAGCAACAACGGTCATAAAACATCTATTGTGAATAATTAACATTGGACGTAGCATAAGTGCGATATGAAGACTCTTAATTTAAACATCATGGAGGTTGCACTGGCTTTGATTCATCTACATGTTTGCACATGGGCCAAGTCAAAATGCTCGAATTACTCAGAGAGAAATATACCATACTACCACTACTAGGGAAAAGCCTAGAAGTTGTGCGGGTATTGTGTATACCAGTAGCACGGGCACCCGCGCTACTGATACAACGCTACAACTAACCTATAGCAGTAGAGCTTGTTGGCCCGCGCTGCTGCTATACATACGTAGCAGCAACGAGCTCCAAATGAGAGCGCTACTGCTAATATCCGTGGCGCCTTGTATTATACCGCGCTTCTGGTAATAGCACGCTGCTGCTATCTTTACTCCAAGCGGTACTGCTAACTTTATTAGTTTCTGATTTTTTTTTTGCATATTTGTTTTGTATTTGAACAGGCTTTATACAAGAATCTTTAGCACATACAAATGTCATCATCATATACATACAAATGGCTGCGAGACCCCAAATGTAATCATGTCATCCTCATCCAACACAAAGTGGTCTCTCGTCATCATGTCGAAAATAGAGATACAAGTCTCGAATTCTTGCAACTACATCGTCATCCATCTAAACAATGATATACGTGAGAAGAGCTATCAATATGAGTGAGAGCAAAACTATGTTGTACATGAGGCGGCGGTTATGACCCTTCTCTTGCGCTAGCTTGAGCCTCTCACGTAACTAGCTTCTACTTCTTGTCTGGTTTTGAAGCCTTTATGGCTGGTGCCTGAGACCCCCTCCACTTGCGACTGACACTCGGACCACTCGTCGTATACTCCCAGAACCTTTCCTTTGTACACGACATAGCACCGGTACTTCGCCATCAAGAATCTAGGTACATGTTACAGATGCATCTTCATCAAGACAATGTACAATCATATGCAACAAAATATACTTGAGCAACATAAAAAGAAAGGGTTAGCAACTATATGCAACATATAATAAACATAAATAATCATGACAGCGTCGTCTGTGTCGATGTTGGCGCTGGTACCATCATTGAGGCCAACCTGCAAACCTTGACTGTGCTTAGTAGACAAAAAGTCAAGGTACTGTTGTTCACCCTCATAATCCATCTTGTCTGCATCTTGGTCAGAAGGCCTGGTTTCTTCGTTGTTTGACATGTTTCCTATGATTAAGTCCCCTCGTTTAATTCTAAAACTATAAAAAAATGAGAAATGACATAAAAAAGATCTATGTTTGCCAGAATGCCGTTTCCTAGCAAATCCCGACACTCGATATGCCTACTTCCTAGCACAAGTCATGCCAAAAATCACGATTTTTTTGGCATGACCTTAGCTAAAAAGTGGACATATCGAGTGCCTGAAATTCACCGGAATGGAAATGAATCAACATTCCGGCAAAATATAGGCCACTCAGATCATTTACCATGCACATAATCATCATTTTCCAAATATGACATGTTCAAAACATCACATGTCCAAATATGACATGTCCAAATTCCAAATATGACATGTCCAAATCACATGACCACATATCACATGTCCACTTCAAAGTTGCATATAAAAGGAAGAAAAATATAGAACTTGAAGAAAAATGCAAGAAGTCATTTTTCTTCACAATATTTGAAACTAAATTCAACCTACCTAAATTTGAAACTAAAAAATAGCAACAATTGCTTTAACTAAAAAGTTTAAATAGTAATAGTTGCTTTAACAAATCTGTCCTAGGTTTCATACTAATTCTAATTAACTAACAAGCACTATAAAATTTAAATAGCAACAATTGCTTAAACTAAAAAATTAAAGAAACCTATATAATCAATTTTATTTTTTCTTTTAACTACACCTAAAACACCTAAACCTGAATTTTTGTCCTAATTTGGCGAAGAACCTAATTAACATACTGGGCTAACTAACTAGGGTTCATACTAAGTAGGGTTCATAATATTGACAAATTAACCTACTAGTCTGATAATTAGGGTTCATAAATAAATAGATAACCTAATTAACCTACAACCCTAACTAAAACCTAAGTAAATTAATAGAAGAACCCTAGCTAGCAGAGAGAGGACGAGCGGTGGGGGCTTACAGAGGATGCAGGGGCGAGGAGGCACGCCCGACGACGACCGAGGTTGGGAAGGGAGGAAGCAGAGGAGGGAGGCATGGCATGCCGGGACCGGGGTCGGGGGCAAGGGCAAGGTCGCCGGGGTCGTGGGGTCGGGGGCGAGTGCCGGGGACGGGGGCAAGCGCCGTGGTAGGGGGAGAGTGCAGGTCTATGGTGAGGTCGAGGGCAAGGGCAGGGCTCCGGCGCTTGAGGCAGGGGCATGGCGAGGTCAAGGGCGAGGGCACGGGCTTCGGTGGTGACATGGGGGAGAAGAGAGAGTGAGGATTTGAGGGAAGAAGCAGAGGCGGGAAGCAGATTTGGGGGTTAAGTCAACATAGCAGTAGCGAGTTTCCAAAAAATGCGCTATAGCTATCACAGGTAGCTATAACGCGTTTGTCCAAGAAGCGCTACTACTATCACAGGTAGCTATAGCGCATTTCTACAAACGGCGCTACTGCTATTTCGACTAGCTATAGCTCTTTTTTGGAAAAGCGCTACTGTTATAACCAGTACCTATAGCAGTTTTCCTGTTTGTTTCTTCTATTGTCTTTTCCTTTATTTTCTCTTCCTTTTCTTTTCTTCCTTTTCTTTTCTTCTCTTTTTCTTTTTTCCAAGAGCAGGAACAAAGGGAGGGTGATACAATGTATATAACTAAGGTGATATATATAGCATCATTTGACGGTTAAGTATGTATACAAAATAGGAACATATAGATTACATCATTTGACCATGCATAACGGTTAAGTGTGTACACAAAATAGGAACATATATATTACATCGTTTGACCGATAACTGTTCCTCAGCTTTGACGTTTTCATTTTTGAGAGAGCTTCTTTCCCTTCTTGTTCGTTGAAGAATAATTGAGCCCCTCATTCTGACTTTTCCTTTTCCATGTAGTACGATCTTTCTTAGGTAATGTATTATTGATTCTTCTTTTGACGTACACTTCATCGTCATCGTCATCTTCCCTCATTGGGTTGCCATACTGGTCGTAGTCTTCCACGTTGGAGACTCCATCCATTCCAGTGAAGTTCCTTTTGCCTCTCCTCACGACAACACAGCTAGGATTGCACGGGTCGGTTATGAAGAAGCATTGTGTCACGTGCATAGATTGTACCCATGGCTCGTTTTTTTGCGATAGAATTCACGGTATCTCTCTTGGCGTTTGTTATAGTCATGGTAGTGAAATACCCGTTTTCTCTTTCGACATTCTTAGCCCATCTGAAATGGAACATCATCGCGTTGTGCAGTCCAGAGTGGTCAAGCTCCCAGATCTCCTCGACCCTTTCGTAAAATCTCTCAGTTGCGTCGTTGTCGCTGTCGGTCATGCATTCCATTGTCACCCCAGAGTTCTGATCATCATTGTCCATATCTTTGGCCGCCGTGTAGAACCTGTATCCGTTGACATAATATGCCTGATAGGTAACGAGGTTGGGCGAGGGGCCATGTGCTAAGGCATATATGAGAAATCCATCCTTAGAGCCCTCTTCCGAGGGACTAGATATGAGGCGTGTTGAGTTTGTGCCAGTACTCCAACTCCCAGAAATCAGACCTCGTCTTCCATACCTTCAGCAGTGTCTCCGGCGCCTTTTTCATCGTCTTTCCCGGTGCGGGGCACTGTTCCCAATTTTTCAACATCTCATCGATTTCGGTGCCGCTCCGCTTACGTGGAGGTCCTCGATGCTCAGCCTCACCATTGAATAGATTGTTGGACATATTCCCTAGAGTTAATAATAAATTGGTTATTATTATACTTCCTTGTTCGTGATAATCATTTATTATCCATGCTAGCATTGCATTGATTGGAAACTCACATACATGTTAGGATACATAGACAATACCCTGTGTCTAGTATGCCTCTAATAGACTAGCTCGTTGATCAAAGATGGTTAAGGTTTCTTAGCCATGGACATGAGATCACATCCTTAGGAGAATGATGTGATGGACAAGACCCAAACAATAAACGTAGCATATGATTGTGTCAGTTTATTGGAACTATTTTCTGCATGTCAAGTATCTGTTCCTATGACCATGAGATCATGCAACTCACTGACACCGGAGGAGTACCTTGCGTGTATCAAACGTAGCAACGTAACTGGGAGACTATAAAGGTGCTATACAGGTATCTTCGAGGGTGTCTGTTGGGTTGGCATGGATCAAGACTAGGATTTGTTACTCCGTGTGACAAAGGTATCTAAGGGCCCACTCTGTGATACAACATCACAATAAGGCTTGCAAGCAATGTGACTAAGTGTTAGCCGCGGATCTTGTATTATGGAACGAGTAAAGAGACTTGCCAGTAACGAGATTGAACTAGGTATGGATATGCCAACGACTGAATCTCGGGCAAGTAACATACCGAAGAACAAAGGGAACAACATACAAGATTAGCTGAATCCTTGACATGGAGTTTCAACCGATAAAGATCTTCATAGAATTTTTAGGAGCAATATGGGCATCCAGGTCCCGCTATTGGTTATTGACCGTAGAGGTGTCTCGGTCATGTCTACATAGTTCTTGAACCCACAAGGTCTGCACACTTAAGGTGTGGTGACGTTTCGGTAGTATAGAATTATGTATGGTGGTGACCGAAGGTTGTTTGGAGTCCTAGATGATATCCTGGACATCATGAGGAGCTCCAGAATGGTCCGGAGGTGAAGATTGATATATAGGAAGTCCCCTGTTTTGGTCGCAGGAAAAGTTTCGGGCTCGTCGGTAGTGTATCGAAAGTGCCGGGAGGGTACCGGGGGACCATCGGGAGGGGTGTCTCGGCCCTCATTAGTAGAAAACAGACCTTTCGTCCCAAGCATTAGTCCCGGTCTGGTTACGAGCCGGTACTAAAGATGGTATTAGTACCGGTTCGTGTCGGCTCCAACGGCGAGGAGCAGGGTGATCTTTAGTACCGGCTCGTGAGGGATCTTTAGTACCGGTTCGTGTCATGAGCCGGTACTAAATGGGGCGTGGCAGGCCTTTGGACAGACCTGGGCCCTTCGTTCCTCCTTACTACCGGCTGGTGGCACGAGCCGGTACTAAAGGGCAACCTTTAGAACCGGCTCGTGCCACCAGCCGGTACTAAAGACTTCCTATACATACTCTTCGTCCTCGGCCGATCGAAGATGCTCTCATTTCTCAGTTTTCTCCCCGTATTCTTGCTTGAAGCTCATCCTCCATTTTTTCCAAGGGTTTGTCAAGATTGGAAGGCACACCATCCATCCAAGTGTTCAAAAAGGTTAGCAACTTTGACCCTTCATCTCTCATTGCTAGATTAGCTTGTGGTATGCTCAAAGATATGTGATTTGTGGGTTTTAGCTAGGTTTTGGAGGAGTGATCATTATGTGGGTGTTTTTTGATTTATTTGCAATTTGAGCTCAAATTAACTTGTTAGGTTGCATATGTGTAGGTGTGGTTTATTTGGTGCGCCTTCCCATCCCCGTCCTAACCACCGTCGATCGTCTACACCGTATCATCGCGGCACCGGCCACCTTGGTGAGCCTCTTGTTCTTCTTAAAACCTTTTTGTTAAAAAAATATTTGTATGATTTAGATAGGTGTGTGTAAGATTTACTTACTTGTATTATTGTTATGGTATCAGCCCACGTCGGCCCTCGTCCAGTCTATGATTCAGATGTGGTATGTCGCTATCTTTTATAAATATTTCACACATCATCTAATGTCTATGACAATTAATTATGCCACCAAATTGACGTAAATGTTTTTATCTATAGGAAGTAGTTGATCCAGAAATTCCAACCGACTACACAATTCTGCTCGAGAAATTAACACAAGATGAAAAGGAAATTGATCATTTAAAAGAAAAATTGAAAAGGACTGAAGATGAGAAGATGGGATTGGAGTTGCATGTTGCCGATATCATCGATGATCACAAGAACAGGATGGCTGGAATGCGCTTGAAGCTTAGAAAGATTAGAAAATATGCCATTGATAAAGAGGCTTGGTATCATTATGCCGTCGGCTCAATTGTTACTTTAGTTGCGATTATGATCGCATTTGTTGTTGCATTTACATGTTTTAGATAGTTGTATGTTGTTTTATGAGATGCATGTATGAACTCTAAGTATCTATTATTTGCAGTAATAACATTTGGTCAATGCTAGCTCTACTTTTGGTTGTAATGTGATGATGAAGTTGTATTAATTTGGTCTCTTCGACGTTGTGTAGTGAACATGAGCCGGTAATGGATGTACGATGACTGACTAAGTCCAGGGTTTCTTAATGGCCTGCATGATTTTATTCGTGTGGCTGAGGCGAACAAGAAGAATGGTTTCATGTGTTGTCCATGTCGTGAAGGTATGAATGATAGGAATTGCTCTACCTCAAAAACCCTTCACTACCACCTGCTGAAGTCCGGTTTCATGTCCGGCTATAGTTGTTGGACAAAGCACGGAGAAAGAGGGGTTATAATGGAGGACAATGAAGAAGAAGAGGATGATGAGAACTATCCTTTCGCCGATACAACAATGGGGGAAGCTGAAGAAGAGGCATCAATGGGGGAAGCTAAAGAAGAGGCATCAGATGAGCCCGTTGATGATTTGGGTCGGGTCATTGCTGATGCAAAGAGAAACTGCGAAAGTGACAAGGAGAGGTTGAAGTTGAAACGCATGTTAGAGGATCACAAGAAATTATTGTATCCAAATTGTGAAGATGACCAGAAAAAGCTGGGTACCACGCTGGAATTGTTGCAATGGAAGGTGAAGAATGGTGTAACTGACAAGGGATTTCAAGAATTGCTGATAATGATAAAGAAGATGCTTTCAAAGGATAACGAATTGCCTGAAAGTACGAATGAATATAAAGATCCCGTTTGGCTTCTCGTCGAATATAAAGGGAATAATAAATATGGCAGAGAAATTTCAAAATCTAAAGTCTCATGACTGCCACGTGATTATGAGGCAATTACTTCCGGTTGCACTTAGGGGGCTTCTATAGGAGAATGTTCGATTAGCCATTGTGAAGCTATGCGCATTCCTCAATGCAATTTCTCAGAAGGTAATTGATCCAGAACTCATACCAAGGTTACAGAATGACCTGGTCCATTGTCTTATCAGTTTCGAGTTGGTGTTCCCTCCATCCTTCTTCAATATTATGACGCACGTTCTAGTTCACCTTGTCGAAGAGATTAACATTCTGGGTCCTGTATTTCTACACAATATGTTCCCCTTCAAGAGGTTCATGGGAGTGTTAAAGAAATATGTTCATAACCATGCTAGTCCAGGAGGAAGCATCGCCAAGGGATATGGAACATAGGAGGTTATTGAGTTTTGTGTTGACTTTTTTCCTGACATTAAGCCGATTGGTCTTCCTGAATCGCGGCATGAGGGGAGACTGGGTGGAAAAGGCACATTAGGAAAGAAAGAAGCAATAAATATGGACGGGCATTCTTTCACTCAAGCACACTACACGGTTCTACAAAATTCCACGTTGGTGACTCCATATATGAAGGAACACAAGGATATTGTACAGTCCAAGAACCCGGAGCAGTCTGACCCCTGGAATGAACGTAAAAACATGGAGACTTTTGCCGGTTGGTTGCAAACAAAGCTCATCAATGACAACGATGTTCCAGATGAACTGTACTGGTTGGCCAAGACACCAAGTTCGACTGTAACAACTTTCAAAGGGTACGAGATAAATGGGAATAAATTTTACACAATCTCCCAAGATAAAAATAGCACCAACCAAAACAGTGGTGTCCGCTGTGATGCAACCAAGTTTGAAGACACATATTATGGTTACATAGAGGTGGTATGGGACTAAAGGCCCATCCCGACCGGGACTACAGACAGACATTCTACTAGTGCCTAGGGGCTACATGTGCTGTGGGAGGAGGTAAACCAGCCCCTGGTGGGCTGTCCGAAGCCTCCTCTAAGGGCCCATGCGGCTGGAGTGGAGTGGGAAGGAAAAAACACAAGGTGGAAAGAGTTTCCAAGGTGGAAGGAGGAGTCCTAATCCTACTAGGATTGGAGGAGGACTCCTCCTCTCCTCCTTGCGCCAAGGACAAGGGCTGGTCCCTTGTGCGCAAAGGATCCTACCTCCCTCCTCCTATATATACTAGAGGTTTTGAGGGTTTTGAGACACAAAAAAACAGCCACTTCCTACCTCTCCTCTAGATCGTAGTTTCTACTCTAGATTGTTTCAGCGGTACTTAGGCGTACCCGTACTGGAATTGTTCCACCACCCTTGCTGCCACGCGATCGCGCTGCCAGAGAACTCATCTACCTCTCCGCTCCCTCTTGCTGGATCAAGAAGGCGGAGATCGTCATCGAGCCGTACGTGTGCTGAACGCGGAGGTGCCGTCCGTTCGGCGCTAGATCGGAAGTACCGTGAGCAAGATCGCGAGACAATTCGTGATTGGATCGCGGGACGGATCATCATGGGATAGCTGGATGGATCGTGATTGGATCGCGGGACGGATTGTGATGGGATCGCGGGACACTCGGCGATTTGGACTGGGAAGACGTTCGACTACATCAACCGCGTTTCTTAACGCTTCCCGCTTAGCAATCTACAAGGGTATGTAGATCCACTATCCCTCTTGTAGATGCTCATCACCATGGATATATCTTCCGTGTGCGCAGGAAATTTTTTGTTTCCCGTGCAACGTTCCCCAACAGTGGTATCAGAGCTAGGTCTATGTGTAGAGATCACGAGTAGAACACAAAGGAGTTTGTGGGCATTGATGCTTAGATTGCTTCCTCACTTGGTCGTGTTTTGGTTCAGCGGTATTATGGGATGAAGCGGCCCGGGACATCCTTACTCGTACGCTTACGAGATACCGGTTTCATCAACTGACGTGTAACTTTGTTGCACAAAGATGGCTGGCGGGTATCTGTTTCTCCTACTTCAGTGGGATCAGATTCGACAAAGGCGGTCCTTGAGAAGGTTGAAAAGAAACTTATGTATCACCGTTGTGGTTTTGCGTAGGTGAGAATTCTTCTTGCTAGATACCCGTAGCAGACACATAAAACTTGCAACAACAATTAGAAGACGTCTAACTTGTTTTTGCAGGGTATGCTGTGATGTGATATGGCCAATTACATGATGAGATATATGTGATGTATGAGATGATCATGTGTTGTATAGAATATTACAACTTGCATGACGATGCGTGAGGCAACCGACAGGAGCCGTAGGTTGTCTTTAATTATTGTATGACATGCGTGTCAATCATTAAGCTCTATGTAATGCTTTACTTTATCACTAAATGGTAGCAATAGTAATATGAGCATGGTGGGCGCGACTGTAGGGGAACGTTCCATGGGAAACAAAAAAATTCCTATGCACGCGCAAGATCTATCCATGGTGATTAGCACCTACGAGAGGGGAGACTGGATCTATGTACCCTTGTAGATAACTAAGCGGGAATTGTTAAGAAACATGGTTGATGTAGTCGAACGTCTTCGCGATCCAAATTGCCGAGCGTCCCGCGATACAATCACGATCCGTCCCGATCTAGCATTTAACGGAGGGCACCTCCGCGTTCAGTACACGTACGGCTTGATGACGATCTCCGCCTTCTTGATCCAGCAAGAGGGAGTAGATATGTATACGAGTTATACGGAAGCGCGATGGCATTGCGGCGATGGTGGTGGAGCTATTGCAGTAGGGCTTTGCCTAAGCACTGCTGAAAACCGATCTAGAGGAGAAACTACGAACTAGAGGAGAGGGCAGCACGTGGCAGAAATTCTATGTCAAAAACTCTCAAATCCACTAGTATATATAGGAGGAGGGGAGGGGGAGGCTTGTCCCTCAAGGGTCAGCCCCTAGGCTTCGGCCGAAGTGGAGGGGAGGAGTTCTTCTCCTTCACTGCTAGTAGGATTAGGACTCCTTCCTTATTTTCACCTTTTTGCCTTTTTCCACCTATTCCACTTTGGACTTTCTTCCCAGCCGCATGCGAACTTTATGGGACTTCCACCAGCCCACTAAGGGGTGGTATTCACCCTCCCACAGCCCATCTAGCCCCTTGGGTCAAAATACCCTCTCCCGATGGTCCCAGGTACCCTCCTGGCACTCCCGGTACACTACCGATGAACCCGGAACTTTTCCGGTGACCAAAACAGGACTTCCAATATATCAACCTTGACCTCCGGGCCATTCTGGAGCTCCTCATGACGTCCGGGATATCATCCGGGACTCCTAACAACCTTAGGTCACCACCATACATAACTCTATACTACCGAAACGTCACCAACCCTTCAGGCAATACTTCCAAAGTCTATACTTTGTTTTCATACATGGATCCCATCTCGGATTTCATGGCCTCTAACCATTTCTCGGAATCCTGGCCCATCATTGCTCCTGCATAGCTATTAGGTTCATTGTTGTCCAACAACATGACCTCCAAGACAGGCTTGTCGTACCACTCTGGAGTAGTACGCGCCCTTGTCGACCTGCGAGGTTCAATAGCAACTTGATCCGAAGCTTCATGATCATCATCATTAACTTCCTCTTCAACTGTCGTAGGCTCCACAGAAACATCTTTCTGCGCTGCGCTAGTCTCTGGTTGAAGTAAAGGTTCAATAACCTCATCAAGCTCTATTTTCCTTCCACTCAACTCTTTGCAGAGAAACTCTTTCTCAAGAAATGTTTCGTTCTTAGGGACAAACACTTTGCCTTCAGATCTGAGATAGAAGGTATACCCAACTGTCTCTTTCCGACATCCTATGAAGACACATTTCTCCGCTTTGGGTTCCAGCTTTTCAGGATGAAGCTTTTTGACATAAGCATCACATCCCCAAACTTTAAGAAACGAAAACTTTGGCCTCTTGCCAAACCACAGTTCATATGGCGTCGTCTCAACGGATTTCGATGGTGCCCTATTTAAAGTGAATGCAGATGTCTCTAATGCATAACCCCAAAACGATATTGGCAAGAGACATCATAGAACGCACCATATCTAATAAGGTTCGATTACGATGTTCGGACACACCATTACGTTGTGGTGTTCTAGGCGTTGTCAACTGTGAAACAATTCCACACTATCTTAAGTCACTACCAAACTCATAACTCAGATATTCACCTCCTACATCAGATCGTAGGAATTTGATCTTCTTGTTATGATGATTCTCAACTTCACTTGTAAATTGCTTGAACTCTTCAAACGTTTCAGACTTATGTTTCATTAAGTAAATATACCCATATCTAATTAAGTCATCAGTGAAGGTGAGAAAATAACGATATCGACCGTGCACAACAACATTCATTGGACCGCACACATCAGTATGTATGATTTCCAACAAGTCACTTGCCCGTTCCATTGTTCTAGAGAATGGCGTTTTAGTCATCTTGCCCATGAGGCATGGTTCACATGTGTCAAGTGATTAAAAATCAAGTGACTGCAAAAGTCCATCAACATGGAGCTTCCTCATGCGTTTTACACGAAGATGACCCAAACGGCAGTGCCACAAGAAAGTGGTACTATCATTATCAACTCTACATCTGTTGGCATCAATGTTATGAACATGTGTATCATCACTATACAGATTCCGTATGAATAAACCCCTCACATTGGGTGCATGACCATAAAAGATATCAATCATATAAATATAACAACCATTATTCTCTGATTTAAATGACTAACCGTCTCAAATAAACAAGATCCTGATATAATGTTCATGCTTATGCATGCACTAAATAACAATTATTTAGGTTCATCACTAATCCCGATGCTAATCGAAGATAGAGCGTGCCGACGGCGATCACATCAACCTTGGAACCATTTCCCACGCGCATCGTCACTTCGTCCTTTGCCAGCCTTCGTCTATTCCGTAGCTCCTATTTTGAGTTGCAAATGTGAGCAACCGAACTGGTATCAAATACACAGGTAGTACAATGAGAGCTAGTAAGATACACATCAATAAAATGTATATCATATATACCTTGTTTGTTGTTGGCCGCCTTCTTGTCAGCTAGGTACTTGGGGCAGTTCCGCTTCCAGTGACCAGTTCCCTTGCAATGAAAGCACTCAGTTTCTGGCTTTGGTCCAGCCTTGGGTTTCTTTACAGGAGCAGCACCTTCTTTGCCACTCTTCTTGGATTTACCCTTCTTGCCCTTGCCCTAGCCATTCTTCTTCAAACTACTGGTTTTATTGACCATAAACACTTGATGTTCTTTCTGGATTCCAGACTCAGCGACTTTCAGCATCGCGAATAGCTCGGCGACTGACTTGTTCATCCCGTGCATGTTATAGTTCATCACAAGTCTCTTATAGCTATGTGGCAGTGATTGAAGAACTCTGTTAGTGATCGCCTCTGGCAGAAGGGCAATTCCCAACTCCACCAGACGTGTCGAATACCCAGATATTCTAAGTATGTGTTCACTGATAGACCCGTTCTCCTCCATTTTGCAAGCATAGAACTTATCGGAGGTCTCATACCTCTCGATCCGGGCATTCTTATGAACGATAAACTTCAACTACTTGAACACCTCATATGCTCTATGACGTTCAAAACTTCTTTGAAGTCTCGGTTCTAAACCATAGAATATTTCACACTGAACTATTGAGTAATCTCCAGAACGTGCCTCCCAAGCATTCTTAACGTCTTCGGATGACATGTCTTCGGATTGGTCACCAAGCGATGCATCAAGGACATATGATTTCTGGGAAGCCGTGAGGATAATCCTTAGATTACGGTCCCAGTACACAAAGTTACTTCCATCATCTTTGAACATAGCTTTCTCTAGGAATGCATTAAAATTCAGGGTGCTACTGCAGGAGCCATTGATCTACAACATAAATATGCAAAGGTTACTTAGACTATTCTTCAAGATAATGAGTTCAGTTAATCAAATTACTAAAGCTCCCACTCAAATTGACATCCCTCAGTTCATCTGAGTGTCACATGATCCAAATTCACCAATTCAAGTCCGATCATCACATCAGTTGAGGTGGTTTCAATGGTGAACATCATCATGTTGATCATATCTACTATATGACTCATGTTCGACCTTTAGGTCTCTTTTGTTCCGAGGCCATGTCTGTATCTTGACTTGACTTGACTTGAATAATTTGGATCTTGTATCACTCGAATGGATGGATCATGTGTCTTTACTCATTATGTTGTATATTTCTAGCTCACGATCTAGCTCCCTTGAATTTTTATATGTTCCTAGAGAAATAGAGTTGAAAGATGATGGTACCAATATTGCGGACTGGGTCCGTCATCTGAGGATTGTTCTCATTGCTGCACAAAAGGCTTATGTCCTTCTAGCGTCGTCTGTAGATGTTGGTCTGCTCGGTCCGCCACCCCCTCTAGCGTCGTCTGTAGATGTTGTGAACATCTGTCAGGCACGTTTCAATGACTACTTGATTCCTTGCCTGCAGGATGAAGGAGAATAGCTCAATCGTTGAGCATGTGGTCATATTGTCTGGGTGCTACAACCACTTGAATCGAGTGGGAGTTGATCTTCCCGATAAGAAAGTGATTGATATAGTTTTCCTAGTCACTGTCACTAAGCTACTAGAGCTTCGTGATGAACAATAAAATGCCAAGGATGGAAATAATGATCCCTGAGCAGTTGGCAACGTTTGAAACCGCTAAGGTAGATATCAAGAAGCAGCATCAAGTGTTGATGGTTAGTAAACACATTAGTACGTTCCTGCTCCAATGAAGCAACCCAAAGTTGAACCCAAACCCGAGACTAGGTTCTTATATTATGAGGAGAGCGGTCACTGAAGCGGAACAACCCTAGATACTTGGTATCTAAGAAGACTGGCAACATTGACAAAAGTATATTTGATATACGTGTTATTGATGTGTACCTTGCCAGTATTCCTAGTAGCACCTGGGTCTTGGATACCGGTTCGGTTCCTAAATGTTAGTAACTCGAAACAAAATCGACAGAAAAAACGGAGACTGGCAAGTGTGAGGTGACGATGTGTTTTGGAAATGTTTCCAAGGTTGAAGTGATCAACATCGCACGCTCTCTCTACCTTCGGGATTAGTGACAAACCTAAATAAATGTTATTTGGTGTTTGCGTAAAGCATGAACATGATTAGATCGTATTTACTTCAACACGGTTATTCATTTAAGTTAGAGAATAATGGTTATTCTGATTACATGAATAATACCTTCACGGTCATGCACTCAATGAGAATGTTTTGTTGAATCTTGATCGTAGTAATGCACATGTTCATAACATTGATGCCAAAAGATACAAAGTTAATAATGATAGTACCACATACGTGTGGCACTGCCACTAAATGGATCTTTGGACTCATTCAATTTCGAATTGGTTGAGACATGAGGACCATGCCTCATGGGCAAGATGACTAAAGAACCCGTTTTCAGTATGACGGAGCGGGCTAGTAACTTATTGGAAATAATACATGTTGATGTATATGATCCAGTGAGTGTTGTAACGTGTGGTGGATATCGTTGTTTTCTTACCTTCACTTAAGATTTGAGTAGATATAGTTTATATTTACTTAATAAAACACAAGTCTGAATCGTTTGAAAAGTTCAAGCAGAATCAGAGTGAAGTTTGACATCTTCGTGACGAGCAGATAAAATGTCTAAGATATGATCGTGGAGGTGAATATCTGAGTTACGAGTTTGGTATACACCTTAAGACAATGTGAAAGTTGTTGCACAACTCAAGCCACCTGGAACACCATAGTGCCATGGTGTGTTCCAACGTCATAGTCGTGCTCTATTGGATATGGTGCGTACTATGATGTCTTTTATCGTTTTGCCACTGTCGTTTTGGGGTTAAGCATTAGAGACAACTACATTCACTTTAAATAGGGCACCATCTAAATCTGTTGAGATGACACCATATGGTTTGGCAGAAACCTAAGCTGTCATTTCTTAGAGTTTGGGAATGCGACACTTAGGTCTGATAAACTCGAACCCAAAGCGGAAAAATGCATCTTCATAGAATACCCTAAGAATAGTTGGGTCTACCTTCTATCTCACATCCGAGTACAAAATATTTATTGCTAAAACTGGGTCCTTTCTCGAGAAAGAGTTTCTCTCGAAAGAATTGAGTGGGAGGAAGATAGAACTTGATGAGGTTGTTGAAACTTTATTTCAATCAGAGAGTAGCGCAATGCAGAGAGATGTTTCTCTGGAGCCTACGTCAATTGAAGAGGAAGTTAATGATGATGATTATGAAGCTTCAGATCAAGTTACTATCAAACCTCGTAGGTCGACAAGGACGTGTACTACTCCTGAGTGGTACGACACCCCTGTCTTAGAGGTCATGTTGTTGGACAACGATGAACCTCCGAGCTATGGAGAAGCGATAATGGGCTCGGATTCTGACAAATGGTTAGAGGCCATGAAATCTGATAAAGGGTCTATGTATGAAAACCAAGTATAGACTTTGGTAGACTTGCTCATTGGACGGCAGGGCGTTGAGTACGAATGGTCCTTTAAGATGAAGACAGACGTTGATGGTAAATGTCATGATTTATAAAGCTCGACTTGTCACAAAGAAGTTTCCGTCAAGTTCAAGGAGTTGACTGCAATGAGACTTTCTTACTCGTAGCGATGCTAAAGTCTATTGGAATTATGTTAGCAGTTGTTGCATTTTTCAATTATGAAATCTGGCAGATGGATGTTAAAACATCGTTTCCTTCCTTGAGGAAAGGTTGTGCTAGCTCCAGCAAACCTTCTATGGGCTAGTGCAAGTATCTCGAAGTTGGAATGTATGCTTTGATGAGTTTTTGGGTTTATACAAAGTTTACGAGAAACTTGTATTTACAAGAGAGTGAGTCGGAGCTCTATAGAATTTCTGGTAAGCATATGTGGTTGACATATTGTTGATCGGAAATGATGTAGAATTTCTGGAAAGCATAAAGGGTTGTTTGAAAAGAGTTTTTCCAAGGAAGACCTTGATAAAGCTACTTAATTGTTGGGCATCGAGATCTATAGAGATAGATCAAGACGTCTGATAAGATTTTCAATGAGTACATACCTTGACAAGATTTTCAAAGAGTTCAACATGGATGAGTAAAAGAAAGAGTTCTTGCCTGATTTGTAAGGTGTGAACTTGAGTGAGACTCAAAGCTCGACCACGACAAAAGAAAGAGAAAGTACGAACGTCGTCCCCTATGCCTTAGCCATAGGCTCTATATAGTATGCCATGATGTTTACGACACCTGTGTGTGCCTTGCTATGATTCTGTCAAGGGGTACAAGAGTGATCCAGGAGTGGAACACTGGATAGCGGTCAGGATTATCCTTAGTGACTAGAGGACTAAGGAAATATTTCTCGATGCAAGCTTTAAAGGGTTATGTCGATGCAAGCTTTATGTGATAAAGAGTTCGTATTAAAGGGTTATGTCGATGCAAGCTTTAACACAAATCCAGATGACTCTAAGTAGCAATCCAGATACATATAGTGGAGCAGCCATTTGGAATAGCTCCAAGTGGAGTGTGGTAGTAGTGTCACTAGTAGAAAACGGGCCTTTTGTCCCGGTTCGTAAGGGCCTTTAGTCCCGGTTCTAGAATTGGGACTAAAGGGTCGGGACTAAAGGCCTCCACTTTTAGTCCCGGTTGGACTACAAACTGGGACTAAAGGGGCTCCGCATTGCAGCTTTCTAGAGCGGGACCTTTAGTCCCGGTTGGTAACACCAACCGGTACTAAAGTTTTTTTCCAGTAATTTTTTAATTTTTTTTGGAATTTTTTTTCTAACTTTCAAATCTTTGAATTATTTGACAATTTAATCTCTAATCACCCCTCCTTACTGCTTTGGATTAATTTAACAATTTAATCTCTAATCACCCCTCCTTACTGCTTTGGATTAATTTAATAATTTAGTCTCTAATCACCCCTTATTCCAAATCGTCTAACTTCCCGGCCGGTCACCATCCTCTCACTGCTCCAACTCCAGCAAGCTTAACTTACGAGTTCTATCACCCCTAGTTTCCAAGTCTGCACTTGTTGTTTTCTTGACAATAGTAAGCTATCAATCCTATTAATCCTTGGGTCTTGATGTAACATGACTTAATTTTTTGAATTCCAAAAATTATTAAAATAAACAACAATAAATGATTAATAATCATATTGAATTTCAATGAACATAAAATATGTAATAATATTATTTTATGCATTTTTGCAATTTATTCATTTAATATGGCATAATTAATATCTTTCAACGTGTAAATCGAAATTCAACAAATAATATATCCATTATTATCAGAAAAACGTGAGGAATCCAAATATGACATCATTTATTTTAAATTTTTCTATCTCCATAACACTTTTTTTCCGACATCGTATGCAAAAGTTATAGCCGTTTTACTTTTTCATAACACTTTTTTAATCTTGTTTCAACTCCAGACTTTTTGTGCATTCAACATGCACCATCCAGAGCCACATTATCAATTTTCAAACCTTTCCCACTTCATTCGCTATTTTTCATCAATTTATTAATTTTTGGAGCTAAATGACCCTGAAATTGAAAAGCACTACAAATGAACTCTGAAAAGGTTGAAACTTGGCATGATATCATCATTTCACCCACATAGCATGTGCTAAAAAGTTGAGAGGCTTACGGCAAAAACTAGATGCACTTCATGTACAAACTGGACAATCCCTTTCAAAGTATCAGGGTTTTGGACGAAAACTCATATGTTACAAAGGCATTTTGTTTTTTAAAACTTATTTAAACTCCAGAGTTTTTGTGCGTTCAACAAGCACCATTCAAATCCACATCATAAATTTTCAACCATTTCCCACTTCATTCGCTATTTTTCGTGCATTTATTAATTTTTTTAGCTAAATGACCCTAAAATTGAAAAACACTACAAATGCACTCTGAAAAGGTTGAAACTTGGCATGGTATCATTATTTCAGCCACATAGCATGTGCTAAAAATTTGAGAGGGTTATGGTAAAAACTAGATGCACTTCATGTACAAACTGGACAATCCCTTTCGAAGTATCAGGGTTTTGGACGAAAACTCATCTGTTGAAAAGGCATTTCGTTTTTTAAAACTTATTTGAACTCCAGAGTTTTTGTGCATTCAACATGCACCATTCTAAGCCACATCATCAATTTTCAGCCATTTCCCACTTCATTCGCTATTTTTATGCATTTATTAATTTTTTAAGCTAAATGACCCTGAAATTGAAAAGCACTACAAATGAACTCTGAAAAGGTTGAAACTTGGCATGGTATCATTATTTCATCCACATGACATGTGCTAAAAAGTTCATAGGGTTACGGTAAAAACTAGATGCACTTCGTGTACAAACTGGACAATCCCTTTCGAAGTATCAGGGTTTTGGACGAAAACTCATCTGTTACAAAGGCATTTCGTTTTTTAAAACTTATTTAAACTCCAAAGTTTTTGTGCGTTAAGCATGCACCATTCAAAGCCATATCATCAATTTTCAACCATTTCCCACTTCATTCGCTATTTTTCATGCATTTATTATTTTTTGAGCTAAATGACCCTGAAATTGAAAAGCACTACAAATGAACTCTGAAAAGTTTGAAGCTTGGCATGGTATCATTATTTCACCCACATAGCATGTGCTAAAAAGTTAAGAGGGTTACGGTAAAAACTAGATGCACTTCGTGTACAAACTATATAATCTCTTTTGAAGTATCAGGGTTTTGGACGAAATCTCATCTGTTACAAATGCATTTTGTATCAGGGTTCCTAAGGCAACCAGGACTAATGTGTAGAGTGTGACCAAAGCCTTGTTTTCTACTAGTGTGTCTAGAGTGTGACATGGAAATTTGCAAAGTACACACGGATCTGAGTATCACAGACCCGTTGACTAATGACCTCTCTCAAATGCAAAGCATGATCGAACCCCAGAACTCTTTGGGTGTTAGATTCATAGCAATGTAAATGACATGGTGATATGAACTAGATTATTGACTCTAGTGCAAGTTGGAGACTGATGCAAATATGCCCTAGAGGCAATAATAAATTGGTCATTATTATATTTCCTTGTTCCTGATAATCATTTATTATCCATGCTATAATTGTATTGATCGGAAACTCAGATACATGTGTGGATACATAGACAACATCATCTCCCTAGTATGCCTCTAATAGACTAGCTCGTTGATCAAAGATGGTTAAGGTTTCCTAGCCATGGACATGAGATGTCATTTGATAATGGGATCACATCATTAGGAGAATGATGTGATGGACAAGACCAAAATTATAAACGTAGCATATGATCGTGTCAGTTTATTGGAACTATTTTCTGCATGTCAAGTATCTGTTCCTATGACCATGAGATCATGCAACTCACTGACACCGGATGGGTGCCTTGTGTGTATCAAACATCGCAACGTAACTGGGTGACTATAAAGGTGCTCTATAGGTATCTCCGAGGGTGTCTGTTGGGTTGGCATGGATCAAGATTGGGATTTGTTACTCCGTGTGACGAAGAGGTATCTCAGGTCCCACTCGGTAATACCACGTCACGAGATCTTGTATTACAGAACGAGTAAAGAGACTTGCCAGCAACGAGATTGAACTAGGTATGGACATGCCGACGATCGTATCTCGGGCAAGTAACAAACCGAAGAACAAAGGGAACAACATATGAGATTAACTGAATCCTTGACATAGAGGTTCAACCAAAGATCATCATAGAATATGTAGGGAACAATATGGGCATCCATGTCACGTCATTGGTTATTGACCGTAGAGGAGTCTCGGTCATGTCTACATAGTTCTCGAACCCGCAGGGTGTGCACACTTAAGGTTCGGTGATGTTTCGGTAGTCTAGAGTTATGTATGGTGGCGACCGAAGGTTGTACGGACTCCCGGATGAGATCCCGGATGTCATTAGAAGCTCCGGAATGGTCCGAAGGTAAAGATTGATATATAGGAAGTCCAATTTGGTCGTCGGAAAAGTTTTGGGCTCATCGGTAGTGTACCGGGAGTGCCGGCAGGGTACGGGGGACCATCGGGAGGGGTGTCTCAACCCAAGAGGCTATATGGGCTGTGGGAGGAGGTAAACCAGCCCCTATTGGGCTGGCCGAAGCCTACAAGGTGGAAAGAGTTTCCAAGTGGGAAGTAGGAGTTCTAATTTTACTAGGATTGGAGGAGGACTCCTCCTCTCCTCCTTGCACCATGGACAAGGGTTGGTCCCTTGTGCGCCAAGGCTCCTCCCTCCCTCCTCCTATATATACTAGAGGTTTTGAGACACAGAAAAACAGCCACGTGGTACCTCTCCTCTAGATCATAGTTTCTCCTCTAGATCATTTCAGCGGTGCTTAGGCGAACCCCTATTGGAATTGTTCCACCACCATCGCCGAAACGCCGTCGTGCCTGAACGCGGAGGTGCCATACGTTTGGCGCTAGATCGGAAGGACCGTGATCAGGATCGCGAGATGATTCGTGATTGGATCACGGGACGAATCGTGATGAGATCGCGGGACGGATCGTGATTGGATCGCGGGATGGATCATGATGGGATTGCAGGACGCTCGGTGATTTGGGTCGCGAAGATGTTCGACTACATCAACCGCCTTTCTTAACGCTTCCCGCTTAGCGATCTACAAGGGTATGCAGATCCACTCTCCCTCTCGTAGATGCTCATCACCATGGATATATCTTGCGTGTGCGTAGGAACTTTTTTGTTTCTCATGTAAGGTTCCCCAACATATATCTCCATGGTTTCTCCACGGGTCATCCTTCTAGAGCCATCTTCAATGCCCGATGTACACGATTTTCCTAGACCCGCCATCTTTCCTTATGTTAGCTGCTAAGACGTTGTATGATCCATGCACCACGTGCATCCGCAATATCCATGGCACACTCTCCAGCGACATATCCGTAACCGAGATAGTCATGCACCGTCGTGATCAACGCGGCTCTCATATAGAAATACTCGCTTTTGCTGGCGTCCCATGTCTTGGCCGGTGTTTTCCATAACGTATCTAACTCCTCTTGAAGTTGCCCCACATACAGATTAATATTATTTCCGGGTTGTTTCCGCCCTTGAATCAGCATGCTCATGTGTATGTACTTCCACTTCATGCCTAACCAGGGGGGAGGTTGTACATCCATACGAACACGGGCGATGTGCTATGGTTGGTGTTTTGGTTGCCAAACGGATTCATGCCATCGGTACACACGCCGAGCACGATGTTCCTTGCATCACATGCGAGATACCGATATTCACTGTTGAACGCTCTCCACTGGCTTCCATCCACGACGTGTTTCAGCTTCGGATCATCTCCATTGTTGGGCTTCTTCCTCTGCGCGTGCCAGGCATGATCTTTGCTTCCTTGTGATCTACAAAATACCGCTGGACATGGGGAGTGATTGCTAAGTACCATACAACTTTCTTGGGAGATTTCTTCCCGGCCTTCTGGTATCGAGAAGCATTGCACACCGGACATCTTGTCTTTTTCGCGTGCTCCTTCCGATAAATTATGCAATCGTTGATGCATGCATGGTATCTAACATGCGGTAGATCAAGAGGGTACACGATCTTCTTGGCCTCATCCGCACTAGTAGGACATAGATTCTCTGCGGGAAGAACATCCTTTAGGTACCTGAGAATCTCATGGAGATTAGTATCGGTCAATTTTTTTTACCCTTCATCTTCAGGAGTTCGAGTGTGAAACTCAAGTGGGTCACCTCGGGATTGCAACCATTATACAATGGAGTGTACGAGTCTACCACCAATTGCTGCAGCATGACCTCCTCTGTAGAAGCAGCTTTCCGAGTATAGCCATCCATGAAACCGGCCATTAGCAGGTGCTCCATCACATGACTAGTGTCATTGGTGTCTCGCCAAGCTTGTCCTTTGCATCTTCGACACGGACAAAAAACCTCTACCAGGTTATTTTCTTTCATGTCCTAAACCGCCGATCGCAACCACCTGTCCACCAGCGTTCTACTGACCATAATGATTGCCTGAACGGTGAAAATAAACAAATTGATTATAAAAATGCATGCATGCATCAAAGTCATACAAAAATTCAGCATGACCTTCCCTAAAAATAGGACATATAGAGTTTGCCCGGAATTCGCCGAAATGGAAATAAATCGATATTTCGGCAAAACATAGGCAATTCGCAAGCACAATTCGGCGACAACTCATTCCACACACACAATTTCCATCATATCGCATGATTATGTCATATCACACACATACACATATTTCCATTCTTGCAAAAGCATACATTTTTAATCACCTATCTCTAGATCGAGCACGGTGATGATGATGTCGATAGGTGTCGCCACACACACCTATGGAATGATCAAAAGTGGACAAAGCTCTTCTTGACAAGGCTATAGATCTATTTTGGGAGGTACATAGGTCACTTCACGAAATGCTAGCTAGATCTACCTAGCTTGCTAGTTTGGGACGAGACAAGTTCAACTAGTGGCGCGGGAAGCAAAAAGATAAAGGAGATGCATTAATGGAGGTTGGTGTAGTTAGCTAGGAGTAATAAAGAGAGACAAAGATAGGTAGAAGAAGGAGAGTAATGGGGGAGAAGTAGTGAGGAAGAAGCAAAGTGATGGAGAGAGGAGGTGGGAGTTAGGGGTAAGTGAGGAAGAGATGAGGGGAGGGGGGAGGGAAAAGGTGGTATGGCTGCGGCGTAGTAGTAGCGTTGGGCACAAAATGCGCTGTTGCTAATAAGCTAGCAGTAGCACTCCTCTAGCACGCGCGCTACTACTATGTGGGGCCCTCCATGTGGCCAGTTTCAGAATTAGCAATAGCAACATGAAAGAAAAGCACGCTACTACTATTACATTAGCAGTAGAGCGGTTATTCTGGGTACGCTACTACTAAACCTAGCATGGCGAGAACGGTCGGTCAATTTTAGTAGCAGCATTATTCTATCGAGCCGCGCTACTGCTAAGTTTGTAGCAGTAGCGCCTGTTCGCGGACCGCACTACTGCTAATTAGCAGTAGCGCCTCTTCCTGTCCCGCGCTGCTGCTAAGATTCTGTGTATAAAGTATTCCCTAGTAGTGTACCATAACCTATTATAACCAATTTAATGCATGTTCACACACAAGATAAATTATTATTAACTCATAGTTATTTAGGCATGGCATGAGAGGTTATAATATCTAATTATCAATACAAGCATGTTTACTCATGATATACTGAATGAGGATCAAACTAACTAAACATATTTACCAAAACGAAAAACAAGAAGAGTCACTCATACCAGATTCCTTTGCCACGATCACTTCATAAAATATCGCCATTATTGCGTTTCGCTTGCATGATCGAATGATATGATAATAATAATAGTTAAAGAATGGCATGGACTAAACTGGAATGCAGGGCAGTTTAAGATAAAGAAGAAGACAATGTAAAATTGACTCTCTATCAGATGAACAACAAAGCATATAAGAGTCACTCAGCATTTTCATCATGGTCTCAATAAAAATTAAAATTAAAGAAATTCAGAGAAACACACTGAAATATTTTTGGAGTTCTTGTTTTACTATGTCACAACCTAAGGGAAAAAAGAACGAGAAAAACTATTTACATGAGAAAGCTTCCAACAAGGAAGGGAAATCATTTTACGTTTTATTTTTAGTTCTACTACTAAATAATTGAGGAAATCAAAAGTTAAAAAGAATTAGAAAATATTTTTGGATTTTTAAAGTTTTTCAAACACACAAGAAAAAGCGGGAAAATTAAAGCTAACACGGATATACAATGAAAAAGGATGAAAACCAACAATTTATATGAAGTGTGAGAACATGAATGTGTTGGTGAGAAGTACGTACTCCCCCAAGCTTAGGCTTTTGCCTAGCTTGGTAATCACCACTCCTTATCTGGGTAATAGTTGAAGTGATACCTCGTGGAGGCATTCCTAGCCTCCTCCTCTGCCAGACGAGCGGTCTCCGCTGCCAAATGGGCAGCCTCCACCGCAATATTGTACTCTTACACCTCGTCCTCAAGAACATAATATCTTTGTCGACCCTAAAACTTAAAGGTGGAAGGTGCAGGCAAAATGACAGACATAGGCATATTTTCCTAAATATCAAATTGTACGCATAACCTCTAGCACGATTCACAAGAAATTCATGAGAACGCATAGCTTCATAGTCTAAACATCTGTCTAGCAAAATGGGGTCATTAGGTTGAGGTGACACTCCCAATTTTGCAGCTACGACGGATGCATAAATGCCTCCATATAATTCTCCATGACTAGAGTTGGAATGTATCATTGGGGCACCAATTGCACCAATGTTAAAACCTTACTCGCCCGTCACAACAGTATGCATAATAGTCAAGTCAGGGCCACATAATGCACTGTAATCTTCTTTTGCCTACTACGCATTTCCCTTTTGAATGGTGCAAAATAACGAGTAGAGGGAATTGTATATTTTAATTCTAGCATGTGTTACTGTCGGGGATATAACCCCGCGGTTTAACCCGCCTATTAGGCTGGGTCAGCGTACTGGTGGATTAAGAACTATACAAGATGGGCCGCGCTATCGATAATAAGTCAAGTAAGATAACTTACCAAATAAGCCGCCTGGCAGCCCAGCATGTGGACATGGCGACTCAAGGCCCACGGGGCAGAAGACACAAGAAACTTTCCTTGCTTGAGAGATAAGAAAAGTTAGAGATGTAATATATCACGAGTCATAACATGACCTGTACTCTTGTAAACCCAGGGTCTCGGCTTGTATAGAAAGGCGAGACCATGAGGCCAATAGGGCTAAGTTAGAAACCCTCAAGAGCTAGGTTGGAGATTTCGCACCCTTGTAATCGAGATCATCATCAATATAGACACAAAAGTAGGGCATAGGGTTTTACCCCCATCGGCTGGAACCAACCTAGGTAAATTCATCTCTCGTTCCCGATCAACCCCATCGAGTCGCCACACAGTGACGTTGTCCTCACTCTTAAGTTCTCGTTCTAGGACATCTGTCGTGACAAAACCACGATAGTTGGCGCCCGTCGTGGGGCTCTCGTGCGGTGGAGTAGAGTTCTCAGAGGGATCTCTTCTAGGTTTCAGGAGCTACGTGGCTGGTCAGATGACCAAGAGCCATTGTGGTAAGCTCTACATCGACAATTTAGGCTGGGTCCCGAGGCTGACTTAATCAAGTTTGTGTACCAGGTCCCGTTCGACAAAATCCACGTCTTCATCAGCAAGATCGGCGCGTCAGTACCTGAGCCGAACATCTGCCCCGACATCGTCGAGCCAGCTTGGTACGTTCAACCCGACTGGCGTCAAGCCGGCTGAAGTTACCACTTCGGGGGGAACGCCAAGTGAATCTGTCCTCTCCGGGATGGGCGGCTTGGGGGCTTTCCAAAGGCGGAAGCTGCTTAGGGAATAGCTGGGTCACACTGGCATGTCACCATCCGCGTGGAGGAGGCAACGACGGCTCAAGATCCATAGGTGGTGGGGGCTAAGGACCAGCACCGGAGTAATCGTCCAGGAGGAACTTATCATGGGAATAAGTTGCAAAATTACGAGGAGGCACACAAGGCACCTTGTCCAAAGCATAGCACCCTAGATAAGATGGCTACTCACTCACGGGAAAATTTTCACATTATGCAGGAGTTTCCTAAATGATATTTCCAAACCCGCAAATGAGGTAATGGGGGAGGATATCCGGGTCATCCTGGCCCTGACGGGTCACACGCTGGTTCACCTAGGGATCTTAAACAACAGAGTACCTGTCAATATAGTGATTTCACCACCAATACTGGCAAACGAGATTTGAAACACTAGCAGAGGGTTATCATCATGGTTGAGCTAGTAGATCCCAGTTACCTCAGTTCGTCCAAACAGCGAATCATCAGGAGCAGAGAGGATCACCCCTCCCAGGTTGACAACCCATGAGATTTGGCCTTGGTCGTGGAGCCTCAAGTAGGTGGCTATACCCTCACGAAGGTCTTGATTGTTGGGGCACGTTGCATGGAAACAAAAAATTTCCTACGCACACACAAGACCTATCCAAGGTGATGAGCATCTACGAGAGGGAGAGTGGATCTACATACCCTTGTAGATCGCTAAACGGGAAGCGTTAAGAAACGCGGTTGATGTAGTTGAACGTCTTTGCGCTCCAAACCGCCGAGCGTCCCGCGATACCATCACAATCCATCCTACAATCCAATCACGATCCATCCCACGATCTCATCACGATCCGTCCCGCGATCAAATCACGAACCGTCTCGCGATCTTGATCACGGTCCTTCCGATCTAGCGCCAAACGGACGACACCTCCACGTTCAGCACACGTATGGCTTGATGACGATCTCTGCCTTCTTGATCCAGCAAGAGGGAGCAGAGATGTTTACGAGTTATCTGGCAGTGCGATGGCATTGCGGCGATGGTGGTGGAGCTATTCCAGGAGGGCTTCGCCTAAGCACTGCTGAAAACCGATCTAGAGACGAAACTACGATCTAGAGAAGAAGAGGGTAGCACGTGGCAATTAGGTTTAGCTTTCCCCTCTAAATCCTCTAGTATATATAGGAGGGAGGGAGGGGAGGAGGCAGCCTCAAACCCTCATGATCTGGCCGAAATTGGAGGTGGAGGAGTCCTACTCCAATCCTATTAGGAGTAGGATTCCGCCTTTCCACTTGGAAACTCTTTCCACCTCTCCACCTTTGGATTTTTTCCTTCTCAAACCTCGTGAGCCTTAGTGGAGGACTCGGCCAGCCCACTATGGTCTGGTTTGTCTCCTCCCACAGCCCATGAGTCCCCTCGGGGCGTGACACCCCTCTCGATGGTCCCCCGGTACCCTCCCGACACTCCCGGTACACTATGATGAGCCCGAAACTTTTTCAGTGAACAAACCAGGACTTCCTATATATCAATCTTTACCTCTGGACCATTCTGGAGCTCCTCGTGATATCCAGGATCTCATCCGGGACTGCGAACAACTTTCAGTCACCACCATACATAACTCTATACTACCGAAACATCACCGAACCTTAAGTGTGCAGACCCTGCGGGTTCGAGAACTATGTAGACATGACTGAGACACCTCTACGGTAAACAACCAATAGCGGGACCTGGATGCCCATATTGGTTCCTACATATTCTACAAAGATCTTTATCGGTCGAACCTCTATGTCAAGGATTCAATTAATCCCGTATGATGTTCCCTTTGTTCTCCGGTATGTTACTTGCCCGAGATTCGATCATCGGTATATCCATACCTAGCTCAATCACATTGCCGGCAAGTCTCTTTACTCATTCTGTAATACAATATCCCGTGGCTAACACTTAGTCACCTTGCTTGGAAGGCTTATTGTGATGTTGTATTACCGAGTGGGCCCTGAGACCTTATCGTCACACCAAGTAACAAATTCCAGTCTTGATCCATGCCAACCCAACAGACACGTTCGGAGATACCTATAGAGCACCTTTATAGTCACCCAGTTAGGTTGCGACGTTTGATACACACAAGGCACTCCTCCGGTGTTAGTGAGTTGCATGATCTCATGGTCATAGGAACATATACTTGACATGCAGAAAACTGTAGCAATAAACTAACACGATCATATGCTACGTTTATAGTTTGGGTCTTGTCCATCCCATTATTCTCCTATTTATGTGATCCCGTTATCAAATGACATCACATGTCCATGGCCAAGAAACCTTGACAATCTTTGATCAACGAGCTAGTCTACTAGAGGCATAGTAGGGACATGGTGTTGTCTATGTATCCACACATGTATCTGAGTTTCCAATCAATACAATTCTAGCATGGATAATAAAAGATTATAATGAACTAGGAAATATGATAATAACCAATTTATTATTGCCTCTAGGGAATATTCCAACAGTCTCCCACTTGTACTAGAGTCAATAATCTAGTTCACATCACCATGTGATTCGCATTGTTATGAATCTAACACCCAATGAGTTCCGGGGCTCGATAATGCTTTGCATGAGAGAGGTTTTTTCGTCAATGGGTCTATGACATTCAGATCCGTGTGTACTTTGCAAATTTCTATGTCTTACTTCAGACACTGCTACCACAATCCAGTTGGAGCTATTCGAAATGGGTGCTCCACGATACGTATCCGTACTGCTACTGAGAGTCATCAGGATTGGTGCTAAAGCTTGCATCGACGTAACCCTTTACAATGAACTCTTTATCACCACCATAATCGAGAAATATTTTTTAGTCCTTTTGTAAGGATAATCTTGACCGTTGTCCAGTGAACCACTCTTGTATCACTCTTGTACCCCTTGATAGACTCATGGCATGGCACACACCAGGTGCGGTACACAGCATGGCATACTATATAGAGCCTATGGCTAAACATAGGGGACGACCTTTGTCCTTTCTCTTTCTTCTGCCGTGGTCGAGCTTTGAGTCTTACTCAACTTCACACCTTACAAATCAGGCAAGAACTCTTTCTCTGACTGGTCCATTTTGAACTCTTTCAAAATCTTGTCAGGTATGTACTTATTGAAAGTCTCATCAAGCATCTTAATCTATCTCCATAGATCTTGCTGCTCACCAATTAGGTAGCTTCATCCAAATCTTCTTTGAAAAACACTTTTCAAACAACCGTTTATGCTTTCCAGAAATTCTACATCATTTCCGACCAACAATATGTCATCGACATATGCTTATCGGAAATTCTATAGTGCTCCCACTCATTTTATTGTAAATACATGTTTCTCATAAACTTTTTATAAAAAATTTGATCACCTCATCAAAGCGTATATTCGAACTCCGAGATGCTTGCTCCAGCCCATAGAAGGATTGCTGGAGCTCGCACACCTTTTTAGCATCCTTAGGAGTGAAAAAACCTTTTGGTTGTATCTCATACAACCTTTCCTCAAGGAATGAAACGATGTTTTGACATCCATCTGCAAGATTTCATAATTAAAAAATGCAGCAACTGCTAACATAATTCCAACAGACTTTAGCATCGCTACGAGTGAGAAAGTCTCATCGTATTCAACTCCTTGAACTTGATGGATACTTCTTTTCGACAAGTCGGGCTTTATAAATAGTGACATTCACTATCAGCGTTTGTCTTCGTCTTAAAGGTCCATTTGTACTCAACGATTCGTCGTTCAACGAGCAAGTCTACCAAAGTCTATACTTGGTTTTCATGCATGGATCCTTTATCGGATTTCATGGCCTCTAACCATTTGTCGGAATCCAGGCCCATCATCGCTTCTCCATAGTTCGTAGGTTCATCATTGTCCAACGACATGACCTCGAAGATAGGGTTGCCATACCACTCAGGAGTACTAGCATCCCTGTCGACCTACAAGGCTTGATAGTAACTTGATCCGAAGCTTCATGATCATTATCATTAACTTCCTTTTCAACTGATGTAGGCTCCACAGAAACGTCTTTCTGTGCTATGCTACTCTCTGGTTGAAACAAAGGTTCAACAACCTCATCAAGTTATATCTTCCTACCACTAAATTCTTTCGAGAGAAACTGTTCATCAAGAAAGGAGCCGTTTTAGCAACAAACAATTTGTGCTCGAATCTGAGATAGAAGGTATACCCAACTGTTCTTAGGGTATTCCATGAAGATGCATTTGTCCGCTTTGGATTCGAGCCCAGTAGGTGAAAACCTTTTTTCACATAAGCTCGCAGCCCCAAACATTAAGAAATGACAGCTTAGGTTTCTATCAAACCATAATTCATGCGGTGTCATCTCAACGGATTTAGATGCTGCCCTATTTAAAGTGAAGGTAGTTGTCTCTAATGCATAACCCCAAAACAATAGTGGCAAAACGATAAGAGTCATCATAGTATGCGCTACATCCAATAAGGCACGACTACAACGTTCGGACACACCATCACACCTTGGTGTTCTAGGTGGCGTGAGTTGTGACACAACTTTCACATTGTCTTAAGTTGTATACCAAACTCGTAAATCAGATATTCACCTCCATGATCATATCGTAGACAATTATATCTTCTTGTCACGATGATCTTAAACTTCACTCTGAATTTGCTTGAACTTTTCAAACATTTCAGACTTGTCTTTCATGAAGTAAATATACACTATATCTACTCAAATCATGAGTGAAGGTAAGAAAATAATGATATCCACCACATGCTACAAGACTCATTGGATTGCATACATCAACATGTATCATTTCCAATAAATCACTTGCCTGCTCCATCAAACCGCAAAACATGGTCCTTAGTCATCTTGCCTAAGAGGAATGGTTCGCATGTATCAACCAATTCAAAATTGAATGAGTCCAAAGATCCATCAGCATGGAGTTTCTTCGTGCAATTTATACCAATATGACATTTAGCGGTAGTGCCACAAGTATGTGGTACAATCATTATTAACTTAGTATCTTTTGGCATCAATGTTATGAACATGTGTATTACTATGATCAAGATTCAACAAACCATTCTCACTGGGTGCATGACCATTGAAGGTATTATTCATGTAAACAGAATAACCATTATACTCTAACTTAAATGAATAACTATGTTGCAATAAACACGATCTAATCATGTTCATGCTTAATGCAAACACCAAATAACATTTATTTAGGTTTGTCACTAATCCCGAAGGTAGAGAGAGCGTGCGACGTTGATCACATCAACCTTGCAAACATTTCCAACACACATCGTCAGCTCACACTTAGCTAGTCTCCGTTTATTCCCTAGCTTTTATTTCGAGTTACTAACATTTAGAAATCGAACCGGTATGCAATACCTAGGTGCTACTAGGAGTGCTAGCAAGGTACACATCAATAACACGTATATCCAATATACTTTTGTCGACTTTGTCGGCCTACTTATCTACCAAGTACCTAGGGTTGTTTCGCTTCAGCAACCGTTCTCCTCATAATAGACGCACTTAGTCTCGGGTTTGGGTTTCAACTTTGGTTGCTTCACTAGAGCAGCAAATGACTTGCCATCCATGAAGTTTCCCTCCTTGCCCTTGCCCTTCTTGAAACTAGTGGTTTCACTAACCATCAACACTTGATGCTCCTTCTTGATTTCTACCTTCGATGTGTCAAACATCTCGAATAGCTCAGGGATCATTATTTCCATCCCTGGCATTTTATAGTTCATCACGATGCTCTAGTATGTTAGTGACAGTGACTTGGAGAACTATATCAATCACTGTCTTATCTGGAAGATCAACTCCCACTCGAATCAAGCGATTGTAGTACCCAGACAATCTGAGCACATGCTCAACGATTGAGCTATTCTCCTTCATCTTGCAGGCAAAGAATCTTGTTGGAGATCTCATATCTCACAACACGGGCACGAGCCTGAGATCCCAATTTCAGCTCTTAGAACATCTCATATGTTTCATGACTTTCAAAACGTTTCGGAGCCTCAGTTCTAATGCATGACGCACTGAACTATCAAGTAGTCATCGAAATGTGCCTGTCAGATGTTCATAACATCTACAAATGACGCTAGAGGGGTTGGCGCAACGATCGGTGCATTAAGGATATATGCCTTCTTTGCAGCAATTAGGACAATCCTCTGATCACGGACCTAGGCCGCATTATTGGTACCATCATCTTTCAACTCTATTTCTCTAGGAACATATAAAAATTAAAGGGAGCTACAGCGTGAGCTAGTAATCTACAACATAATTTGCAAAGACAATTTGACTATGTTCGTGATAATGAGTTTAGTTAATCATATTACTTAAAAACTCCCACGAAAATTGACATCCCTCTGGTCATTCAAGTGTCACATGATCCAAATCCACCAACTCAAGTCCGGTCATCACGTGAGTTGAGGTGGTTTCAATGGCGAACATCGTCATGCTGATCATATCTAGTATATGACTCATGTTCGACCTTTCGGTCTCTTGTGTTCCGAGGCCATGTCTGTACATGCTAGGCTCGTCAAGTTTAACCCGAGTGTTCTGTATGTGCAACACTGGCTTGCACCTGTTATATGTGAACGTAGAGTCTATCACACCCGATCATCACGTGGTGTCTCGACAAGGCGGATTTTCTTAACGGTGCACACTCGAGGAGAGCACAATTTTACCTTGAAATTTAAGTCAGGGATCACCTTATAATGCTACCGTCGTCCTAAGCAAAACAAGGTGCATAAAAGGATTAACATCACATGCAAATCATAAGTGACATGATATGGCCATGAACTCTTGCTTTTGATCTCCATCTTGAAAGCACCGGCATGATCTCCATCGTCACTGGCATGACACCATGATCTCCATCATCTTGATCTCCATCAACATGTCGCCATCAGGGTTGTCGCGCCCACCATGCTTCTACTACTATTGCTACCGCTTAGCGATAAAGTAAAGCATTACATAGAGCTTAATGATTGACACGCAGGTCATACAATAATTAAAGACAACCCTATGGATCCTACCGGTTGCCGTACTCATCGATGTGCAAGTCGTGATATTCTATACACCACATGATTATCTCATACATCACATATATCTCATCTTGTAATAGGCCATATCACATCACAACATACCCTGCAAAAACAAGTTAGACATCCTCTAATTGTTGTTGCAAGTTTTACGTGGATGCTACGGGCATCTAGCAAGAACAATTTGCACCTACGCAAAAACCACAACGGTCATACATAATTTACTTTTCAACATTCTCAAGGACCGCCTTTGTCGAATCCGATCCAACTAAAGTAGGAGAAACAGACACCCGCTAGCCATCTTTGTGCAACGAAGTTACACGTCAGTCGATGGAACCGGTCTCTCGTAAGAGTACGAGTAAGGTTGGTCTGGGCCGCTTCATCCCACAATACCGCTAAACCAAAACACGACCAAGGGAGGAAGCAATCTAAGCATCAACGCCCAAAAACTCCTTTGTGTTCTACTCGATATCTCATCTACACATAGACCTAGCTCATCATGCCATTGTTGGGGAATGTTGCATGGGAAACAAAAAATTTCCTACGGACACGCAAGATCTATCCATGGTGACAAGCATCTACAAGAGGGAGAGTGGATCTACATACCCTTGTAGATCGCTAAGCAGGAGCGTTAAGAAATGCGGTTGATGTAGTCGAACGTCTTCGCGATCCAAATCGCCGATCGTCCCGCGATCCCATCACGATCCGTCCTGCGATCCAATCACGATCCGTCCTGCGATCTCATCACGATCCGTCCCGCAATCCAATCACGAACCGTCTCGCGATCTTGATCACGGTCCTTCCGATCTAGCGCCGAACGGACGACACCTCCGCATTCAGCGTGCGTACAGCTCGATGACGATCCCCGCCTTCTTGATCCAGCAAGAGGGAGCGGAGAGGTGGATGAGTTCTCTGGCAGCGCGACAGCGTTGCAGCGATGTTGGTCGAGCTATTCCACCAGAGCTTCGCCTAAGCACTGCTGAAAACGGATCTAGAGGAGAAACTATGATCTAGAGAAGAAGAGGGCAGCATGTGGCAATTAGGGTTAGCTTTCCCCTCTAAATCCTCTAGTATATAAAGGATTGAGGGAGGTGAGGAGGCAGCCTCAAACCCTCAAGATCTATCCGAAATTGGAGGTGGAGGAGTCCTACTCCAATCCTATTAGGAGTAGGATTCCTCCTTTCCAGTTGGAAACTCTTTCCACCTCTCCACCTTTGGTTTTTTTCCTTCTCAAATGTCGTGGGCTTTCGTGGAGGCTTCGTCCAGCCCACTAGGGGATGATTTGTCCCCTCCCACAGCCCATGAGGCCCCTCGGGGCGTGACACCCCTCCCGATGGTCCCCCAGTACCCTCCCGGCACTCCCGGTACACTACCGATGAGCCCGAATCTTTTTCGATGACCAAACCAGGACTTCGTGTATATCAATCTTTAGCTCTGGACCATTCCAGAGCTCCTCGTGACATCCAGGATCTCATCCCGGACT
This sequence comes from Hordeum marinum, assembly GCA_022496015.1. Taxonomy (NCBI): domain Eukaryota; kingdom Viridiplantae; phylum Streptophyta; class Magnoliopsida; order Poales; family Poaceae; genus Hordeum; species Hordeum marinum. The sequence continues at coordinate 536,923 of JAAAWK010001059.1, forward strand.
CCGAACAACTTCCAGTCACCACCATACATAACTCTATACTACGGAAACATCACTGAACCTTAAGTGTGCACACCCTCCGGGTTCGAGAACTATGTAGACATGACAGAGACACCTCTACGGTCAATAACCAATAGCAGGACCTGGATGCCCATATTGGTTCCTACATATTCTACGAAGATCATTATTGGTCGAACCTCTATGTCAATGATTCAATTAATCCTGTATGATGTTCCCTTTGTTCTCCGGTATGTTACTTAACCGAGATTCAATCGTCGGTATCTCCATACCTAGTTCAATCTCGTGGCTGGCAAGTCTCTTTACTCGTTCCGTAGTACAAGATCCCGTGGGTAACACTTAGTCACATTTCTTGCAAGCCTTATTGTGATGTTGTATTACCGAGTGAGCCCTGAGACCTCTTCGTCACACGGAGTAACAAATTCCAGTCATGATCCATGCCAACCGAACAGACACGCTCGGAGATACCTGTAGAGCACCTTTATAGTCACCCAGTTACGTTGCGACATTTGATACACACAAGGCACTCCTCCGGTGTCAGTGAGTTGCATGATCTCATGGTCATAGGAACATATACTTTACATGCAAAAAACTATAGCAATAAACTGACACGATCATATGCTATGTTTATAGTTTGGGTCTTGTCCATCCCATCATGCTCCTAATGATGTGATCCCGTTATCAAATGACATCACATCTCCATGCCCAGGAAACCTTGACCATCTTTGATCAACGAGCTAGTCTACTAGAGGCATAGTAGGGACATGGTGTTGCCTATGTATCCACACATGTATCTGAGTTTCCAATCAATACAGTTCTAGCATGGATAATAAACGATTATCATGAACAAGGAATTAAGATAATTACCAATTTATTATTGCCTCTAGGGCATATTTCCAAAATTGATGGATATAGGTAGCTCCATTAATATTTAGTATTACGATAGCTTTCGGCGGATTAACCTCCCAGATAATAGTTTGCACACTTAATCCTTAGTTTTTCATCGCATTGTTCCTGGAAAGCCAACATACCCAATTGGGCTGATTAAACTCGATGTTGCCTTTGGTAAAAATAAAGAGCCCTTACCAAGGTCTCTTCTAAAGGCCGGCTTATGCTCATTGCATGGCTCGCCCTTTCTATATCTAGCCCAAGCTGAAGATGTCAGGTCCTAAAGGTATTATCACTATGAGGGACAACAAAGAGACCGCTCAGTAGTGCGAGGAAGGAGATGCGTCGTACGCTGAGTTTTCTTGCGCTGCTTAGGAACTGAAGTTCTATGCGGCCAATGTTGACCGAGCTCATATGATTCCCCTCAAGAAAGCAACAACTAGGTCTGAGTCACCACTCAAGTTCAAGCCAGCTGAAGGTACCAAACAGATTGACTTAACGGAAGGCGACTCGTCCAAGCAGTTCAGCATAAGAACCGGCTTGGATCCCAATAGGAAAGCACACTAAGTATGACAATACCTCCGTTGTTTTAACGAGGAGAGACACAACGCTATTGGAAAAGAGGTAGCCTGGCTCCTAGAAGCCGTGTTTATAATTGAAGGTTTTCACCCCTGTGTGGCTACCTAACCCGGTGCTAGTTTTGAAAAAGAACGGCACCTGGCGCATGTGTGTTGACTACACAGACTCACCGAAGCTTGTCTCGAGCATCCTTTTGCTCTCCCCTGTATCAACCAGATCGGTGACTCTACGGCGGGTTGCGAGCGTTTGTGCTTCCTAGATCCATACTCTCGTTATCACCAGATCAAGATCGCCATCGAGGATCAAAACAAGACGGTTTGCATAACTCCTTTTGGAGCTTTCTGCTATGTTTCTATGCCTTTTGGAGTCAAAAGCACAGGGGTGACTTCCAGCGGTGTGTTCAGAAATGTCTCCACCCACAAATTGGGCGCAATGTTCATCGTGGTTAAATCTCTGAAGAAGGAGACGCTCTTGGATGACCGCAAGCAGATATTTGATAACCTTGAGTATATTAGATGAAACTTAACCCGACAAAGTGTGTTTTGGTGTTCCTGCAGGTAAACTACTTGGATTCCTGGTCTGTGAGCGAGGCATTGAGGCTAACCCAGATAAGATCACAGTAGTGACTTCAATGGGTCAGCCAGCTAACATAAATCAGGTCCAGCGCATGGCTGGTCGCACTGCGGCATTGAGCCGGTTTGGAAGCCACCTTGGCGAGAAGGTAATTCCTCTTTATTAGTTGTTGAAGAAGACAGGCGATTTCATCTAGACTGATGCCTCTAACGAATATTTTTGAAGCCATCAAGAACCAACTTGTTGATCCACCCATTATAGCCGCACCGACCGACAAAGAGCCCATGCTCCTGTACATTGCTACAAATTCTAAAGTGGCAAGTGTTGCAGTTGTCGTTGAGCAAAAGAAGGCACGGACGAAATATCCAGTTTAGCGACTAGTTTATTTTTCCAATGAGGTCTTAACATAATCCAAGCAGCAATACCCGCTTTGTCAAAAGCTTGTTTTCGGAGTTTTATGGCAAGCGGGAAGTTCAAGCACCATTTTCAGGAACATCCAATCACTATGGTTAGTTCAGCACCCCTTGGGCGTATCATACAAAATCATGAGTGTTGGGGATATGACCCCACGGTGATGTTAGGGAATGTTGCATGGGAAACAAAAAATTTCCTACGCACACGAAGATCTATCCATGGTGATGAGCATCTAGGAGAGGGGGAGTGGATCTACGTACCCTTGTAGATCACTAAGCGGGAAGCGTTAAGAAACGCGGTTGGTGTAGTCGAACGTCTTCGCGATCCAAATTGCCGAGCGTCCTGCAATCCAATCACGAACCGTCCCGCGATCCAATCATGATCCGTCCCACGATCTCGTCACAATCCGTCCCGCGAGCCAATCACGATCCGTCCCATGGCCTTGATCACGGTCCTTCCGATCTAGTACCGAACGGACGGCACCTCCGCGTTCAGCACACATGCAGCTTGATGACGATCTCCAGCGTCTTGATCCAGCAAGAGGAAGTGGAGAGGAGGAAGAGTTCGCCGGCAGCATGAAGGCGCTCCGGTGATGGTGGTGGAGCAATTCCGGCAGGGCTTCGCCTAAGCACTGCGGAAATACGATCTAGAGGAGAAACTATGCACCGGTGGAACGGGTAACACATGGCCGTAAATTAGTGCAAAAACCCTTCAATTCCACTAGTATATATAGGAGGGAAGGAGAGGAGGTCTTGGCGCAGGGATAAGCCCTCCTTGGAGTCGGCCGAAGCCAAGGGGGAGGAGTCCTACTCCTTCTCCAATCCTAGTAGGAGTAGGACTCTCCCTTTTTGCCTTTTTTTCCACCTTTTCCATTGCGCCTTTTTCTTCCAGCCACATGGGCCTATTGTGGTTGTTCCACCAGCACACTAAGGGCTGGTTTTCGCTCTCCCACAGCCCATGGAGCCTCATGGGTCGAAATACTCCTCCCGGAGGCCTCCCAGTACACTACCGGCACTCCTGGTACACTACCGATGAGCGCGAAACTTTTCCGGCGACCAAAATGGGACTTCCTATATATGAATCTTTACCTCCGGACCATTCCGGAGATCCTCGTGACATTTGGGATCTCATACTGGACTCCGAACAACCTTCAGTCACCACCATACATAACTCTATACTACCGAAACGTCATCAAACCTTAAGTGTGCAGACCCTGCGGGTTCGAGAACTATGTAGACATGACCGAGACACCTCTACGGTCAATAAAAAATGGCGGGACCTGGATGTCCACATTGGTTCCTACATATTCTATGAAGATCTTTATCGGTTGAACCTCTATGTCAAGTATTCAGTTAATCCCGTATAATGTTCCCTTTGTTCTTTGGTATGTTACCTACCCGAGATTCGATCGTCGGTATCCCAATACCTAGTTCAACCTCGTTACTGCAAGTCTCTTTACTCGTTCCGTAATACAAGATCTTGTGGCTAATGTTTAGTTACATTGCTTGCAAAGCTTGTTGTCATGTTGTATTACAGAGTGGGCCCTGAGATACCTCTCTGTCACATGGAGTAACAAATCCTAGTCTTGATCCATGCCAACCCAACAGACACCCTCAGAGATACCGGTAGAGCATCTTTATAGTCACCCAGTTACGTTGCGATGTTTGATACACACAAGGTACTCCTCCAGTGTCAGTGAGTTGCATGATCTCATGGTCATAGGAACATATACTTGACATGCGGAAAACAGTAGCAATAAACTGACATGATCATATGCTATGTTTGTAGTTTGGGTCTTGTCAATCACATCATTCTCCTAATGATGTGATCCCGTTATCAAATGACATCTCATGTCCATGGCCAGGAAACCTTAACCATCTTTGATAAACAAGCTAGTTTACTAGAGGCATACTAGGGACACGGTGTTTGTCTATGCATCCACACATGTATCTATGTTTCCATTCAATACAATTATAGCATGGATAATAAACGATTATAATGAACAAGGAAATATAATAATAAACTATTTATTTATTGCCTCTAGGGTATATTTCCAACAGTCTCCCACTTGCACTAGAGTCAATAATCTAGTTCACATCACTATGTGATTTACATTGTAATGAATCGAACACCCATGCAGTTCTGATGTTGATCATGTTTAGCCCTTGGAAGAGGTTTAGTCAACGGGTCTGCAACATTCAGATCTGTGTGCACTTTGCAAATATTTATGTCCTTCTCCTCGATGTAATATTGAATGGAATTGAAGCGTCGCTTTATATGTCTGGTCCTCTTGTGAAACCTTGATTCCTTGGCCAGAGCAATGGCACTAGTGTTGTCACAGAACAGGTTCAATGGATTCAGTGCACTGGGCACTACTCCAAGATCTGTCATGAACTGCTTCATCCAGACACCTTCCTTTGCTGCCTTCGATGCTGCGATGTACTCTGCTTCGCATGTAGAATCGGCTACCACGCTTTTCTTGGAACTGCGCCAGCTTACCGCTCCCCCATTGAGAATAAATGCGTATCCGGTTTGCAACTTAGAGTCATTCGGATCAGTGTCAAAGATTGCATCGACGTAACCCTTTGCGACGAGCTCTTCATCACCTCCATAAACGAGAAACATTTCCTTAGTCCTTTTCAGGTACTTAAGGATACTCTTGACCGCTTGCCAGTGCTCCATTCCAGGATCACTTTGAAACCTTCCGGCCATACTTATGGCAAGGCTGACATCGAGTCTTGTGCACAGCATTGCATACATGATAGAGCCTATGGCTGAAGCATAGGGGATGGCATTCATCCTTTCTTTATCTTCTGCAGTCACTAGGCATTGAGTCTTACTCAACTTCACGCCTTGTAACACAGGCAAGAACCCCTTCTTGGACTGATCCATTTTGAACTTCTTCAAAACTTTATCAAGGTATGTGCTTTTTGAAAGTGCTATTAAGCGTTTCGATCTATCTCTATAGATCTTAATGCCTAATATGAAAGCAGCTTCTCCTAGGTCCTTCATCGAAAAACTCTTGTTCAAATACTCCTTCACACTTTCCAGCATTTCTATATCATTTCCACTCAGCAATATGTCATCCACATATAACACTAGAAATGCTACAGAGCTCCCATTCACTTTCTTGTAAATACAAGTTTCTCCATAAACTTGTACACACTCAAACGCTTTGATCACCTCATCAAAATGCTTATTCCAACTCCGAGATGCTTGCACCAGTCCATAAATGGATCGCTGGAGTTTGCAAACTTTGTCAGCATTCTCTGGATCGACAAAACCTTCGGGTTGCATCATATACAACTCTTTCTCAAGGAAACCGTTGAGGAACGCCGTTTTGACATCCATCTGCCAAATTTCATAGTCGAAATAAGCAGCTATTGCTAACATGATTCTGACAGACTTAAGCATCGCTACGGGTGAGAAGGTCTCATCGTAGTCAACTCCTTGAACTTCTGAAAAACCCTTTGCCACAAGTCGAGCTTTATAGATGGTGTACCGTCCGCGTCCGTCTTCTTCTTAAAGATCCATTTGTTATGAATGGCCTTTTGCCCTTCAGGTAATACTTCCAAAGTCCACACTTTTGTTCTCATACATGGATCCCATCTCGGAATGCATGGCCTCTAACCATTTCTCGGAATCCGGGCCCATCACCGCTCCTTCATAGCTCGTAGGTTCATTGTTGTCCAACAACATGACCTCCAAGACAGGGTTGCCGTACCACTTAGGAGTAGTATGCGTCCTTGTCGACCTACGAGGTTCATTAGTAACTTGATCCAAAGCTTCATGATCATCATCATTAACTTCTTCTTCAATGGTCATAGGCTCTACAGAAACATCTTTATGCGCTGCGCTACTCTCTGGTAGAAGTAAAGGTTCAACAACCTCATCAAGCTCTAGTTTCCTCCCACTCAACTCTTTCGAGAGAAACTCTTTCTCAAGAAATGTTCCGTTCTTAGCGACAAACACTTTGCCTTCTGATCTGAGATCGAAGGTATACCCGACTGTCTCTTTCGAGTATCCTATGAAGACACATTTCTCCGCTTCGTGTTCCAGCTTTTTAGGCTGATGCTTTTTGACATAAGCATCACATCCCCAAACTTTAAGAAACGACAACTTTGGCCTCTTGCCAAACCATAGTTCATATGGCGTCGTCACAACAGATTTCGATGGTGCCCTATTTAAAGTGAATGCAGCTGTCTCTAATGCAAAACCCCAAAACGATAGTGGCAAGTCAGCAAGAGACATCATAGATCGCACCATATCTAATAAGGTTCGATTACGACGTTCGAACAAACCATTACGCTGTGGTGTTCCGAGCTGTGTCAACTGTGAAAAAATTCCACACTGTCTGAGGTGACTGCCAAACTCATAACTAAGATATTCACCTCCTCGATCAGATCGCAGGAACTTAATCTTCTTGTTACGATGATTCTCAACTTCACTCTAAAATTGCTTGAACTTTTCAAACGTTTCAGACTTGTGTTTCATCAAGTAAATATACCCATATCTACTTAAGTCATCAGTGAAGGTGAGAAAATAACGATATCCACCACGCGCTGCAACATTCATTGGACCGCACACATCAGTATGTATGATTTCCAATAAGTCACTTGCCCGTTCCATTATTCCAGAGAACGGCGTTTTAGTCATCTTGACCATGAGGCATGGTTCACATGTGTCAAGTGATTCAAAATCAAGTGACTCCAGAAGTCCATCAGCATGGAGCTTCTTCATGCGTTTTACACCAATATGACCTAAACGGCAGTGCCACAAGAAAGTGGTACTATCATTATCAACTCTACATCTTTTGGCATCAATGTTATGAAGATGTGTATCATCACTATCAATATTCAATATGAATAAACCCCTCACATTGGGTGCATGACCATAAAAGATATTACTTATAAAAATAGAACAACCTTTATTCTCTGATTTAAATGAGTAACCATCTCGCAATAAACAAGATCCAGATATAATGTTCATGCTTAACGCAGGCACTAAATAACAATTATTCAGGTTCATCACTAATCCCGATGGTAATTGAAGAGAGAGCGTGCCGACAGCGATCACATCAACCTTTGAACCATTTCCCACGTGCATCATCACTTCATCCTTTTCTAGCCTCCGTCTATTCCGTAGTTCCTATTTTGAGTTGCAAATGTGAGCAACCGAACCGTTATCAAATACCCAAGCACTACAACGAGAGCTAGTAAGGTACACATCAATAACATGTATATCACGTATACCTTGTTTGTCATTGGCCGCCTTCTTGTCAGCCAGGTACTTGGGGCAGTTCCGCTTGAAGTGACCAGTTCCCTTGCAATGAAAGCACTCAGTTTCCGGCTTACACTGGTAGAAAAATGCCCATTTGTCCCGGTTCTAGAGGGCCATTTGTCCCGGTTCCGGAACCGGGACTAAAGGGTCGTTACTAATGCCCAAAACCTTTAGTCCTGGTTTGCCCACGAACCGGGGCAGATGGGCCTCCACGTGGCCTCTGTGGCTTGCCCAGGCAGGAGGGCCTTTTGTCCCGGTTGGTAGCACCAACCGGGACCAAAATGCATCCACGCGTCAGCAGTTGCGGGGCTGGGGTTTTTTTTGAGAGGGGGGGATAGGGGTTTTGTAGGATTAATTTTGGGGTTTAATATATTGTGTTAGCTAGCTAATAGAGAGTGGTGTCCTCTCTTATCTCCGTGCTTGGTCGACGCTTCGTAATATACGTATAGAGAGGACTCGACATGCTAGCTAGTAAGCAAATGAAGGAATTAAACCATTAAGTACAGAAGATCGTCATGAACATATACAGAGAGAAGTGAGATTGTTCGAACAACAAGTTTTCGTATATCTATCCGACGCTACTGGCTACATATGTACAATATAAGATCTCTTACAATACCCTAACATCTGAAATCAAGTTTCATATGGTATTCTCCCTCTTTTGTGATGACGTGTTCAAGAAAGAATCCCGCCAATTCCTCTTGAATAGCTATTATGCGATCTGGTGGTAGGAGTTGTTCCTGCAGCTCCCAAAGCTAATTCGAAGAAGGGGGTCAATACATATATACGAATAAAACTCAATACAAATGATGGTAATAAAATAAAATTGTGAATATTATTGCTTACGCACATCAAAATCTTTTTTAGAGTAGCCGCCCTGCTTAGAGATCGTCGCGTTGTAGATGCACTCGCATACGTAGTATCCACAAAGATTAGTCCCTGTTTCCCTATGCAACCACTTTACGAGAAATAGAGGTCAATCAAACTAATAATCAAGCATTATATAAATGGTATTGATGAAACTAGCTAGAATCAATATAATGGGAGATGCGCGGAACTAGCTAGTAGTACTTACTTTCGGGTGTGTAAATTTTAGCTCCTTCGGCAGTCCCAGAGATTTTGTGGTGAACGGTATCCAAACCCTACCAGACATAGAAAATAATTATTACCTGATATCAGGAAATGAACAAAGTTACCGAAATGGTGCGATAATGATCAATTGAACTTACTTCTTAAGCATTTTAGTGATGATCCCATACATCTTGGGATCTTTTCGTCTTGAGTCTAAGACGGTTACTAGTCCCTCCTCAAGCATAATCTCTAGGAGAATATAGTGGAAGCTGCGCACGCATGCATAACTCATCAATTACAACATGACACTTAATATACAAACATGATATAGCATGGATATATTAGTGTGCCAAACATACAAGTTTTGTCGAAAAACATGGGGGCATGTGTTGACACCAGTTTTTGGCACGACAATAAACCTATATAAGATGGCGCCCGGAGCCAGACACCCGTGCAACCGATGTCTGATGGAAAACGTGACTAGGGGTGAAACCGGATCGGATTCGTACGGATAATCTCTATACCGTATCATATTCCATATTTATTTTCGGATTTGGAAGCGGAACAGATGCGAATTCGAGTACCGGATAATGCGGATTCGAATACCGGATTAGGCAGATTCGGAAACGATACGGTAACGGAATGGAATCGGATCGAAAACGGAAATACCGTATCCTCATGCATGTCCAACGTCCCCCCCTCATGTCGAAGTTATCGGGAAGGGGGTAGATCGACAACGACGCTCTTTCTTCTAGGGTTTGGGTGGCCTCGATAGTTGGTTGGGTGAGCGGTTTTCTTTTCCTTCTTCATTTTTTTACTTTGGTTTTTCTTATATATGTCTGTTTTCGTTTTCACTCTACATTTTCGTACATATGACAAGCAACGAAGACTTTTTACATGAAGATATACACACATATACATGAACATATATACATATACATGAAAAAAAATATACATGAACATATATATACATAAACATATACCCAGATGACACATATACATGAACACAGGGATCAGGAGGGCTCACTGGGGGCGGCGACTCGGAGGCGGTGGGAACGGCGGCGACGGGGACAAGGCAACGGGGACGGCGGTGACGGGGAGGCGACGGGGACGGCAGCGACGGGGAGACGACGGGAACGGCAGCGACGGGGAAGACGAGGACGACGGCGACGGGGAGGCGTCAATGGGAACAGCGGCAATGGGGAAGACGGGGACAGCGGCGATGGGGAAGACGGGGACGACGGCAACGGGAACGGCAGCGACGGGGAAGACGGCGACGGGGACGAGGACGGCAGCGACGGGGAGGCCACGAGGACGGCGGCGACGGGGCCAGCGGCTCGGGGAGGCGACGGGGCCGACGACGAGGACGGGGCCGGTGACGGGGAGGCGATGAGGACGGCGAGCTCGGGCAGCCTGGCGACATCAATGTGCTCGGCATCGTCGGGGGCAAGTGCTAGATGAAATCTGAAAAAAATCTGAACTGTCGCTTATATACACAGAGCATTGTTCCCGGTTGGTGTCACCAACCCGGACCAATGCCACCTTTAGTCCCGGTTGGTGGAACCAACCGGGACCAAAGGTCTCTTTTCATAATAACATCGGTGGTGCCGGCGACAATCATACAAGATACCAAAACCATCGCACTATATAATAACAAGCAATAATACAAGTAAGAAAATTAGACAATTATCTATCTAATCATACAAGTAAGATTTTTTTCCTTTTATAAAGAAGATAAGAACAAGAGGCTCACCATGGTGGTGCTGGCTACGAGATCGGCGCGGGCGATCAACGGCGGTGAAGACAGGGATGGGACATGACGGACTGCTAAATCTGGAGAAATCTTGAGGAAAATGGAGCTTGGAGGTCAAGTTTGGAGAGGAGAAAGCTTAAGTAGTGTGGCTTGGGCATTTCATCGAACACCTCATGTGCATAAGAGGTGAGCTAGAGCACCAAAAAGCCCTCTCCTTGCCGGCCAGGAAAAAACAGAGCAGTGGCTCGCGGGCGAGGGGTATATATAGCCAATTCATTGGTCCCGGTTTGTTTCTAGAACCGGGACTAAAGGCCATCCTTTAGTCCCGGTTCCAGCTATGAACCAGGACCAATGGTTGTGGGCCATGAGCGAGGCATAGTGGTCCCGGATCGTGTCTGGAAACGGGGCTAATGGGTCCAGACGAACCGGGACCAATGCCACACGAGGCCCGGCCGGCCTCCTGGGCGCACGAACCGGGACATATGCCCCCATGAGTCCCGGTTCTTGATGGAACCGGGACTAATGGGCTGGCCAGGCCTGAACCAAAGCCATGTTTTCTACTAGTGTTAGGTCCATGCTTAGGCTTCTTTACAGGAGTAGCAACTGCTTTGCCATCCTTCTTGGTTTTACCCTTCTTTCCCTTGCCTTTGCCCTTGCCGTTCTTCTTGAAACTAGTGGTTTTATTGACCATCAACACTTGATGTTCTTTCTGGATTTCAGACTCAGCGACTTTAAGCATCGCAAACAGCTCGGCAAGAGAATTATTCATCCCGTGCATGTTATAGTTCATCACAAAACTTTTGTAACTAGGTGGAATGATTGAAGAACTCTGTCAGTGATCGCCTCTACAGGAAGGGCAATTCCCAACTCTGCCAGACGAGTCGAGTACCCAGCCATTCTGAGTACATGTTCACTAATAGACCCATTCTCCTCCATTTTGCAAGCATTGAACTTATTGGAGGTTTCATACCTCTTGATCCGTGCGTTCTTCTCCAAGATGAACTTCAACTCCTAGAACATCTCATATGCTCCATGACGTTCAAAACGTCTTTGAAGTCCCGGTTCTAAGCCATACAATATTGCACACTGGACTATTGAGTAATCTCCAGAATGTGTCTCCCAAGCGTTCTTAACGTCTTTGGATGACAAGTCTGCGGGCTGGTTACCAAGCGGTGCATCAAGGACATATAATTTCTGGGAAGCAGTGGGGATAATCCTCAGATTACTGGCTCAGTCAACAAAGTTACTTCCATCATCTTTCAGCTTAGCTTTCTCTAGGAACGCATTAAAATTCAGGGGTGCTACTGCGCGAGCCATTGATCTACAACATAAATATGCAAAGGTTATTTAGACTATTGTTCAAGATAATGATTTTAGTTAATCATATTACTAAAGCTCCCACTCAAATTGACATCCCTCAGGTCATCTGAGTGACACATGATCCAAATTCACCAACTCAAGTCCGATCATCACGTGAGTTGAGGATGTTTCAATAGTGAACATCATTATATTGATCATATCTACTATATGACTCATTTTTGACCTTTCGGTCTCTGGTGTTCCGAGGCCAAGTCTGTACATGCTAGGCTCGTCAAGTTTAACCTGAGTGTTCGGCGTGTGCAAGACTGGCTTGCACCCTTTGTATGTGAACGTAGAGTCCATCACACCCGATCATCTTGTGGTGTCTCAACACAACGAACTTTCACAACGGTGCACACTCGGGGAGAACACAGTTCATCTTGAAATTTAAGGTTGGTATCACCTTATAATGCTACCATCGTACTAAGAAAAACAAGGTGCATAAAAGGATTAACATCACATGCAATTCATAAGTGACATGATATGGCCATGAACTTGTGCTTTAGTTCTCCATCTTGAAAGCTTCGGCATGATCTCCATCGTCACCGGCACGACACCATGATCTCCATCATCTTGATCTCCATCAATGTGTTACGATTGTTGTTGTGGCGCCAGCCCTGCTACTACTTCTATTGCTACCATTTAGCAATAAATTAAAGCATTACATAGCGCTTAATGATTGACACATAGGTCATACAATAATTAAAGACAACCCTATGTCTCCTGCCGGTTGCCGTACTCACCGACATGCAAGTCGCGAATTTCTATACATCACATGATCATCTCATACATCACATATATCACATCATGTAATTGGCCATATCACATCACAACATACCCTGCAAAAACAAGTTAGATGTCCTCTAATTGTTGTAGCATGTTTTACGTGGCTGCTATGGGTATCAAGAAATATCGTATCTCACCTACGCAAAAGCACAACGGTGATACATAAGTTTCTTTTCAACCTTCTTGAGGACCGCCTTTGTCGAATCCGATCCAACTAAAGTGAGAGAAATTGTCACCCGCAAGCCATCTAGGCAACAAGTTGCGTCGTGGGAACCGGTCTCTCGTAAGCGTACGAGTAATGTTGGTCTGGGCCGCTTCGTCTCACAATACCGCTGAACTAAAACACGACCAAGGGAGGAAGCAATCTAAGCATCAACGCCCACAAACATTTTGTGTTCTACTCGAGATCTCATTGACACATAGACCTAGCTCATGATGCCACTGTTGGGGAACGTTGCATGGGAAACAAAAAATTTCCTATGAACACAAAGATCTATCCATGGTGATGAGCATCTACGAGAGGGGGAGTGAATCTACGTACCCTCGTAGATCGCTAAGCGGGAAGCGTTAAGAAACGCAGTTGGTGCAGTCGAACGTCTTTGCGATCCAAATTGCCGAGCATCCCGCGATCCAATCAATAACCGTCCCTCAATCCAATCACGATCCGTCCTGCGATCTCGTCACGATCCGTCCCGCGATCCAATCACGATCCGTCCTGTGGCCTTGATCACGGTCCTTCTGATCTGGTACCGAACGGACGGCACCTCCGCGTTCAGCACACGTGCAGCTTGATGACGATCTCCACTGTCTTGATCTAGCAAGAGGAAGTGGAGAGGAGGAAGAGTTCGCCGGCAGCATGATGGCGCTCCGTCGATGGTGGTGGAGCAATTCCGGCAGGGCTTCGCCTATGCACTGCAGAAATACAATCTAAAGGAGAAACTATGCATCGGTGGAACGGGTAGCACATGGCCGTGAATTAGTGCAAAAACCCTTCAATTCCACTAGTATATATAGGAGGGAAGGAGAGGAGGACTTGGCGCAGGGCTCAACCCTCCTTGGAGTCGGCCGAAGCAAAGGGGGAGGAGTCCTACTCCTTTTCCAATCCTACTGGGAGTAGGACTCTCCCTTTTTGCCTTTTTTTCCACCTTTTCCATTTGGCCTTTTTCTTCCAGCCACATGGACTAATGTGGTTGTTCCACCATCCCACAAAGGGCTGGATTTCACTCTCCCACAGCCCATGGAGCCTTTTGGGTCGAAATACCCCTCCCGGAGGCCTCCCGATACACTACCGATGAGCCCGAAACTTTTCCGGCAACCAAAACGGGACTTCCTATACATGAATATTTACCTCCGGACCATTCCGGAGCTCCTCGTGACGTCCGGGATCTCATCCAGGACTCTGAACAACCTTTGGTAACCACCATACATAACTCTATACTACCGAAACGTTACCAAACCTTAAGTGTGCAGACCTTGCGGGTTCGAGAACTATGTAGACATGACCGAGACACCTCTACGGTCAATAACCAATGGAGGGACCTGGATGTACACATTGGTTCCTACATATTCTATGAAGATCTTTATCGGTTGAACCTCTATGTCAAGGATTCAGTTAATCCAGGATAATGTTCCCTTTGTTCTTTGGTATGTTACCTGCCCGAGATTCGATCGTCGGTATCCTAATACCTAGTTCAACCTCGTTACCGGAAAGTCTCTTTACTCATTCCGTAATACAAGATCACGTGGCTAACACTGAGTCACTTTGCTTGCAAGGCTTGTTGTGATATTGCATTACCGAGTGGGCCCTGAGATACCTCTCCGTCACACGGAGTAACAAATCCCAGTCTTGATCCATGCCAACCCAACATACACCCTCGGAGATACCTGTAGAGCACCTTTATAGTCACCCAGTTACGTTGTGACGTTTGATACACAAAAGGTAGTCCTCCGGTGTCAGTGAGTTGCATGATCTCATGGTCATCGGAACATATAATTGACATGCGGAAAACAGTAGCAATAAACTGATACGATCATATGCTATGTTTGTAGTTTGGGTCTTGTCCATCACATCATTCTCCTAATGATGTGATCCCATTATCAAATGACATCTCATGTCCATGGCCAGGAAACCTTAACCATCTTTGATCAATGAGCTAGTTCACTAGAGGCATACTAGGGACACGGTGTTTGTCTATATATCCACACATGTATCTATGTTTCCATTCAATACAATTATATCATGGATAATAAACGATTATCATGAACAAGGAAATATAATAATAAACACTTTATTTATTGCCTCTAGGGCATATTTCCACCAGGTGAGACCCGCCATGAAAGGTTCGGGTCATATTGGGCGGCTCACACGCCCTTTCAAGAGTGAGCCGACAGAGTGGAGCTCAAGACATACGGAGACTTGGGCCAGAGGGATCAGGCCCATGAACCGGATGAAGAATACCCGGGTGCGTAAGTCGCCCGGAGACGACATAGCCAAGAAGGCAAGGGAAAGTAAGAGATAGAGTCGAACATGTATAGAGAGAGTTGGTTACGACTCGTGTAACCCGTGGTCTTGACCTCTTATGTAAAGGCTAGACCCGGGGTGGCTTAGACCGGTTATAGAAAACTAGGTCAAGCAATCGCTCCCTTGGAATCGATACATCAAGTAATATCAGCTCAAGCAGGACGTAGGCTATTACCTCGATTCGACGGGCTGAACCTGGGTAAAATCGTGTCCTTTGTCCCCACCAAACCCCTTTGGGTCCATCAGAGTAGCGATGGCCTCGAATCCAAGTCTGTTGATCTGGACAACTGCCGTGACAAATCCACAACAGTTGGCGCCCACCGTGTGGCCAACGCTTGGTTGTGCTAAGTTCTCAAAGGGCTCTCTTCCGGGGCTCAAAGGATACATGGTTGGAAGGATGACCAAGAGTCACCGCGGCCGGCTCTACATCGACGATGCAGGCTAGGGGCTCGATGCCGACTCTGTTGAGTATGGCTTCTGGGTTCCCTTCGGGGGAATCCATGTGTTCATCGGTAGGGTTTCTGAATCTAAGCCTGGGCCGGACATTTGCGCCAACATCGTCGATCCGGCCCGGCGTGCCCAGCCCGTCCGGCGCGTACCACCCGCTCGTGTACATCCAGGTCGGGAGCACGTCTTCGTAGGCTTCACTCAAGGTATGGATCTTGGATCGGTCGGGTCACAGGAGATTCTCATCTACTCGGAGCATGGCTCGTCAAGTGGAGAGACAGAGTCAATTTACCAACTTCACAATGGCGGACTCGGCGACCGGGAGACGCTTTACTATGAGTCAGAGAAGTCTGAATCGGAAGTGCCAGAGCCAGTTCATGCGGCCATGTTCATGGCGGGATCCGCTCCGAGTGCGAGCAACACGACTGCTGGAGCCACCAACGCGGGTAGCGACTCAAGTCCTTCTGGATCTAATGAATGAGCTCGCAGGTGTGATGGTCACCAAAGTTACCTCTGAAAATCAAGCGGCTCAGAATTTAGAGATTGCGCGGCTCAAGGGCCAGATGGTGGAGCAGCACAATAGGATAGCAGAGTTAAAGCTTCAGATGGAGGCAGAGGCGGAGTGCCTCAAGATGGATGCCTTCCGCCTTGGTTTGGAGCAGCAGTCAGCCGCAGCTGTGCATCGGATGAGGCATCAATCCCGTTCGCCGTAGTAGTACGTGGCAAGGAACCTCTTCCATACACCAGGGGCTAGCAGGACGGAAGGTGAGCCTGGGAGCCGGCCAGCGGCTCGGCCACAGCCGCGCCCGTCTACGCGAAATCAAATTTCACAAACAGTTTTACCAACGACGATGGGTCATTATTCTAACCTGGCAAAGAACATGGTAGTGGCGGCAACCTGGCTTGAAACGATTCCCATCCCGGACGAAGCGCCTTTTGCGAATGAAGTGCGAGATGCAATTGGATATCTTCAGACGGCGATGCCTCAGGAGGAGAAATATACTTATAGTCGGAGCCGTGTCCATTCGACGCCTCTCCCTAGCCGTAGCTATATCCGGCGTTATGAATCACCAGCAGTTTCTAGCGATGACCAACACAGGGGGCCCCCGGATGATAATCGGGCGGCTCTAGATGCTCAAGCTCTCGTGGACCAAGCCAGGAACCGACGGGAAGCAGCGGTTGTGGCGGTTCATCAAGAGTCGGCTCCCTCTGTCTCGATGGGAGCCAGGGTGTCGGCCGTGCTAGAGCCATGGGGGTGCCGTGCCTGGCTCCATCCCTAAGGAGTGAACGGTTGCCTAAGGATTTCAATGGGCCTCGTAAGGTTCCGAATTACATGGCCAACTTACCACCGGAGGCCTCGGTCGAAAGCTATGAGCTTGCTATGGAGATGTTGGATGTTAGCGAGGCCGTGTGTGCAAAATATTTCACCATGATGTTGGAAGGCCCAACTCGCACTTGGCTGAAGGGTATGCCGCCCAACACCATAAGCTCATGGGCCAAGTTAAGGGCCAAGTTCATCAAAAAAATTCAGGGGACTTGTAAGCAGCCTATGACAATTGTAGATCTCGATCATTGTGTACAACAGGAGAATGAGTCGGCTCATCATTGGGTCCGATGGGTGTCGATTATCATTCATTCTTCTGAACAGATCATGGCGGCTCAAGCAGTGCTCATTCTGGAAAAGAACTGTCACTTTGTGTCATTGAAGCAGAAACTTGGCCGGCTCAAACGTACGTGCCGAGACATGGGGAGCTCATGGCGGCTCTAACTAAGTATGCTGACTCGGACAACACAAAGTATCCAGGCTCTGATGAGGATAAAGCCGGACCAGGCAAGAAAAATAATCAAGGAAAAAACTTTGCGAATGGAGGAAATCAGAACAAGCGGAAGAGCTCTGACGGCGGGTCAGAAGTAGTCGCCAATGCTAGTGCCTGTCAGAATGCGCCTAAAGGAAGTGAAAGGTTCATGCAATTTCGCTATAAGAACCGGACCCTTTCTACTTAGAAGAGGCGCTTAAGAAGCCTTGTCTAGAACACAACATGTCTGGTAAGCCCTCAACGCATGCGTGGGGCGATTGCTTTATCATGCATAGGTTCAGAAATCAGTATTCGCAACAAAACAACAATCAGGGTGGTGGCCCGCCTGGCGGCTCAGGACCCGGCGGGTCAGGCGCCGGATTAGGCCCTGGCGGCTCAGGTCATCATGGCCAAGGGAATCAGAACAATCAGGGAGGACATCCGCCACATTCTGGAAATGGCCACCAACAGCAGCACAACCAGTCCGGGTATCAGAGCAACCCGAAACAACTCAGTGTGGGTCAGTATCATGTCTTTACAACCAGCCTTAATAGGCAGGATTATAAGCTTTGCAAGAGGGCGGTTAACGCGGTTGCGGCGGCCCTGCCATAGTATTTAAAGTGGTCAAAGTATGACATAACGTGGAGTCGGGCAGATCACCCGCCGCGTGTTGATGACTCGGGGCGGCTGGCTTTGGTTGTTGACCCCCAAGTCGGAGGATACATGTTGAACAAGGTACTTATGGACGGAGGCAGCAACATCAACATCCTCTATTATGACACCTTTCAGCGGATGAAGCTGTTGGATAAAGACCTTAAGCCTTCTTCCACCGTCTTCCACGGAGTGGTGCTAGGCAAGTCGGGTTATCCGGTAGGACGGTTCTCCTTGGAAGTCGCCTTTGGCGACGAGTGTAACTACAGAGTGGAGTCTTTGTGGTTTGAGGTGGTCAAGATCAAGAGTCGATATCATGCATTGTTTGGATGCCTGCTTATGCTAAGTTCATGGCTAGACCTTGCTGTGTTTATTTGCAGCTTAAGATGCCCGTTTTAAACGGCACTATTACCATTCATGATGACCGGAATGTAGCCATTGAGTGTGAGGAAGGAGACGCGGCTTACGCAGAGGCCAGCTGCGCCCAAGAGGAGCTTAAGTTCTATAAGGAACAAGTTGATCCGGAAGACATGACATCACTTAAGAAGCCTACAACGGAGGTTGAGCCGCCTCTTAAGTTTTCGGCGGATGACACTAAAGCTGTTGACTTTACTCCGGGTGATTCATCTAAAAAATTCATCATCGGGGCTAACATGGACCCCAAATAGGAAAGCACGCTCATCGAATTCATCCGTGAGAATCGGGACATCTTTGCATGGAAACCTTCTGACATGTCGGGTGTACCGAGAGAGTTCGCTGAGCACCAACTCAATGTGGATACTAAGTTCAAACCTATCAAGCAATTCCTATGGCGGTTCAATGAGGAAAGGCACAAAGCCATTGGAGAAGAGTTCGCCCGACTCCTGGCGGCGGGTTTCGTCATTGAAGTTTTTCACATGGAGTGGCTCGCCAACCCGGTGTTGGTATTAAAAAAGAATGGCACATGGCGTATGTGTGTGGATTACACGGATCTTAACAAAGCTTGTCTGACTGATCCTTTTGCTCTTCCTCGAATTGGTCAGATTATTGATGCCACAACCGGCTGCGAAAGCTTATGTTTTCTGGATGCCTATTCTGGTTGTCGTCAGATTAAGATGGCAGTGAAGGACCTAGAGAAGACGGCTTTTATCACACATTTTGGAGCCTTCTACTATGTTTCCATGCCTTTTGGGCTCAAAAGTGCCCAGGCGACTTATCAGCGCTATGTGCAGAATTATCTTCACAGTCAGATCGGGCGCAATGTTCATGCTTATGTGGACGACATCATGATCAAGTCTAGGAAGAAGGAGACCCTTTTGGACGACTTAAGGGAGACCTTCGATAATCTTCGGGGTCTATAAGATGATGCTTAACCCGGCCAAATGTGTTTTTGGCATTCCGGCTGGTAAGCTCCTGCGATTTTTGGTTTCTGAGCGTGGCATTGAAGCTAGCCCGGATCAAATCAAGGCTATCACCTCCCTGGCAGAGCCGACTTGTGTTAATGATGTTCAGCGCCTGCCGAGGCGGATCGCCGCGTTGAGCTGGTTCATAAGCCGCCTGGGTGATAAAGCTAGCCCTTTGTATCAGATGATCAAAAATACGGACAACTTTGTATGGAGCACGGTGGCTGGAGAGGCCTTTGAAGCACTTAAGAAGCAGCTCACTGAGCCGCCTGTGTTGGCTGCTCCGGCTGAAGGAGAGACTTTGCTTCTGTACGTAGCAGCGAACAACTGGGCTGTTAGTGCTGCAATCGTGGTTGAACGCAAGGAAGATGGGAAGGAATATCCGGTTCAAAGGCCGGTTTACTACATCAGTGAGGTCTTAACAGAGTCAAAGCAGAGGTACCGCACTGGCAGAAGCTGGTATATGGAATTTTCATGGCTAATCGTAAGTTAAAACATTACTTCTTAGGACACCACATCACAGTGGTCAGTTCTGCTCCATTGGGGGATATCATCCAAAACAGAGAAGCCACTGGTAGAATTACTAAGTGGGCATTGGAATTAGGGTCCCTTAACATGAGATATGTACCTCGCACAACGGTTAAGTCTCAGGCCCTTGTGGATTTCATCAATGATTGGATAGAGTGTCAAGCACCAAAGGAAAGGCCAGATGATACATACTGGACTATACATTTTGATGGGTCTAAGCAGTTGGAAGGATCAGGGGCAGGAGTTGTATTGACATCTCCCAAAGGTGACAAATTTTGTTATGTACTCCGTTTGATGTACCCTTGCACTAACAGTGCGGCTGAATATGAGGCCATCCTCCATGGGCTCAGAGTGGGCAAGGAGATGAATCTAAGCCGGGTGAGGTGTCTGGGCAACTCGGATCTTGTGGCTCAACAGGTGTCAGGTACTTGGGATTCTAGAGACCCGCGGATGGCGGCTTACCGTCAGGCGGTGGATGTCATAGCTGGCCACTTCAAGGGTTATTAGGTAGACCACATTGACCGTCGCAAAAATGAGGCGGCTGGCGCTTTGTCATGCTTAGGTTCTCAGCGTGAGCCGATGCCTCCAAATGTTTTTCTTGACGTATTACATCACCCAACTGTTAAGTTGCCTTCAGAGGAAGATTTGGTTGTCCCTGACCCGGAAGGGTAGCTGGTGGCGGCTCTGCATGCTACTCCAGATTGGACGGTGCCATATCCAGCTTATTTGACCCGAGGCGAGTTGCCAGATGATGAAAATTGGGCCAGAGAGATCACCCGACATGCTAAGTCTATGGCAATAATTAGAGGTGAGTTGCATAAATGCAGTGTTACAGGGTTTTTTCAATGTTGTGTTGCACCCGAGGAAGGTCAGGAAATTTTAAGGGAGATTCATGCTGGAGGTTGTGGACAGCACGCCAACTCAAAATCTCGGGTGGCCAAGTCTTTTCGGCATGGTTTCCTCTGGTTGACGGCTCACAAAGATGCAGAGGATTTGGTCCGCAAGTGCGACGGCTGTCAAAAGTTTGGCCGCGCGCTCATATTCTGGCTCAAGAGTTGAGGATGATACCAATTACTTGGCCTTTTGCAGTCTGGGGGCTTCATATGGTGGGACCCTTCAAGAGGTCCAAGGATAAGAAAACGTACCTCTTGGTGGCGGTTGATAAGTTCACCAAATGGGTGGAAGCAGAGCCGGTCAGTAAATGTGACGTGGCAACGGAAGTTCAATTTGTGAAAAGGTTGATCTACCGTTTCAGTTATCCTCACAGCATCATCACCGATAATGGCACAAATCTATCCAAAGGTGCTATGGAATTTTTTTGTGCTGAAGAGCATATCCGGCTTGATGTCTCAGCTGTAGCACATCCGCAATCCAATGGTCAGGCACAGCGGGCCAATCAAGAAATCTTGAGGGGTATCAAGCCGCGGCTCATGGTTCCTTTGCAACGAACACCTGGGTGTTGGGTCAAAGAGTTGCCCTCCGTCTTATGGAGCATCCGGACCAGCCCTAACAGATCTACATGTTATACACCTTTCGTCATGGTGTATAGTGCTGAGGTAGTAATACCAAGTGACATCCGACATGACTCTATGCGAGTGGCGGCTTATGTTGAGATGGACAATGAGACGGCACGCTGGACGCGTTGGACGCTTTGGATGAAGCCCAGGAGCTGGCAGCTGCCCGGTCGGCGATTTACCAACAAGACCTACGCCGCTATCATATCCATAGGGTCAAGACCCAGACGTTTCAAGAGGGCGACTTACTACTCCGGTTGATTCAAGACCAGACGAAACTGCATAAGTTGTCTCCTCCATGGGAAAGACCTTTTGTGGTGAACCGGAATCTTAACAATGGATCATATTATCTCATTGATGTCCAGGATGAATCAGACACGGCGGGTCAGGAGACCCGCCGGCCATGGAACATAGAGCACCTGCGCCCTTATTACACCTGAAAGTGTTGAGACTCGCCATTGTACACTATCATTGTACATATCATAGTCATACGAATAAATTTAGCATCCCTGCAAGACGGGGCCTCTGCTGTTTTATACATCTCTGTTCATACAAGAGTTCGTGAGTATCTCAAGGGGAGTGTCAACTGTGATTACTAGGGCGGTTTTTTAGTTCTGAGTATCTCCTCTAATGCCTTATCAGCCGGCTTTATGCCATCTTCCAGCTCATATAATCAGTCGTGGTTGTAGGAGGCTTCTTACCTCCGGGTATAGCCTTTCTTACCCGAAACAACCGGCGCTCACGCCATCTTGTTAAAAAGGGGGCTTCTGACCTTCGGGTATAGCTTATCTCACCCTAAGAATTGGCTTTATGCCACTTCTGGCTTACTTGTCAAGCCGCGGCTGTCGAAGGGGGTTTCTTACCGACGGGTATAGCTTATCTCACCCTAACAGTCGGCTTCATGCCATTTCCGGTTACTTATTAACCGCGGTTGTCCAAGGGGGCTTCTTACCGATGGGTTCTCTTACCTCACCCTAACAACCGGCGTTTACACCAAATTCCAGTTGCTTATCATCTGCGGTTGTCATAAGGAGGCTTCTTACCTTCGGGTATAGCTTACACTTACCCTTTAAACAACCGGCGTTTGCGCCAAAGAGTGTTGATAATTCAACATTGGCTTGGGGGCTTCTAACCTACAGGTATAGCTATCTTACCCCAATAAGCTGGCTTATGCCATCATAGTTAAACTGCATAAGTCGGAAAGTGGGGTTATAAGTCGCAAAAACATCAAGAGGTATTATGGTTACATCAGATGCAGTACTCACCGAAGACAGCGGATGTCATCTTCATAATATGTCGTTTCAGCGACTGAAGCTCGTCAGAAACGACCATTAGCCACTTGTCGGCATCATCCGCCCGCTTCGTCAAGTCGGCCTTCTCAGCTTTAGCACTCTCCTTCAGGGTGGCAAATTCTGCCTTAATCTTGGTCAGTTCGTCCGCAAGCAGCCGGCATTTTTCCTCAGCCTCACTATGGGCGGCTTGTTCGGCGACGACATTGGTTCTTAAGCTGGCCACTTCTAAGCCAGCATTGTGCAGGTCCTCCTAAAAGACATAACAAGACAAGCAATGAGCCGGGGCCGACAAGTTTCAAACATATTACAAGCAATATGTGTGACACTTGGGGGCTAATGCAAAGTCGGCTTTTCTACATTTTCCTAAGCCCCGGTCTAGTAAATTCTTACTGACCCAGCACTTGGGGGCTATAGTGTTCATCTGTTCTAACAGATTAAGGTATTCAAATTGAAGACCCGGCGCATTCCGTTCTGATAAGCCGACCCTTGGGGCTACACCCGCCGAAGCTTTATGAGGTATAAGAATTATAAAGTACCAGATTGCTGCAGGCAGGACAACCCGACACTTGGGGGCTAATGTTTATTTCAGGCTATGTCGGGTCATCTACTTCTACAGCCCCGACTCAATCTTTGACAAGATTAAGCTGACCCTTGGGGGCTACTATCGGCTCTTACTGACTTCTACAGTCCTGACTCAATCTTTGATAAGATTAAGCCGACCCTTGGGGGCTACTATCGGCTCTTACTGACATCTACAGTCCTGAGTTAATCCTGGACCAAGATTAAGTCGGTCCGTGGGGGCTACTACTTGCTCAAGTATCTATTTCCTCTAAAAAGCCTAAGTACTAAAAGCTCAATTAATGTGTCGGCTCTTGGGGGCTAATGATAACCGATTAAAACAATGATACTTTGCATATGGGAGAATTTCTACTTCTACAATGGTCCAAGAGCCGGATCATTATCTATTGATATTCAGCCGGCTCTTGCGGGGCTGCGTAAGGATACAAGGCAAGTTTAAAGACATACCTTGTACTGGGCCTTCATAGCAGTCACGAGTTTAAGCTCCAGGTCAGGGCTGGTGAACAGCCGGCTTGCATAACTGGTGTGGAGTTCGTCGGCTGTCATCTTCTCCAAGTTAGAAGATTTGAAATCCAGCCTTCTTGAAGTGTCAGTCGGCTCAGGATGCTTGGACAGCACACGAGCCGGAGGAGAGGGCAAATTGGCAGTTCCTTCAGTCGCCTGAGTAGGGCTCGACAGAGCAGATATAGCCCGTGGCGGGCTATGGACAATAATGTCTTCAACAGCAGGCTCTGTAGAGGTAGCTGGGAGATCTTCGATCGGCTGAGGCTCGACCGGCTTAGACGGAGCCAGCTCTTGAGCAGTGGGACTGGGGGAGGACTTGTTAGTCTTCCTACGCTTGGCTTGACCACTACAAGGAGATGAATGTCAGAATCCAAGTGGTACGATTGTTAAAAAGACATGAATGAAAATATCACAAGAAAACTTACAGCGGATTGATCTTTGGAGGCGGCAGCACATTTGCTGTAGAGTCGTCGGAGGAAGGTGACCTCTGAAAGATAGATCAAATAGTATAAAGACGGATTCATAACACAATGGATGAGACGGTGAAATTAAAGAGAATGCATGCCTCGGATGGGCGTTTCTTAGCCGGAGAGTTTTGTAGGCCCGCCATTAGCTCCGTCGAGCCGGCGCTCCGGGTCTGATGACGATCGGCCTATTGTTGCTTCTTCAAAAGAAATTGGGGATCCAGATAAGCAAGGGGATGATAAAAAGGAACCTTTCAAACGTCTCGTCGGGTCTTCCAGATGATGTAATGCTTTGAGTCGGACAAAACGTAAGTTACCTCAGGGGCGTCGGCACGGCTGGTGTTTACTTCTTCTTGTGAAAGAATATCATTAGTAAAGTAAAGAAGGAAATGAAGAAAACAGGCGAATAGTACCTCAGAGCCGGACGACTCTGGTCATTCAAACCACTCCTCCGGAGCGGCGGTTTCTCGGTCTTCTTGGCGGGAGCCTTCTTCTGGGTCTTTTTTGGAGGCAGAGCGTATTCCTAAGTCCGGAAGTCAGATGTGGCCTGAAAAGATGAGACGGAACACAAGAATAAACAAGCAGAGGTATGATTCAAAAGGAAAGAAGTAAAAGAAATGATCTTACATCCGGGGACGGGTTAGTGGTGTAGAAAGGCGCAAGGCTAATGGCGCTACAGGCTTCGGATGTCTCGTGAACAAGACTCCGGATGACCATGCAGATATCATCCTCAGTCAGCTTCGTTTGGCTGAAGCAGAGGTCAGCGTCGTACTCACCCGGATACTCGCACATAAGGCGGCTTCTCCCGCTTAGCGGTATAATCCACCAAGAGACCCAGCAGCGGATCAGATCTAGGCCAGTTAGCCCGTTGGCCATGAGGGATTTTATCTTCGTGTGAGCCGGCTCGAACATTGCGCACTCGGGAGGAGATAACCGGCCAGGGAGCTCTGGAGTCGTCTTCAGTCAGGAGGGGGGATAACCCGGCAGCGGGTGTTCATTATCCGGAGAAGTGTCTTTGCAGTAGAAGCAAGTCTTGTTCCAATTCTTGGGGTGACTCGGTATTGGAACAGCCAGAAAACTGATGTCACCACGCCTTTGAATTGAAATTCCGCCAAGCTCCAAGCTTTGGCCGGCTCTCACTTCCGTCTGCCGGTTGGCATAGTAGAACTCGCGGAAGAGGCCCACTGACGGCTCAGTTTGCAAATACACCTCGCAGAGCACTTGGAAATTGCAGATATCGGAAATAGAATTGGGGGCGAGTTCTTGAGGGTGTAGCTGTAACAGTGGAGAACATCCCTAAAGAACTTAGAGCCAGGAGGTACAAACCCACGCTCTATATGGTCTCAGAACACAACTACTTTGCCGTCTTGAGGGGTGGGCTTTGACTCTTTACCCGGAACCTGCCAGTGGATGACATCCTTTGCAGGGATGGTGCCCGCCTCTACGAGGTCGACCAAATACTCCTCCGGGATGCAGGAGCCAACCCAGTTGCAGGAATTGGATGCACGAGACACCGTACAGGGTTTGAAGGACTAGGCAAGATAAATGTGGCGGGTTAAAATTCATGGCGGCTTACAGGTTAAGACGCTATAATACAAGGGCCGTGATCTGGCTGATGAGAGCCGGAATTATGCGGTGGGTTAGACTAGCAAGAAAGGAGGAAAATACGGCTAAGTCCTAGAAACAGGATCCGCAGTGTGCCATTGCAAATACAGATCTATAAAATAAGTAAAATAGGCTTTATTCAACAGCCTAGTGACGAACTAGCCAAAGGGAAGAAACAACGCGATGGACGGAACCGCGACTAAGATATGCAACACTGATATCGACTACGCATCTGACGGAGCCGCCACCGGCCTCGGACGGACGCCCGTAAGAAGAACGGGGAACACGGAAAGGCATTACGAGTTCTAAGAAAACAATGGCAGCGGCGGAGCTTCAACGTTTACCCTATCAATCCAATGGTGCATCTAGAGGACAGAAGGGCTTACCCGTGACGAAGAGGTGCACGCGGAAAGGGCTCTGGACACGTTCAGGTTGATGCAGCGGCCGTGGTGATGACGAGCGGAGACGGCGCCGGAGCGTAGGCGTCGGAAGCGGAGGCGTCGGAAGCGGAGGAGTTGAAACGAGGAAGGAGAAGAGATGAGCGGGAAAACAAAACTTCCACCCTGCCTGTCCTATTTAATAGGGAGAGGTGAAAGGGGGCACGAGAATCCGTGCGCCGAATGACGTCTCTCGATTTCTGGTCTAACCCATTTAATAACAAAGATCCGTTGTGTGTGTGTGTCAGGAAATCTTTTTTGCAGCTTCGGCATGACATTATGTTGGCTTACCATGGGCGGCTCATCACGGACGGCTCACTGAGAAGAAAAGAAGAAGGCTGACATGAGCGGGGTCAAATCAACCTGGGGCCTAATGTTGGGGATATGACCCCATGGTGAGACCCGCGATGAAAGGTCCGGGTCATATTGGGCGGCTCGCACGCCCGTTTAAGAGTGGGCCGACAGACTGGAGCTCAAGACATACGGAGACTTGGGGCGGAGGGATCAGGCCCATGATCCGGATGAAGAAGACCCGGGCGTGTAAGTCGCCTGGAGACGACATAGCCAAGAAGGCAAGGGAAAGTAAGAGATCGACTCGAACATGTATAGAGAGAGTCGGTTACGACTCGTGTAACCCGTGGTCTTGACCTCTTATATAAAGGCTAGAACCGGGGCGGCTTAGACAGGTTATCGAAAACTAGGTCAAGCAATCGCTCCCTTGTAATCGATACATCAAGTAATATCAACTCAAGCAGGACGTAGGCTTGTACCTCGATTCGAGGGGCTGAACCTGGGTAAAATCATGTCCCTTGTCCCCACCAAACCCCTTTGGGTCCATCACAGTAGCGATGGCCTCGAATCCAAGTGCGTTGATCCGGACATCTGCCGTGACAAATCCACGACAGTGAGGTTACAGGGGAATCGACAAGTGGGCAATTGAGCTTGGCCCTCACCATGTGAAGTACATTCCTTTTTTTAGATAGTAGATAGATGGATAGATTGATACTATGAGGAAACCTAGAATCACGTTGTGTGCGTGCTTCATCTTGACTGGTTATGATGGAGTGACACGGATAGATGATATGCCATCAATAGCGACCATCCTATCCTCTAAGATCCCATGGTAGGTGGTTTTACCAATGGTAGCATCACCCGACCTCCTCCAAGTTTTACCACCCGGTCCCACAAAACCACCTCTCGCTGGTTGCAAACTCTACCGTGCGTGCAAGCAATTTAAAACCACGACGGCTATTCCGTGTCTCGCTACGGACAGTCGACCCGCCGTGAATCCCTCATCGGCAGCTTTTGGTGCTCGAAGAACCGGGGCGGTTGGGCGGGTGCGAAATGGAGGAGGGTGATGATGCCCTGTGGCATCTCGTCCATATCATCCAGGAGGTAGAGCCTGTCAGGATCATTAGTTGGAGGTTGTCTCTTCACCAACATCCCCTAACTCCGCCGATGTCGCGCACAATTCATAGGGAGGACATGGCTGGCTTCCGTGTCTCGATACGGACAGACGACCGGACGTGCATCCCTCATCGGCAGCATTTGGTGCTCGAAGAACCGGGGCGGTTGGTCGGGTGCGGAATGGAGGAGGGTGATGATGCACTGTGGTATCTCATCCATATCATCCAAGAGGTAGAGCCTGTCAGGATCGCTAGTGGGAGGTTGTCTCTTCACCAACATCCCCTAACTCCGCCGATGTCGCGCACAATTCGTAGGGAGAACATGGCTGGCTTTCGTGTCTCGCTACGGACAGACGACCCGACGTGCATCCCTCATCGGCAGCTTTTGGTGCTCGAGGAACCGAGGCGGTTGGGCGGGTGCGAAATGGAGGAGGGTGATGATGCACTATGGTATCTCGTCCATATCATCCAGGAGGTAGAGCCTGTCAGGATCGCTAGTGGGAGGTTGTCTCTTCACCAACATCCCCTAACCTTGCCGAGGTCGCGCACAATTCGTAGGGAGGACATGGATGGCTTCCGTGTCTCGCTACGGACAGTCAACCCGACGTCCATTCCTCATCGGCAGCTTTTGGTGCTCGAAGAACCGGGGCGGCTGGGCGGGTGCCAAATGAAGGAGGGTGATGATGCACTCTGGTATCTCGTCCATATCATCCAGGAGGTAGAGCCTGTCAGGATCACTAGTGGGAGGTTGTCTCTTCACCAACATCTCCTAACTCCGCCGATGTCGCGCACAATATGTAGGGAGGACATGGCTGGCTTCTCTGTCTCGCTACAGACAGACGACCGGACGTGCATCCCTCATCGGCAGCTTTTGGTGCTCGAAGAACCGGGGCGGTTGGGCGGGTGCGAAATAGAGGAGGGTGATGATGCACTGTGGTATCTCGTCCATATCCTCCAGGAGGTAGAGCTTGTCAGGATCGCTAGTGGGATATTGTCTCTTCACCGACATCCCCTAACTCCGCCGACGTCGCGCACAATTTGTAGGGAGGACATGGATGGCTTCCGTGTCTCCCTACGGCCAGACGACCCGACGTGCATCCCTCTTCGGCAGCTTTTGGTGCTCGAAGAACTGGGGCGGTTGGGCGGGTGCGAAATGGAGGAGGGTGATGATGCACTGTGCCATCTTGTCCATATCATCAAGGAGGTAGAGTCTGTCAGGATCGCTAGTTGGAGGTTGTATCTTCACCAATATCCCCTAACTCTGCCGACGTCGTGCACAATTCGTAGGGAGGACATGGCTGGCTTCCGTGTCTCGCTACGGACAGACGATCGGAAGTGCATCCCTCCTCCGCAGCTTTTGGTGCTCGAAGAACCGGGGCGGTTGGGCGGGTGCGAAATGGAGGAGGGTGATGATGCACTGTGGTATCTCGTCCATATCATCCAGGAGGTAGAGCCTGTTAGGACCGCTAGTGGGAGATTGTCTCTTCACCAACATCCGCTAACTCCACCGACGTCACAGCCAATTCGTAGGGAGGACATGCCTGGCTTCCGTGCCTCACTACGGACAGACGACCCGACGTGCATCCCTCATCGGTAGCTTTTGGTGCTCGAAGAACCGGAACGGTTGGGCGGGTGCGAAATGTAGGAGGGTGATGATGCACTATGGTATCTCGTCCATATCATCCAGGAGGTAGAGCCTGCCAGTATCGCTAGTGGGAGGTTGTCTCTTCACCAGCATCCCCTAACTCCGCCGACGTCAAACACAATTCGTAGGGAGGGCATGGCTTGTCCGTGTCTCGCTATGAAAAGACGACCCGACGTGCATCCCTCATCGGCAGCTTTTGATGCTCAAAGAACCGAGGCGGTTGGGCGGGTGCGAAATGGAGGAGGGTGATGATGCACTGTGGTATCTCGTCCATATCATCCAGCAGGTAGACCCTGTCAGGATCGCTAGTGGGAGGTTTTCTCTTCACCCACATCCCCTAACTCCGCCGACGTCACGCACAATTCGTAGGGAGGACATGGCTGGCTTCCTTGTCTCGCTACGGACAGACGACCCGACGTGCATCCCTCATCGGCAGCTTTTGGTGCTCGAAGAACTAGGGTGGTTGGGCGGGTGCGTAATGGAGGAGGGTGATAATGCACTCTGGTATCTCGTCCATATCATCCAGAAGGTAGAGCCTGTCAGGATTACTAGTAGGAGGTTGTCTCTTCACCAACATCCCCTAACTCCGCCGATGTCGCGCACAATTCGTAGGGAGGACATGGCTGGCTTCCGTGTCTCGGTACGGACAGATGACCCGACGTGCATCCCTCATCGGCAGCTTTTGGTGCTCGAAGAACCGGGGCAGTTGAGCGGGTGCGAAATGGAGGCGGGTGATGATGCACTATGGTATCTCGTCCATATCATCCAGGAGGTAGAGCCTGTCAGGATTGCTAGTGGGAGATTGTCTCTTCACCAACATCCCCTAACTCCGCCGACGTCGCGCACAATTCGTAGGGAGGACATGGCTGGCTTCCATTTCTCGCTACAGACAGACGATCGGACGTGCATCCCTCATCGACAGCTTTTGGTGCTCAAAGAACCGGGGAGGTTGGGCGGGTGCGAAATGGAGGAGGGTGATGATGCACTGTGGTATCTCATCCATATCATCCAGGAGGTAGAGCCTGTCAGGATCGCTAGTGGGAGATTGTCTCTTCACCAACATCCCCTAACTCCGCCGATGTCGCGCACAATTTGTACGGAGGACATGGCTGGCTTTCGTGTCTAGCTACGGACAGACAACCCAACGTGCATCCCTCATCGGCAGCTTTCGGTGCTCGAAGAACCGGGGTGGTTGGGCGGGTGCCAAATGGAGGAGGGTGATGATGCACTGTGGCATCTCATCCATATCATCCAGGAGGTAGAGCCTGTCAGGATCACTAGTGGTAGGTTGTCTCTTCACCAACATCCCCTAACTCCGTCGGCGTCGCGCACAATTCGTAGGGAGGACATGGCTGGCTTCCGTGTCTTGCTACGGACAGACGACCAGACGTGCATCCCTCATCGGCAGCTTTTGGTGCTCGAAGAACCGGGTAGGTTGGGCGGGTGCGAAATGGAGGAGGGTGGTGATGCACTATGGTATCTCGTCCATATCATCCAGGAGGTAGAGCCTGTCAGGATCGCTAGCGGGAGATTGTCTCTTCACCAACATCCCCTAACTCGGCCGACGTCACGCACTATTCGTAGGGAGGACCTGGATGGCTTCCGTGTCTCCCTACGGACAGACGACCCGACGTGCATCCCTCATCGGCAGCTTTTGGTGCTCGAAGAACTGGGGCGGTTAGGCGGGTGCGAAATGGAGGAGAGTGATGTTGCACTGTGGCATCTCGTCCATATCATCCAGGAGGTAGAGCTCGTCAGGATAGCTAGTTGGAAGTTGTCTCTTCACCAATATCCCCTAACTCCGCCGACGTCGCGCACAATTCGTAGGGAGGACATGGCTGGCTTCCGTGTCTCGCTATGGACAGACGATCGGAAGTGCATCCCTCATCGGCAGCTTTTGGTGCTCGAAGAACCGGGGCGGTTGGGCCGGTGCGAAATGGAGGAGCGGGATGATGCACTGTGGTATCTCGTCCATATCATCCAGGAGGTAGAGCCTGTTAGGATCGCTAGTGGGAGATTGTCTCTTCACCAACATCCCCTAACTCCACCGATGTCACAGCCAATTCGTAGGGAGGACAGGGCTGGCTTTCGTGTCTTGCTACGGATAGACGACCCGACATGCATCCCTCACCGGCAGCTTTTGGTGCTTGAAGAACCCGGGCGGTTGGGCGGGAGCGAAATGGAGGAGGGTAATGATGCACTTTGGTATCTCGTCCATATCATCCAGGAGGTAGAGCCTGTCAGGATCACTAGTGGGAGGTTGTCTCTTCACCAACATCCCCTAAATCCGCCGACATCACACCCAATTCGGAGGGAGGACATGGCTGGCTTCCGTGCCTCGCTACGGACAGACGACCCGACGTGCATCCCTCATCGGTGGCTTTTGGTGCTCGAAGAACCGAAACGGTTGGGCGGGTGCGAAATGTAGGAGGGTGATGATGCAGTATGGTATCTCGTCCATATCATCCAGGAGGTAGAGCCTGCCAGTATCGCTAGGGGGAGGTTGTCTCTTCACCAACATCACCTAACTCCGCCGACGTCACGCACAATTCGTAGGGAGGGCATGGCTTGTCCTTGTCTCGCTATGGACAGACGACCCGACGTGCATCCCTCATCGGCAGCTTTTGATGCTCGAAGAACCGGGGCGGTTGGGCGGGTGCGAAATGGAGGAGGGTGATGATGCACTGTGGTATCTCGTCGATATCATCCAGGAGGTAGAGCCTGTCAGGATCGTTAGTGGGAGGTTTTCTCTTCACCAACATCCCCTAACTCCGCCAACGTCGCGCACAATTCGTAGGGAGGACATGGCTGGCTTCCGTGTCTCGCTAGGGACAGACGACCCGACGTGCATCCCTCGTCGGCAGCTTTTGGTGCTCGAAGAACCGGGGCAGCTGGGCGGGTGCGAAATGGAGGAGGGTGATGATGCACTATGGTATCTCGTCCATATCATCCAGGTGGTAGAGCCTGTCAGGATCGCTAGTGGGAGATTGTCTCTTCACCAACATCCGCTAACTCCACCGACGTCACAGCCAATTCGTAGGGAGGACATGCCTGGCTTCCGTGCCTCACTACGGACAGACGACCCGACGTGCATCCCTCATCGGTAGCTTTTGGTGCTCGAAGAACCGGAACGGTTGGGCGGGTGCGAAATGTAGGAGGGTGATGATGCACTATGGTATCTCGTCCATATCATCCAGGAGGTAGAGCCTGCCAGTATCGCTAGTGGGAGGTTGTCTCTTCACCAGCATCCCCTAACTCCGCCGACGTCAAACACAATTCGTAGGGAGGGCATGGCTTGTCCGTGTCTCGCTATGAAAAGACGACCCGACGTGCATCCCTCATCGGCAGCTTTTGATGCTCAAAGAACCGAGGCGGTTGGGCGGGTGCGAAATGGAGGAGGGTGATGATGCACTGTGGTATCTCGTCCATATCATCCAGCAGGTAGACCCTGTCAGGATCGCTAGTGGGAGGTTTTCTCTTCACCAACATCCCCTAACTCCGCCGACGTCACGCACAATTCGTAGGGAGGACATGGCTGGCTTCCTTGTCTCGCTACGGACAGACGACCCGACGTGCATCCCTCATCGGCAGCTTTTGGTGCTCGAAGAACTAGGGTGGTTGGGCGGGTGCGTAATGGAGGAGGGTGATAATGCACTCTGGTATCTCGTCCATATCATCCAGAAGGTAGAGCCTGTCAGGATTACTAGTAGGAGGTTGTCTCTTCACCAACATCCCCTAACTCCGCCGATGTCGCGCACAATTCGTAGGGAGGACATGGCTGGCTTCCGTGTCTCGGTACGGACAGATGACCCGACGTGCATCCCTCATCGGCAGCTTTTGGTGCTCGAAGAACCGGGGCAGTTGAGCGGGTGCGAAATGGAGGCGGGTGATGATGCACTATGGTATCTCGTCCATATCATCCAGGAGGTAGAGCCTGTCAGGATTGCTAGTGGGAGATTGTCTCTTCACCAACATCCCCTAACTCCGCCGACGTCGCGCACAATTCGTAGGGAGGACATGGCTGGCTTCCATTTCTCGCTACAGACAGACGATCGGACGTGCATCCCTCATCGACAGCTTTTGGTGCTCAAAGAACCGGGCGGTTGGGCGGGTGCGAAATGTAGGAGGGTGATGATGCAGTATGGTATCTCGTCCATATCATCCAGGAGGTAGAGCCTGCCAGTATCGCTAGGGGGAGGTTGTCTCTTCACCAACATCACCTAACTCCGCCGACGTCACGCACAATTCGTAGGGAGGGCATGGCTTGTCCTTGTCTCGCTATGGACAGACGACCCGACGTGCATCCCTCATCGGCAGCTTTTGATGCTCGAAGAACCGGGGTGGTTGGGCGGGTGCGAAATGGAGGAGGGTGATGATGCACTGTGGTATCTCGTCGATATCATCCAGGAGGTAGAGCCTGTCAGGATCGTTAGTGGGAGGTTTTCTCTTCACCAACATCCCCTAACTCCGCCGACGTCGCGCACAATTCGTAGGGAGGACATGGCTGGCTTCCGTGTCTCGCTAGAGACAGACGACCCGACGTGCATCCCTCGTCGGCAGCTTTTGGTGCTCGGAGAACCGGGGCAGCTGGGCGGGTGCGAAATGGAGGAGGGTCATGATGCACTATGGTATCTCGTCCATATCATCCAGGAGGTAGAGCCTGTCAGGATCGCTAGTGGGAGATTGTCTCTTCACCAACATCCCCTAACTCCACCGACGTCGCGCACAATTCGTAGGGAGGACACGGCTGGCTTCCGTGTCTCGCTATGGACAGACGACCCGACGTGCATCCCTCATCGGCAGCTTTTGGTGCTCGAGGAACCGGGGCAGTTGGGCGGGTGCGAAATGGAGGAGGGTGATGATGCACTGTGGTATCTCGTCCATATCATCCAGGAGGTAGAGCCTGTTAGGATCGCTAGTGGGAGATTGTCTCTTCACCAAAATCCACTAACTCCGCCGACGTTGCAGCCAATTCGTGGGGAGGACATGGCTGGCTTTCGTGCCTCGCTACGGACAGACGACCCGACGTGCATCCCTCATCAGTAGCTTTTGGCGCTCGAAGAACCGGCACGGTTGGGCGGGTGCGAAATGTAGGAGGGTGATGATGCACTATGGTATCTCGTCCATATCATCCAGGAGGTAGAGCCTGTCAGTACCACTGGTGGGAGGATGTCTCTTCACCAACATCCCCTTACTCCGCCGACGTCACACACAATTCGTAGGGAGGGCATGGCTTGTCCGTGTCTCGCTATGGACAGACGACCCGACGTGCATCCCTCATCGGCAGCTTTTGATGCTCAAAGAACCGGGGCGGTTGGGAGGGTGCGAAATGGAGGAGGGTGATGATGCATAGTGGTATCTCGTCCATATCATCCAGGACGTAGAGCCTGTCAGGATCGCTAGTGGGAGGTTTTCTCTTCAGCAATATCCCCTAACTCCGCCGATGTCGCGCACAATTCGTAGGGAGGACATGGCTGGCTTCCTTGTCTCGCTACGGACAGACGACCCGACGTGCATCCCTCATCGGCAGCTTTTGGTCCTCGAAGAACCGGGGCGGTTGGGCGGGTGCGAAATAGAGGAGGGTGATGATGCATTGTGGCATCTCGTCCATATCATCCAGGAGGTAGAGCTTGTCAGGATCGCTAGTTGGAGGTTGTCTCTTCACCAACATCCCCTAACTCCGTCGACATCACGCACAATTTGTAGGAAGGACATGGCAGGCTTCCGTGTCACGCTACGGACAGACGACCGGACGTGCATCCCTCATCGGCAGCTTTTGGTGCTCGAAGAACCGGGGCGGTTGGGCGGGTGCGAAATGGAGGAGGGTGATGATTTACTATGGTATCTCGTCCAAATCATCCAGGAGGTAGAGCCTGTCAGGATCGCTAGTGGGAGATTGTCTCTTCCCCAACATCCCCTAACTCCGCCGATGTCGCGCACAATTCGTAAGGATGACATGGCTGGCTTCTGTGTCTCGCTACGGACAGATGACCCGACGTGCATCCCCCATCGGCAGCTTTTGGTGCTCGAAGAACCGGGGCGGTTGGGCGGGAGCGAAATGGAGGAGGGTGATGATGCACTGTGGTATCTCGTCCATATCATCCAGGAGGTAGAGCCTGTCAGGATTGCTAGTGGGAGGTTGTCTCTTCACCAACATCCCCTAACGGCGCCGACGTCGCGCACAATTCGTAGGGAGGACATGGCTGGCTTCCGTGTCTCGCTACCGACAGACGATCGAAAGTGCATCCCTCATCGGCAGCTTTTGGTTCTCGAAGAACAGGGGCAGTTGGGCGGGTGCGAAATGGAGGAGGGTGATGATGCACTCTGGTATCTCGTCCATATCATCCAGGAGGTAGAGCCTGTTAGGATCGCTAGTGGGAGATTGTCTCTTCACCAACATCCCCTAACTCCGTCGACGTCACACCCAATTCGTAGGGAGGACATGGCTGGCTTCCGTGTCGTGCTACGGATAGACGACCCGACATGCATCCCTCATCGGCAGCTTTTGGTGCTTGAAGAACCCAGGCGGTTGGGCGGGAGCGAAATGGAGGAGGGTGATGATGCACTGTGGTATTTGGTCCATATCATCCAGGAGGTAGAGCCTGTCAGGATCACTTGTGGGAGGTTGTCTCTTCACCAACACCCCCTAACTCCGCCGACATCACACCCAATTCGTAGGGACGACATGGCTGGCTTCCGTGCCTCGCTACAGACAGACGACCAGACGTGCATCCCTCATCGGTAGCTTTTGGTGCTTGAAGAACCCGCGCGGTTGGGCGGGTGCGAAATGTAGGAGGGTGATGATGCACTATGGTATCTCGTCCATATCATCCAGGAGATAGAGCCTGTCAGTATCGCTAGTGGGAGGTTGTCTCTTCACCAACATCCCCTAACTCCCCCGACACACGCACAATTCGTAGGGAGGGCATGGCTCTCCGTGTCTCGCTATGGACAGACGACCCGACGTGCATCCCCTAACTCCGCCGACACACGCACAATTCGTAGGGAGTGCATGGCTCTCCGTGCTCGAAGAACCGGGGCGGTTGGGCGGGTGCGAAATGGAGCAGGGTGATGATGCACTGTGGTATCTCGTCCATATCATCCAGGAGGTAGAGCCTGTCAGGATCACTAGTGAGAGGTTTTCTCTTCACCAACATCCCCTAACTCCGCCGACGACACGCACAATTCGTAGGGAGGACATTTCTGGCTTCCTTGTCTCACTACGGACAGACGACCCGACGTGCATCCGTCATCGGCAGCTTTCGGTGCTCGAAGAACTGGGGTGGTTGGGCGGGTGCGAAATGGAGGAGGGTGATAATGCACTGTGGTATCTCGTCCATATCATCCAGAAGGTAGAGCCTGTCAGGATCACTAGTGGGAGGTTGTCTCTTCACCAACATGCCCTAACTCCGCCGACGTCGCGCAAAATTTGTAGGGAGGACATGGCTGGCTTCCGTGTCTCGCTACGGACAGACGACCCGACGTGCATCCCTCATCGGCAGCTTTTGGTGCTCGAAGAACCGGGGCAGTTGGGCGGGTGCGAAATGGAGGAGGGTGATGATGCACTATGGTATCTCGTCCATATCATCCAGGAGGTAGAGCCTGTCAGAATCGCTAGTGGGAGATTGTCTCTTCACCAACATGCCATAACTCTGCCGACGTCGCGCACAATTTGTAGGGAGGACATGGCTGGCTTCCGAGTCTTGCTACGGATAGACGACCCGACATGCATCCCACATCGGCAGCTTTTGGTGCTTGAAGAACCCGGCCGGTTGGGCGGGAGCGAAATGGAGGAGGGTGATGATGCACTGTGGTATTTGGTCCATATCATCCAGGAGGTAGAGCCTATCAGGATCACTTGTGGGAGGTTGTCTCTTCACCAACACCCCCTAACTCCGCCGACGTCACACCCAATTCGTAGGGACGACATGGCTGGCTTCCGTGCCTCGCTACAGACAGACGACCAGACGTGCATCCCTCATCGGTAGCTTTTGGTGCTTGAAGAACCCGCACGGTTGGGCGGGTGCGAAATGTAGGAGGGTGATGATGCACTATGGTATCTCGTCCATATCATCCAGGAGATAGAGCCTGTCAGTTCGCTAGTGGGAGGTTGTCTCTTCACCAACATCCCCTAACTTCGCCGACACACGCACAATTCGTAGGGAGGGCATGGCTCTCCATGTCTCACTATGGACAGACGACCCGACGTGCATCCCTCATCGGTAGCTTTTGGTGCTCGAAGAACCGGGGCGGTTGGGCGGGTGCGAAATGGAGCAGGGTGATGATGCACTGTGGTATCTCGTCCATATCATCCAGGAGGTAGAGCCTGTCAGGATCGCTAGTGAGAGGTTTTCTCTTCACCAACATCCCCTAACTCCGCCGACCACGCGCACAATTCGTAGGGAGGACATTTCTGTCTTCCTTGTCTCACTACGGACAGACGACCAGACGTGCATCCGTCATCGGCAGCTTTCGGTGCTCGAAGAACTGGGGTGGTTGGGCGGGTGCGAAATGGAGGAGGGTGATGATGCACTCTGGTATCTCGTCCATATCATCCAGAAGGTAGAGCCTGTCAGGATCACTAGTGGGAGGTTGTCTCTTCACCAACATGCCCTAACTCCGCCGACGTCGCGCAGAATTCGTAGGGAGGACATGGCTGGCTTCCGTGTCTCGCTACGGACAGACGACCTGACGTGCATCCCTCATCGGCAGCTTTTGGTGCTCGAAGAACCGGGGCAGTTGGGCGGGTGCGAAATGGAGGAGGGTGATGATGCACTATGGTATCTCGTCCATATCATCCAGGAGGTAGAGCCTGTCATAATCGCTAGTGGGAGATTGTCTCTTCACCAACATGCCATAACTCTGCCGACGTCGCGCACAATTCGTAGGGAGCACATGGCTGGCTTCCGTGTCTCGCTACGGACAGACGACCCGACGTGCATCCCTCATCGGCAGCTTTTGGTGGTCGAAGAACCGGGGCAGTTGGCGGGTGCGAAATGGAGGAGGGTGATGATGCACTATGGTATCTCGTCCATATCATCGAGGAGGTAGAGCCTTTCAGGATCGCTAGTGGGAGATTGTCTCTTCACCAACATCCCCTAACTCTGCCGACGTCGCGCACAATTCGTAGGGAGGACATGGCTGGCTTCGGTGTCTGGCTACGGACAGGCGACCCGACGTGCATCCCTCATCGGCAACTTTTGGTGCTCGAAGAACCGGGGCGGTTGGGCGGGTGCGAAATAGAGGAGGGTGATTATGCACTGTGGCATCTCGTCCATATCATCCAGGAGGTAGAGCCTTTCAGGATCGCTAGTTGGAGGTTGTCTCTTCACCAACATCCCCTAATTCCTCCGACATCGCGCACAATTTGTAGGGAGGACATGGCAGGCTTCCGTGTCTCGCTACGGACAGACGACCGGACGTGCATCCCTCATCGGCAGCTTTTGGTACTCGAAGAACCGGGGCGGTTGGGCGGGTGCGAAATGGAGGAGGGTGATGATGCACTGTGGTATCTCGTCCATATCATCCAGGAGGTAGAGCCTGTCAGGATCGCTAGTGGGAGATTGTCTCTTCACCAACATCCCCTAACTCCGTCGATGTCGCGCACAATTCGTAGGGATGACATGGCTGGCTGCCGTGTCTCGCTACGGACACCTGACCCGACGTGCATCCCCCATCGGCAGCTTTTGGTGCTCGAAGAACTGGGGCGGTTGGGTGGGAGAGAAATGGAGGAGGGTGATGATGCACTGTGGTATCTCGTCCATATCATCCAGGAGGTAGAGCCTGTCAGGCTCGCTAGTGGGAGGTTGTCTCGTCACCAACATCCCCAAACTCCGCCGACGTCGCGCACAATTCGTAGGGAGGACATGGCTGGCTTCCGTGTCTTGCTACGGATAGACGACCCGACATGCATCCCACATCGGCAGCTTTTGGTGCTTGAAGAACCCGGGCGGTTGGGCGGGAGCGAAATGGAGGAGGGTGATGATGCACTGTGGTGTCTCGTCCATATCATCGAGGAGGTAGAGCCTGTCAGGATCACTTGTGGGAGCTTGTCTCTTGACCAACATCCCCTAACTCCGCTGACGTCACACCCAATTCGTGCCTCGTTACGGACAGACGACCCGACGTGCATCCCTCATCGGTAGCGAGACACGGCACGGTTGGGCGGGTGCGAAATGTAGGAGGGTGATGAT
Organism: Hordeum marinum; assembly: GCA_022496015.1. NCBI lineage: Eukaryota > Viridiplantae > Streptophyta > Magnoliopsida > Poales > Poaceae > Hordeum > Hordeum marinum. The sequence continues at coordinate 576,605 of JAAAWK010001059.1, forward strand.
GCATTATGGTATCTCGTCCATATCATCCAGGAGGTAGAGCATGTCAGTATCGCTAGTGGGAGGTTGTGTCTTCACCAACATCCCCTAACTCCGCCGACGTCACGCACAATTCGTAGGGAGGGCATGGCTTGTCCGTGTCTCGCTATGGACAGACGACCCGACGTGCATCCCTAATCGGCAGCTTTTGATGCTCGAAGAACCGGGGCGGTTGGGCGGGTGTGAAATGGAGGAGGGTGATGATGCACTGTGGTATCTCGTCCATATCATCCAGGAGGTAGAGCCTGTCAGGATCGCTAGTGGGAGGTTTTCTCTTCACCAACATCTCCTAACTCCGCCGACGTCGCGCACAATTCGTAGGGAGGACATGGCTGGCTTCCTTGTCTCGCTACGAACAGATGACCCGACGTGCATCCCTCATCGGCAGCTTTCGGTGCTCGAAGAACCGGGGTGGTTGGGCGGGTGCGAAATGGAGGAGGGTGATGATGCATTGTGGTATCTCGTCCATATCATCCAGGAGGTAGACCCTGTTAGGATCGCTAGTGGGAGGTTGTCACTTCCCCAACATCCCCTAAATCCGCCAACGTCGCGCACAATTCGTAGGGATGACATGGCTGGCTTCCGCGTCTCGCTACGGACAGACGACCTGACGTGCATCCCTCGTTGGCAGCTTTTGGTGCTCGAAGAACCAGGGCGGTTGGGCAGGTGCGAAATGTAGGAGGGTGATCTGGCACTATGTTATCTCGTCCATATCATCAAGGAGGTAGAGCCTGTCAGGATCGCTAGTGGGAGGTTGTCTCTTCACCAACATCCCCTAACTCCGCCGACATCGCGCACAATTTGTAGGGAGGACATGGCTGGCTTCCGTGTCTCGCTACGGACAGACGACCTGACGTGCATCCCTCATCGGCAACTTTTGGTGCTTGGAGAACCGGGGCGGTTGGGCAGGTGCAAAATGGAGGAGGGTGATGATGCACTGTGGTATCTCGTCCATATCATCCAGGAGGTAGAACCTGTCAGGATCACTAGTGGGAGGTTTTCTCTCCACCAACATCCCCTATCTCCGCCAACGTTGCGCACAATTCGTAGGGAGGACATGGCTGGCTTCCGCGTCTCGCTACGGACAGATGACCCAACGGGCATCCCTCATCGGCAGCTTTTGGTGCTCGAAGAACAGGGCGGTTGGGCGGGTGCGAAATGGAGGGTGATGATGCACTGCGGTATCTCGTCCATATTATCCAGGAGGTAGAGCCTGTCTGGATCGCTAGTGGGAGATTGTCTCTTCACAAACATCACCTAACTCCGCCGACGTCGCGCACAATTCGTAGGGAGGACATGGCTGGCTTCAATGTCTCGCTACGGACAGATGACCCAACGTGCTTCCCTCATCGGCAGCTTTTGGAGCTCAAAGAACCGGGGCGGTTGGGCGGGTGCGAAATGGAGGAGGGTGATGATGCACTATGGTATCTCGTCCATATCACCCAGGAGGTAGAGCCTGTCAGGATCGCTAGTGGGAGGTTGTCTCTTGACCAACATCCGCTAACTCCGCCGACGTTGCGCACAATTCGTAGGGAGGACATGGCTGGCTTCCGTGTCTCTCTACGGACAGTCGACCCGACGTGCATCCCACATCGGCAGCTTTTGGTGCTCGAAGAACCGGGGCGGTTGGGCAGGTGCAAAATGGAGGAGGGTGATGATGCACTGTCATATCTCGTCCATATCATCCAGGAGGTAGACCCTGTCAGGATCACTAGTGCGAGGTTTTCTCTTCACCAACATCCCCTATCTCCGCCAACGTTGCGCACAATTCGTACGGAGGACATGGCTGGCTTCCGTGTCTCGCTACGGACAGATGACCCGAGGTGCATCCCTCATCGGCAGCTTTTGGTGCTCGAAAAACCGGGGCGGTTGGGCGGGTGCGAAATGGAGGAGGGTGATGATGCCCCGTGGTATCTCATCCATATCATCCAGGAGGTAGAGCCTGTCAGGATCGCTAGTGGGAGGTTTTCTCTTCACCAACATCGCCTAACTCCGCCGACGTCGCGCACAATTCGTAGGGAGGACATGGCTGGCTTCCTTGTCTCGCTACGAACAGACGACCCGACGTGCATCCCTCATCGGCAGCTTTCGGTGCTCGAAGAACCGGGGTGGTTGGGCGGGTGCGAAATGGAGGAGGGTGATGATGCACTGTGGTATCTCGTCCATATCATTTAGGAGGTAGACCCTGTTAGGATCGCTAGTGGGAGGTTGTCTCTTCCCCAAAATCCCCTAAATCCGCCAACGTCGCGCAAAATTCGTAGGGATGACATGGCTGGCTTCCGCGTCTTGCTACGGACAGACGACCTGACGTGCATCCCTCCTTGGCAGCTTTTGGTGCTCGAAGAACCTCGGCGGTTGGGCAGGTGCGAAATGGAGGAGGGTGATCTGGCACTATGTTATCTCGTCCATATCAGCCAGGAGGTAGAGCCTGTCAGGATCGCTAGTGGGAGGTTGTCTCTTCAGCAACATCCCCTAACTCCGCCGACGTCGCGCAAAATTTGTAGGGAGGACATGGCTGGCTTCCGTGTCTCGCTACGGACAGACGACCTGACGTGCATCCCTCATCGGCAGCTTTTGGTGCTCGATGAACCGGGGTGGTTGGGCAGGTGCAAAATGGAGGAGGGTGATGATACACTGCCGTATCTCGTCCATATCATTTAGGAGGTAGACCCTGTCAGGATCACTAGTGGGAGGTTTTCTCTTCACCAACATCCCCTATCTTTGCCAACGTTGCGCACAATTCGTAGGGAGGACATGGATGGCTTCCGTGTCTCGCTACGGACAGATGACCCGAGGTGCATCCCTCATCGGCAGCTTTTGGTGCTCGAAGAACCGGGGCGGTTGGGCGTGTGCGAAATAGAGGAGGGTGATGATGCACTGTGGTATCTCGTCCATATCATCCAGGAGGTAGAGCCTGTTAGGATCACTAGTGGGAGGTTGTCTCTTCCCCAACATCCCCTAAATCCGCCAACATCGAGCACAATTCGTAGGGATGACATGGCTGGCTTCCGCGTCTCGCTACGGACAGATGACCCGACGGGCATCCCTCATCGGCAGCTTTTGGTGCTCGAAGAACCGGGGCGGTTGGGCTGGTGCGAAATGGAGGGTGATGATGCACTATCGTATCTCGTCCATATCATCCAGGAGGTAGAGCCTGTCAGGATGACTAGTGGGAGGTTTTCTCTTCACCAACATCCCCTAACTCCGCCAACGTTGCACACAATTCGTAGGGAGGACATGGCTGGCTTCCGTGTCTCGCTACGGACAGATGACCCGAGGTGCATCCCTCATCGGCAGCTTTTAGTGCTCGAAGAACCGGAGCGGTTGGGCGGGTGCGAAATGGAGGAGGGTGATGATGCACTATGGTATCTCGTCCATATCATCCAGGAGGTAGAGCCTGTCAAGATCGCTAGTGGGAGGTTGTCTCTTCACCAACATCCCCTAACTCCGCCGACGTCGCACAAAATTTGTAGGGAGGACATGGCTGGCTTCCGTGTCTCGCTACGGATAGACGACCTGACGTGCATCCCTCATCGGCAGCTTTTGGTGCTCGAAGAACCGGGGCGGTTGGGCGGGTGCAAAATGGAGGAGGGTGATGATGCACTGTCGTATCTCGTGCATATCATCCAGGAGGTAGACCCTATCAGGATCACTAGTGGGAGGTTTTCTCTTCACCAACATCCCCTAACTCCGCCAACGTTGCGCACAATTCATAGGGAGGACATGGCTGGCTTCCGTGTCTCGCTACGGACAGATGACCCGAGGTGCATCCCTCATCGGCAGCTTTTGGTGCTAGAAGAACCGGGGCGGTTGGGCGGGTGCGAAATGGAGGGTGATGATGCATTGTGGTATCTCGTCCATATCATCTAGGAGGTAGAGCCCGTTAGGATCGCTAGTGTGAGGTTGTCTCTTCCCCAACATCACCTAAATCCGCCAACATCGCGCACAATTCGTAGGGATGACATGGCTGGCTTCCGCGTCTCGCTACGGACAGATGACCCGACGGGCATCCGTCATCGGCAGCTTTTGGTGCTCGAAGAACAGGGCGGTTGGGCGGGTGCGAAATGGAGGGTGATGATGCACTGCGGTGTCTCGTCCATATCATCCAGGAGGTATAGCCTGTCAGGATCGCTAGTGGGAGCTTGTCTCTTCACAAATATCACCTAACTCCGCCGACGTCGCGCACAATTCGTAGGGAGGACATGGCTGGCTTCAATGTCTCGCTACGGACAGATGACCCAACGTGCTTCCCTCATCGGCATCTTTTGGAGCTCGAAGAACCAGGGCGGTTGGGCGGGTGCGAAATGGAGGAGGGTGATGATGCACTATGGTATCTCGTCCATATCACCCAGGAGGTAGAGCCTGTCAGGATCGCTAGTGGGAGGTTGTCTCTTGACCAACTCCCCTAACTCCGCCGACGTCGCGCACAATTCGTAGGGAGGACATGGCTGGCTTCCGTGTCTCTCTACGGACAGTCGGCCCGACGTGCATCCCACATCGGCAACTTTTGGTGCTCGGAGAGCCGGGGCGGTTGGGCGGGTGCGAAATGGAGGAGGGTGATGATGCACTGGGGTATCTCGTCCATATCATCCAGGAGGTAGAGCCTGTCAGGATCGCTAGTGGGAGGTTGTCTCTTCACCAACATCCCCTAACTCTGCCGACGTCGCGCACAATTTGTAGGGAGGACATGGCTGGCTTCCGTGTCTCGCTACGGACAGACGACCTGACGTGCATCCCTCATCGGCAGCTTTTGGTGCTCGAAGAACCGGGGCGGTTGGGCGGGTGCGAAATGGAGGAGGGTGATGATGCACTGTGCTATCTCGTCCATATAATCCAGGAGGTAGAGCCTCTCGGGATCGCTAGTGGGAGGTTGTCTCTTCACCAACATCCCCTAACTCTGCCGACGTCACGCACAATTCGTAGGGAGGACATGGCTGGCTTCCGTGTCTCGCTACGGACAGATGACCCGACGTGCATCCCTCATCGGCAGCTTTTGGAGCTCGAAGAACCGGGGCGGTTGGGCGGGGTGCGAAATGGAGGAGGGTGATGATTGCACTGTGGTATCTCGTCCATATCATCCAGGAGGTAGAGCCTGTCAGGATCGCTAGTGGGAGGTTGTCCCCTTCACCACATCCCCTAACTCCGCCGAACGTCGCGCACAATTTGTAGGGAGGACATGGCTGGCTTCCGTGTCTCGCTACGGACAGACGACCTGACTGCATCCTCATCGGCAGCTTTGGTGCTCGAAGAACCGGGGCGGTTGGGCGGGGTGCAAAATGGAGGAGGGTGATGATCACTGTCGTATCTCGTGCATATCATCCAGGAGGTAGACACCTGTCAGGATCACTAGTGGGAGGTTTTCTCTTCACCAACATCCCCTAACTCCGCCAAACGTTGCGCACAATTCTAGGGAGGACTGGCTGGCTTCCGTGTCTCGCTACGGACAGATGACCCGAGTGCATCCTCATCGGCAGCTTTTGGTTCTGA